>JASEVX010000003.1:4724963-4874963 GCA_031761405.1 Serripes groenlandicus
AGTTTTTTGACCGGACATAACCCATATTTGAACTTGCCTTAGATATCATCAAGACAAACTTTCTGATAAAGTTTCAACATGCTCAAGTTCAAAGTGCGGTTTCAAGAGGGTTAACAAGATTTTTCCTTAAATTTAGCCTAGTGACCTAGCTTTTTAACCCGACATGACCTTTATTTGAACTTGGCCTAGATATTATCAAGACAAACATACTGACAAAGTTTCAACTTGTTCAATATAAAAATGCGACTTCCACAGTGTTAACAATATTTCCTTAAAATTTGGCCTTGTGACCTAGTTTTTGATAGGACATGACCCATATTCAAACTTGGCCTAGATATCATCAGGACCAAACTTTCTGATTAAGTTTCAACATGCTCAAGTTTAAAATGCGGCTTCAAGAGTGTTAACAAGATTTTCCTTCAATTTGGCCTATTGACCTAGTTTTTGAAGTGCCTATCGAGACATTTTTTCAAGTAGGGTTTTCTAGGAATTTCGTGCTTGATTTCTGACTTGTTCAAATGAGTGTACCTCAAAATCCCCTAGGTCCAAAAATGGCTAGGTAGTCAAAATCCCCTAGGTGTAAAGAGAAGAAAGAGAGAGAGAGAGAGAGAGAGTCGTGAGAGAGAGAGAGAGAGTGGAGTGAGGAGAGAGAGAGAGAGAGAGAGAGAGAGAGAGAGAGAGAGAGAGAGAGAGAGAGAGAGAGAGAGAGAGAGAGAGAGAGAGAGATGATGTATAATAATACATGTTTTTTGTTTGATTGAATAATTATGTTGGTGATTACCAATTAGTGATGTTATTATAATATTAAAGGTTTATTTTTGACAACCTAAGCCTAGTTGCCAAATGTTTAGAGTGTTTAATTGTCATTTTTAGATAATAATCTTCCTTTCATTGTACAGTCATATTAATTGGAAAATGTGAAAATGTAGGTAGTGGATGTGGAATAATCCAATAGTCAGTTAAGTTTGAGGATATTATTGTTGAATATTCACGCAATGCACTACAAAACGTTTACCTGATGGTAACGTCTCATAGCTCTGGTGAGCGTCAAGCAGAGCAGACCTAGATCAGAGGCTGTGAATCTGAAACTGGGTCTACACTGTTTGCAAAGCCCATATGACGCGCCACATATACATGTATACATTACAATTCATCAGTCTAGATATTCACTATATCTAATATATTACTTTGTGTGTGTTGATTAAAGGGTATAATATAGAAATACTTGTTACTTTTCTTTATGATGGTGTCTATGAAAGAGCTGTTTTAACTCTTTCAACACTCTGATCTGCTAAAAGACATTAGTTACATCTGCCCACAATGTATACTCATACCAGAGGGCTCTTATAGGAATCCTCTGACATGGTCTAGATGTTTTATATATTTGTTATATTTTTTTTCTACCTAGGCTACAAGAGTTACTTAGTGTTGAAAGGGATGAAACATAAATAGGAAGAAAATTATTTCAATTCTAGGGGATTTTGACTGACTTGAATTTTCTGTCTAGGAGATTTTGAGCACCCTGAAAAAAAAATCATCTATGGGATTTTCAATACCCTGCATTTTACACCTAGGGGATTACACCTAGAGGATTATGAGCTGGGGGATTTTGAGTGGCACCCGTTCAAATTTAGAATGATGACGTTTTTCTATTTTATTCTATTTTTACAAACGTTTGACACGTCTGAAACATGTTTTATACGTTTGGAGAAAACACTTTTGCAAATGGAGGAAATGTTCAAAACAAGTAATATCTCCTCTCACCCGAATTTCAAACTGTTTCCCAAACTTAAAAAGTCATCTACTGCAGAAACCCTTGAAGTCAAATCAGTCCTATGTGATAAATATTGATTAATTAGGGTTTAACGCCGTTTTCAACATTGTTTTAGTCCTATCACGGCGGCCAGTTCACCTACTCATATGTTTCCTTTTTTTTCACACCTGTACCCCACACAACATACTCACCAAGCAACTGGCTGCTTTCCACATAGACTGTTAGCCCATTGGTGAAAGACGATTGACACTTGTCACAGTGACTTTTGTCAAACGTCGGAAATAATGTTAGCCGAGCTGGGGTTCGAACTCAAAACCCCTGGATTAACAATCCGCGTCGCTACCGACTGAGCTACCGGGGCTCGGCTACGTGATAAGTAAGACGAGAAGTACGTACAAGCCGATGAATACCATATACAAAGAACGACTTTATCTCATGTTTCGGAAACGACTATTTTTCTTTTCAATAAACCTATCTTAAATAAACGTTTTCTACGAAAAGAACAGTAAATACGAATAATGATACAGGTTAAATATGCCCCATAGGCCAACCCATCGAAAACATCTCGGTGCTTAACAAAGGCTTAGATACGTGTCGACGCACAATTACGATCAGACAGTCCATATTT
Organism: Serripes groenlandicus; assembly: GCA_031761405.1. NCBI lineage: Eukaryota > Metazoa > Mollusca > Bivalvia > Cardiida > Cardiidae > Serripes > Serripes groenlandicus. Next base: position 4,727,366 of record JASEVX010000003.1, read on the forward strand.
CATTATTTGTCATTCTAATGTTTCTGAAATGCATATTTTTCTTTTCAATGAACCTACCTTAAATATCGTTTTCGACGAAAACAACTACAGTCTTTACGAATGATGATAAAGATTTGATACGCAAAATTAGTTTTAAGTGCATATAATGCACACAACCGTCAACAGAATCCATCCTAACAAATACACATCGATCCTCAACCAATGTTCAGATCAGCCTGTGAAGACGCACAGTTCACGTTCAAAACAGACCATCATTGGACCTTACGCCAAACTTACGAGACGTTTCTAAGGTTGATCCTGATTACCAAACGTCACAGTTATAATAATAAATCATAACAGATTGTCTCGTGCCTAGGCACACGCAGTCGATTTCTACTTTAATATGAACCGCGTCAGGCGACTTGCGGCCTTATTGACACTCCAACGTGGAATCATTCTTCCGATTAATCTGAAGCCTCTTTAGCAAACGACTTTTGAAAAAAAAATGACAAAACGAGAAATTCAAAATTAATTGCTCGCTACAGATTTGTTGTATGTGGAAAAGGTTTAAGGTCAAATTACGCGGACCCTTTGATCTACAGAAGTCCCTAAATAAACCTTTGTTTGTGTAGAAATGAGTGTATACCATCACCAGTATGTATTGAATATATGACAATGAGTTTAAATGCATTGCGAATGTGTATAGGATGCACTGGAAATGATTGATTTGATCACTTTTATTTTTTTGACCTTGTCTGAAAGTGAAAGTAGAGAATGCTAAACACCGGTTTGTCCAGGACCTTTTTTGTCGAAAATGACGGTAACCATTTTCGCCTGGTGAGTTCTTTCTTGCATAATACATGACCCCACATTTTCTTTGGATTGTTTTAAAGCTTAGAGGTAACTCTTTTCAATGATATATGGTGTTCTTTATGGGAAATGCTTAGAAAGTGTGACAATTGATGACAAGTCGGCAATAACAAATAGATGAAATTACATAGTGATTGGGATACATAATATGTTGATAACCTTGGCAGGCAGGTGCTGTTTGTCCTTTCCATTATACTATCCACAACTGACGTGTCTACAACAGACGGTTGTGAAAAATGTCTGTAAATGAAACATTGATACCTAATCAAGTTGAAATATTGTGGGAAAAGGAAAACTTGCTCGTTTTGAGCAATTTCATCTTTTGTTACATTGTTTTCAATTGTCGTCTGCTGCAAATGCGTCAGAAAGGGTTTGTATTGGGACAAGGGTTAAAGCCGTGATAATGTTCTAGTAATGGTGCTGATATGTGTCACTCTCGGTCCGTTTCCTGGTCATGATTATTTTTTCCCAACATGTTTCAAAGGTCGTCTGCTGCAGATGTCTGAACTATGTCTGCATTTAAGAAAGCCAGAGCCATATAGAATAGTCTAAATAACATAGAAACTGGGTTACATGAGATGGATGTAATTTAGCCCTTTCCCACACACAACGAATTTGCAGCAGATGACTATGCTAACATCTAGGCAAAAATATGGAAACTTTGTATTTATATAGAGTTTAATTAACATTGTTTTCATGATACGGGATTTAAATCCCAAGTGGAAGAGATTCTTGCGATATAAAAACGAGTGATGCAAGAATCTCTTTCACTAGGGATTTAATTCCCAAATCATGAAAACAATGTTTATTAAACTATATATTATATACTCGGCGATCATTTTCGTTTTTAAACCCCTGCAGCTCATTTATTTTTAGCTCAGAAGCGGAGAGATCTGAATGACGTAATCTGCCAGTTTTGCAGTGACGTCACTACGCGCGCACCGACAAATGTGTACATTGATTGAAATAAATGTGTCATGTCGATTCAAGCATTTATTTGCGAATTTAAAAGTGCAATTGTGGATTATTTAACTGTTCATCATGGAAATAAAGTGTTAAGTAGTGATTTTTTTGATTTATTTATTTTTAAATTTAAGAAAATTAAAGAATTAGAGATTTAAAAAAGTAGTTCCGAAAATCCGGCTAGTGAGCTATATCGCGCACTAGGCAATATTGCTCAGTAGACAAAAAGCATGTTATAGGTTTTCTCAAGTTGGGAAATCTCTATATTTTATCATTGAGTATATAATATATTAGTATAATTGTTTAATAGAGTTAAAAACAATCTGACAAAGGGAGATATTGATCATCTATTGTTTTCAAAAATTGTCTGTTGCAGAGGCGTCAGAGAGCGTCTGTGTGTGGGATAGGGTTACCCTTACCTTGATAAAGTCGACAATTGACGTGTCTACAGCAGACGTTATTATAAAACCTGTGTACGGGAAAACAAGAGATTTTGCTCTAGATAAACAAGTTCTCCTTAATCCATCCATGATGGTTTCACGTCTGTATAAAAACACGTCTTCAATGCATCCAGATACTAACATTCAGTTTTGTATGGAAGGCCGGCACTGTCTTTGGTAGTGATGAAACTCTATTATTATGTTTGTTTCTGTATTATAATATGTACCAAGTTCTTTACATGTTGTGTAAACATATTTATCTTATGTCAGTATATATGGTTATGTGTTGTGGTTTTGTACTTATATTCTGACAGCTTTTATCATATTATGTAGATACATCTTTATATTATGTAGATACATCTTTATATTATGTAGGTACCTCTTTATATTATGTAGATACATATTTATAGTATGTGGACACTTTATTACATGATGTGCTTCCTTTATAACATTATGTCCATACTTTATTACAGTGTGTGCACAAATCATTATATCATGTCCACAGTAATTATATTGTGTAGTTGATTATTTTTACTTTAGCCTGTCGTGACGTTATTGTATCTTGTGCAAACCTTGCAGTGGATACTTTTAGCTGGATAATATTCTGCTTCAACACCGACAGTAAAAGCGCACATATGATGTTGATTCATAGGTTCTCGTATGGTGTGGGTTTCGCCCCCCCCCCCCCCACCCCCACCCCCATGTATTCTGAATACATGGCCTACTAAAACATGGGTATTAAAATTTGTGGATTATTTACGACTATTTTTCCGATCAAACATGACCCAGTTTAACACTTTTGCAGCAGTCTACTTTTAAAACAATGATATATGGGTTAAATCGCTTAAGGCATGAGTTTTCCCTTTTTCTCAAAATTATATTAGCTTGGCATCCTAATTACATCATACTTTAACAAATGTTAAAATGTAGTACAAAATTTATAAATTAGACCACCTTCGAAATATAATATCAGCTTAACAGTTAAATTTCATTGAAATTGTTGTATAATTTAAACTTAATTTCGGACATAAACTGAACCCTACAACATGTTAATTTATTGTAATTCTTTCCTTCCTTTATTATAATGAATTTCATTTAAGTTTTCTGGATGTTCACATCGCATCCGTGATAAAACATGTTGTCGGCTGGGCAAAATACACCGATATCGTGTTTACCGCGATATTCATGAATGTGAAACTGCCACAGCGAAAAAGAACGAAATTGATCTTGAAACAGATATTTCTGTGGTTTAAATCTTTTCATGTCTGCATTTTGCGATGACAATTGTACTCAAAGTTAACTTTGAATCAAGTATGTACTGAACATGAAATTACGATAAAAATGAAAATCTATAAATAGACTATAGATGAATGGTACTGTCTTTTATTTTAGCTCCCAAGTTGATTCGGGAACCAGAGTAGCTGCGCGGCCGCTTACGACATTTACAAACTAGACCAAATTGAGATCGGTTTAAAACGCATTGGTGAATACGGATTAAACCTAAAACGTGAACTAAATATTAAGATTTATATTTAGTCAAAAATCTAAATTGAAAAGTTTAGTGAATACGGGACGTGGCTTCTTCGTCTATATACATTACTACGTAATATATCATGGTATGTAAGGAACCACACTACATTTACCAATTCAATAGAAAGGTTCTCTATTTTACTGTTTAGACTAGATACAGTATGAATTTCGCTTAAAATGTACATACATTCAATTAATATACTGGCCTTTGTCTTTTGTTTTTAATTTGTAGAACTCACACATGTACTTAGTAAGGACAAAGAGAAATCAAGATATGTGGTCACGCTGGCAGGTCTAAATATTCTCCTTGTCCGAAATTTCTAAGCATCACTACAGGAAGCCGCCTCCTGGCGGCTTCCAATAAACAAGTGTTTAGAACTCGCAATCGTCGTAATTTAAAGCGCTCAAATGATTTGCTGAAATCTCTTTCGTAGAAGTCGGGAATTTAGACGCGGACCTTGTCGAAAGCACCTATCCAAAATGCAAAAATCATCGTTAATCGTTGACTTATTGTCGATTGAACTCATGTTTTTGCGGAAACCTGCTTGTGGTATATATGTGAAAGGAAAATTACCTGTATAACTAAAACGACTTTGATGGGCTTCGTTACTAGAAACAAAGACCTAATAACATTAGGTCTTTGCTAGAAACGAGCACATGTTCTATACGCAACTTTGTCGAAGGAAGAGATGGACTAAGAGAAAGAGAAAGAAAAGGCTAAGCAATGCATACTATCATTATGAATAAGGACATGAACGAATATGTATGGACTAGCGCCTAGAATTTCGTACTAGCCCGATCCTGCATTCCACTCGCTTATGCTAGCGGGCGAGTGAATGTTTACATCTCTGCCGAGAGTGAAGAAAGGGTTACAATTTACAAAGGGTAATTGCGCGGTGAAGTGCTATATTGGCGTAGTGATATCTAAATAATTGTGTACACTTACATATGATGTTTACACATTAAGAGACTTTGTAATTTTATTTGGATACCTAGAATAAGTGAATTTATTTTACTTATTTTACTTTTGCTTATGTTTGCATTTGTAATTCTGTCTGATTTGTTTGCTCTATTTTTGTATGTGTTCTGGGGCATTTACATCACGTGACTTCAAAATACAACTTGTAACAATGGTATCGTCTGCGAATGCGCAACTCTACCAAAAATCTATAAAATGATAGTATGATAACGGAAAAGTGTTCAAATATATTGTGGTAAATGCAAATCATGAATGCTCATTATGGGCTATTTCTCCTTTTGCCACACTGATTTCAATGATGTTTAACCTGACAGACTTTGAATTCATCAAGTACAAAACATAGATAATCTCTATAAATTAATGTAAGATAATTAAAAAAAGAGTTGAAATTTTTGTGGCAAATGAAGCAATTGCTAACTATGACCTATTTCACCTTTCGCCAAAATGTTTTCAATAGTCGTTTGCTGCAGAGGCTCAGAAATGGTATATACCCGTATATGGGAAATGGTTAAAACCGTAAATGGAGAAAATTAAGCTCATTATGAGTAATTTCACCTTTTGCCACAATGATTTCAAAAGTCGTTTGAAGCAGAGGCTCAAAAAGGGTATATACTCGTATGGGGTAAAGGTTTAAAACCGTAAAAGGAGAATATTAAGCTTATTATGAGCAATTTCACCTTTTGCCAAAATGATTTCAAACGTCGTCTGTTGCAGAGGCACAGCAAGGGTATAAACTCGTATGTTGGAAATGGAAATGGTTAAAACCGTAAATGGAGAAAATTAAGCTCATTATGAGTAATTTCACCTTTTGCCACAATGATTTCAAAAGTCGTTTGAAGCAGAGGCTCAAAAAGGGTATATACTCGTATGGGGTAAAGGTTTAAAACCGTAAAAGGAGAATATTAAGCTTATTATGAGCAATTTCACCTTTTGCCAAAATGATTTCAAACGTCGTCTGTTGCAGAGGCACAGCAAGGGTATAAACTCGTATGTTGGAAATGGAAATGGTTAAAACCGTTAATGGAGAAAATTAAGCTCTTTATGAACAATTTCACCTTTTGCCACAATGATTTAAAAAGTCGTCTGTTGCAGAGGCTCGGTAAGGGTATATTTCTGGGAAAGGGTTAAAACCGTAAATGGAGAAAATTAAGGCAATACATAATTGGTCGTAACCTGATTCAGTGTTAATTTAAATTGTTATTGAAGAGAGTTTCCTGTGGAGATATTTTAAAAGACCCAAAACATTGAATGGGTATACAAATATGAAAGGTAAAGGTGTTAGAAATTTACAACACGAGTATACTGCAAAAACACCACTTTCTTATATTGTTTCATCAAAATGTCGAACGAGCAAACGTCCTTTTTTCGTTCCCGGTTCAAGCAATTATATCACATAAAAAAGCGAATAAAGCAGAGAAGGAAAAGAGCAGATAACCATAGTATATGTTACGCTTGTTTGAAATTCGGATAAACATAAGGGTTTATACAACACAGTCACTTAATAACGGCGAGATGTAGCGTCTTCTTGAGTTCCTTCCTCTTATTACTGCGTAATATATAGGATGCAGAGGCCTCAGAAAGCGTCTATATGAGGGAAAGGGTCTACTGCACATGTGTCAATATGCGTTCGTATATGGAATTAGCGAATCGAATATATTTCGTCCAAAGACTATTTCGCTCCACCGTGCAACCTTTTTTGCTGAACGTTTTAGTAATATTTGTACTTGTATACAATATAATTCACCCAATGCGGTTAATTAAAGAGCAATCTTTTGTCGGACAAATTACCCGAATGTTTGGCTGTTACTATGGGGAGTCTTTATCAGTAATCTAGTTTCAGTGTTAGTAACATTTCGCTCTGAGGATCCCTCATATTAATTGCATTCATGATATTTTGATTTATATATAAAGACTTTTCAAATTATTATCAAGATGTTTCCCAAGTATATATTCGTTATATGTAGGACAGGATTCAACGTGGACCTATCGAACGCGATCACGGGGACTGTACATTAAAGGTTAAGGAATATCACGGGATATCGAATTTCAATGGTATGACGTCCGAACCATTCAGCTATTGTCTGAAGATCTATTCACAGGTCCGTGCTCCTCTAAAAATAGATATGACCCTATGCATAAATATTAACATATGCAAAATCTCTTTTACTGCAGGTATAATTGCTGAAAATGGTTGGTTGATATTTATGTAACCATGCGCCTGCGTTGTGTGTAAAGATATGAGCCGTTCCATGAGAAAACCAACATCTGAAACTTCTCCACAAATTGTTCAACCGTATGCAATCAATATACTTCCTTTAGTAGAGTATTTTATTTTATTATAGATTTTGCCAAATTAACCCCTGCGGTGGAAAAAGTTTAATTAAAGAAAATGTTGCAAAATATATCAGCGTGATAGTGTTATACTGTGATAAAGGTGTGAAACCAATGCCGGAAAATGAGATGTTGCTCACTGCTTGTGTACATATATTATGTATTTAAAATGAGATGTTGCTCACTGCATGTGTACATACATTATGTATTTAAAACCCTATCCGGTGATCGCTCAAAGTAATGTAGTCGTTCACCAGGACATATGACCTTAGGACTGGGCTATAGAATCGAGGATTTTGAACGTTCTAAAATCGGTTTACCTCTAAAACCTATATTGTGGGTACTCAAGGGAATTATGAACGTTCTAAAAATGATCTTGATTATACCTCTAACTCCTATGTTTAGGGTTCTCAAAATAATCGTATCAGTGAGACGGTTCTGTTGAGCCTACCAACAATAACGATTCTTGTAAGTGATAACGGTGTTATCGTGGCAAGGAATATCAATTTGATCTTCCTTTTGTAGTCCTCTGTTGGGGTATTGTTACACATGGTGATTTAGGTATATCTGCCTTCTAAAACTTTCGGCGGGTTCGATCCCCGGTCGAGTCATACCAAATACTTTAACAATCGTGATAATAGCTTCCCTGTTTCGCACTCATTGTTTTAGAGGGTTTGTACATGTTGACTTCGTAAATCATTATTCCTTTGTGTTTGAAAATAAGGGTTTGATCTGTTTGGCAGAATACTAAGTGAATGAGGATTGACATTCTTTATCATGTGTTTTCGCGAATTTATAAAAAGCGACAGAGTCAGTTCCTTACGTATATTCAAATTAATATATATCCTGTAATAATTGATCACGTCTTTGACAATTTTCACATTTCTAATTCAAATGTTTCTAAAAACTTGTTTCTAGCAGACGATCAAAATGCCTTATTATTTAGGTTTTCTTCAGGATTTCAGCTAGGCACAAGGTTGAAAATATGAAGGGTACCCGTAAGAACAAGTCAGGGTAGTCAATTTCATCCTGTGGAGAAATCTGAAAGAGGCTCACCCAAGGAACATTTCTACAAAATTATTTGAAAATCGGTCTGACACTTTCGGAGGAAAATATTTGTTTAAATTTTCACTATAGCCATATAAGGCAAAATAGACGCGGCCATAGTTTTCGAGCAATAAACATGACTTGAAGGAGTCTGATAGAGGGTCAACTCTAGGAATATTTATACAAAATTATTTGAAAATCGGCCAAACACTCGCAGGAGAAGATTTTTTATGTTTTCACTACAGCCATACAAAGCAAAATAACCCAGCCCTCTTGGGCCATGTTTTTTGACAAATCAACATGGCTTGACTGAGGGTTCTGATAGAGGGTCACCCTAAGAACATTTCTACATATTTATTTGAAAAACAGCCTGACACTTTCGATGGAGAAGATTTTAAAAGTTATTTTCTTTCGGTTGCCATGGAAACTGGAATTGTGCATGGATCAATAACATTTGATGTAATTAAGGACTGAACATTGAGTGGATGCTTCCATTTTGCAAATTGATTTAGGAGTGACCTTAACACAAAACTTAACCAACGCCGCCGCCGACGATGACGAAGATTACGACGACGACGACGACGCAGACGACGACCAAGATCAAGTGACGACAATAGTTCGTCTTTTTTTTCCAAAAATCAGACGAGCTAAAAATGAAAACAGTTTTAAACACTAAACAATCAAATTTTCACATAAGTCAACAGGTACCTTTTCGCAATAATGGTCTCATTCAATGGCTTCATTGTATGAATGTTTTCCTACTGTTGTGTATAACAAATATATGTTTATTGTAAGGATGCCTATGTATTGCTTGTTTGAAATTTCCAGCTATGGGTAACACAAATTTAATTCTATTTTCAGAAGCATGGTACCCCTTTAGAGATTAAGTTAGAAGTAGAATCTGTTTGGTAGGAGGAGCATTCTTAATGGGAAATTACTCACTGCACCCGCTGCTGATTTACTGCAGTAGGCTCTTTCCACAAAGTGTGAAGTCAACGATGAAGAAATGGCTACAACAAAAGTGTGAAGTCAAAGATGAAGAAATGGCTACAACAAAAGTGTGAAGTTAAAGATGAAGAAATGGCTACAACAAAAGTGTGAAGTCAAAGATGAAGAAATGGCTACAACAAAAGTGTGAAGTCAAAGATGAAGAAATGGCTACGAAGAAATGACTACAACAAAAGGAGCATGGACGATTAACGTGTAACTCCCTTCTTGATCACTACACACTACCATAGCAATTAACTTTAATGTTACTGTTTGTTAAATATCATTGTTCAACTATGACAATCAAAGACCTTTGCATTTAAAGATGAATGTTTAGCATCAAACCACATCGGATATAAGACTACTCGACTAATTCGACCATTATTTAAATTGTATTTAGATTAAAATGCTATGAATTATATGTAGAAGCGTTTAGCTTCTAATTACTACTCCTCCAAAACCACCTTTGGTGGACTTCTTCTTATTGTTTGAAAATTAAATGCAGACAGGCAATTGTGCTTTGAATTGTTAGCAATTTTAAATTTCCTTATATATATTAAGCAAAACTTACAAACTGTTTCTCAGTATTGTATAATGCAAAATGAGAATGCGTTAGAGTGATAGAGAGAAAGAGAGATAGCTTGGTTATTTTCTATGTTATTTTCTTTTCGTTTCACTGTTGTTTGTAAATCATTTCATATCTTTAATTAATTTGTTTAATCAAATATCCATGATATTGGGGAAAATAAAGAGAATAAACTAATTATTATTATCATTATTATTATTATTATTATTGTTTTTTATTATTATCATTATTATTATTGTAATCATCCTCCTCATCATCACCATTATCATGATTTTTACTCTCATGTTTATCATAATTGCTACAACTTCCAAAACTATTACTTAGTTTTACAACGTTATAAATTAAGAATACAAATGAAATACTAACGTTTAATTTAATTCCTTCTGTTAACTGTGTCCAACGACGGGTATCCGAGGATAACAACACAATAACAAAATAATACTAGTCCGATTGATATTGAACCATATACAAATACTTTTACATGTTCAGAAGCGTCGAATACATGTTAGTGCACTTAAACGTATTTTACCCTTTCAATACATTACATTTCTAAACTATACTTCGTCAGATTTGTATTTGGAAGCGTCCACAGTCAATTATATGAATGAATATAAAGATCAAATTATTGAGTTGATCAGCCGACAATAACGACAATAAAGGATGTGTCGTCTGGCCGGAAATTGAAACTGATGCAACGGGCTTCATTCGGTTCTAACAGTCAAAGGGTAATCCCGTGGTTACACTCTAGTTGGCGTGATATCATACATTTCGTCTGCTTTGAGGGTTAAGAAGTGTATTGTCTAAGGACATGTGAACATAGTTTTTGACATACGGGTACGTGAAACATGCTTATTCCAACATTATTTTCTCTCCTTAATTATTATTTTAAAATTGTCGAGGGAAATGGAATCATCGTTTACATTCAGAGGATAACGTTTTAGAAGAAGGAACAATTGCTTATTGATATCTCCTCCTAATTTCTTTTCAAAAGTTGTTCCATGTGCATGCATGCTAAAAAAAGACGTCTGCATATGGCAAAGGATTATCGATTGAAACTCTCTGCTCAACTTAACAAAGAGCGACTTTGATAGATTGACAGCAGTTAAGATTGTTTGCAATAGGCCGTAACAGAGTGTTGTTGTTAGGTCGTAACAGAGTGTTGTTGTTAGGTCGTAACAGAGTGTTGTTGTTAGGTCGTAACAGAGTGTTGTTGTTAGGTCGTAACAGAGTGTTGTTGTTAGGTCGTAACAGAGTGTTGTTGTTAGGTCGTAACAAAGTGTTGTTGTTAGGTCGTAACATAGTGTTGTTGTTAGGTCGTAACATAGTGTTGTTGTTAGGTCGTCACAGAGTGTTGTTGTTAGGTCGCAACAGAGTGTTGTTGTTGTTAGGTCGTAACACAGTGTTGTTGTTAGGTCGTAACAGAGTGTTGTTGTTAGGTCGTAACAGAGTGTTGTTGTTCGGTCGTCACAGAGTGTTGTTGTTAGGTCGTAACAGAGTGTTGTTGTTAGGTCGTAACAGAGTGTTGTTGTTAGGTCGTCACAGAGTGTTGTTGTTAGGTCGTCACAGAGTGTTGTTGTTAGGTCGTCCCAGATAGCTGTTGTTAGGTCGTAACAGATAGTTGTTGTTAGGTCGTAACAGAGTGTTGTTGTTAGGTCGTAACAGAGTGTTGTTGTTAGGTCGTAACAGAGTGTTGTTGTTAGGTCGTCACAGAGTGTTGTTGTTAGGTCGTCACAGAGTGTTGTTGTTAAGTCGTAACATAGTGTTGTTGTTAGGTCGTCCCAGATAGCTGTTGTTAGGTCGTCACAGATAGTTGTTGCTAGGTCGTCACATATAGCTGTTGTTACGTACACACGGATCGTTGTTGTTAGGTCGGCATAGCTCGTTGTTGTTATGTCGTCATATATCGTTGTTGTTTGGTCATCTTAGAGCGTTGTTGTTAAGTCCACACGGATCGTTTTTGTTAGCTCCACACGGATAGATTTTGATATGTCCACACGGATCGTTGTTGTTAAGTCCACACAGATCATTGTTGTTATGTCGTCATAGATCGTTGTTGTTTGGTCGTCATAGAGCGTTGTTGTTAGGTCATCAGAGATCGTTGTTGTTAGGTCGTCATATATCGTTGTTGTTAGGTCCACACGGATCGTTGTTGTTAGGTCCACGCAGATCGTTGTTGTTAGATCCACACATATCGTTGTTGTTAGGTCCAGATATATCGGTGTTGTTAGGGCCACAAGGATCGTTGTTGTTAGGTCCACACATATCATTGTCGTTAGGTCCACGCAGATCGTTGTTGTTAGATCCACACATATCGTTTTTGTTAGGTCCAGATATTAGGTCCGGATTGTTGTCGATAAGTCGTCACAGATTGTTGTCGATAAGTCGTCACATAGTGTTGTTTATTGGTCGTCACGGACTGTTGTTTATAGGTCGTCACGGATTGTTGTCGATAGGTCGTCCCGGATTGTGGTCGCCGTGACTTTCTTTCTAGGTCAATCCCTTTATGCTTTGACCACTTTTTAAATTTTTAACAAAGTCAAGCGGAAATGGGATAATTTGAATCCAGCACATAACCAGGGTGATATGTGAACTACTATACACATGACGTAAGTATACACCTCACCATCAATATAATGATATTGTGTTGTATTTGTTTAATTTAGGTTCAGACTAATATAAGGTCAAACTACTCTGCGACATTCTTCCTCACAACTGATAACAGTCTTGGTCCCCCAGACCGTGTAAACAGTCCCTAATACCTCATACGCATCAATAGTCAGTGGCACTGCGAACTCAATACAAGATAAATATATACCTCAGTCAAACAGGTTTAATTTAACAATGACTTAAATATATGCAAGGGGTACACACATGATCTAGTTAAACGATGCATCGGCAACAGAAATGATTGTGTCCATGTCAATACTGCTTTAAAATTAAAAATCGAAGTGCATTTGGTAGCCTTTAAAGAGTGTTTAATGTTCTAGAAAAGAATACCGAGGAGTGTTTTCTCTGTATGTTATCCAAAACGTCTCAATACTCAATACAGTGATTCGCTCGTCATTAGTAAAGAAAATTTATATACAAATAGGAGACATAGAGTAACACGAAATCCTGCAGAGTTTCAAAGAGTAACTACTCTTTGTACAAGCCGGAAGGCGACGTGGGATTCGCCTTGGTTGTGGGTCCGTAGCAACGAAACTCAAACGCGCACACCCTGAGCCCGTATGGCACATGTTCACCAAGTTTCATCGGAATCAGCCTGTTGGTTTGGGCTGTGGAGCGTCGCTTTACAAACAAACATACATACAGACAGACAGCCGGAAAAGCATGACAATAAGGGATATCTAACGAAGCGAATCCCAACAGTATAGCAAAAGAGCACCTACTCATTTCGCAGAGTAACACAAGAGTAACATCAATAACTGCACAGCGGTAAATGAGTACAAAGAAAGGTTTAAAAATCACACGTAATAATGGTAGACTATTATAAAATGACAGAAAAAGTAATAAAATATTGCTATTACTATCGCCAACATAGAAATGACATGTAGGCTACTGGTTCTATATTCTTATCGCCAACATAGAAATGACATGTAGGCTACTGGTTCTATGTAGACCTAAATGTATCACAATTATTTTCAAGTCATCGTGTCATTATTTGATTTCTCGTTGCTGCAGAGGCGTAAACACGTCTATATGTGGGAAAGGGTTAAACTTAAAATGCATCTGCATAGGGAACAGTGTTAAGCTCATAAACGCTGTTATAAACCATTTACATGTATAATCTATTGCATATAGACAATAAAATAGATTTTCAGGTGTTTTTAAACGGGGAATCCAGCTATGCTGAATACCTTCGTATAGTGTCATGCCCAGCTTTCAGGAAGTGTAAATTTGTAATTTTTTCGTGCTGCCCTGTTTTTTCAAAATGGACAATTGTTCTTGATTGTCCAGGGATCAGTTAAATACGTTTCACAACAAGCTAAACAGTATGCACACGTACACAATGTTAAGTTTTAATCCATGAAGTTGTATACATAATTTAGAAACTTAAGTTAGACATAAGGATCTTAAATGTCTCTTTTAAATATATGGAAAACGAGTAGCTTGAAAGCGGGTAGCTCAAACACCTTTTGAGAAAATCCCTGCAATGGGAAATACGTCTGTCGTGCATCGTCAACATTTTCCCTTGTTAACAATCTACAGGCTACATTTTGCATCGGATATTCATGAAAGTTTATCAGAACATTCATCTCCATCACATCTTGCACAAGTTCGAAACTGCGCGATTTGAGGTCAAAACTAGATCACTAGGTCGAATTGGAGGAAAATCTTGTTAACACTCTAGAGGCCACATTTTCAACTGGAGCATGTTGAAACTTTATCAGAACTTTTGTCTTGATGATGTGAGTCAAGTTCGAACATGAGTCATGTCGGGTCAAATAGTAGGTCACTAGGTCAAATTGAAGAAAAAGCTTGTTAACACTCTAGAGGCCGCCATTTTTGCTTCAGCAGTTTGACATTTTGTCAGAATGTTTGTATTAATGATTTCTAGGTGAAGTTCGAATATGGGTCATATTAGATCAGAAACTAGGTCACTAGGCCAAATTGAAGGAAAATCTTGTTAACAATGTAGAAGCCGCAGCTTGAAATTTGGTCAGAATGTTTATCTAAATGATATCTAGGCCTGGTTCGAATATGGGTCAAGCCGGGTCAAAACTAGGTAATTACGCCAAATTGAATGGAAATCTTGTTAACACTCTAGAGGCCTTATTTTCAACTTGAGCATGTTGAAACTTTATCAGAATGTTTGTCTTGATGATATATAGGTCAAGTTCGAACATGGGTCATGAAGGATTAAATAGTAGGTTACTAGGTCAAATTGAAGGAAATTCTTGTTAACACTCTAGAGGCCGCAGAATCTTTGTCAGAATGTGTGTATTAATGATATCCATATCAAGTTCGAATATAAGTCACATTGGGTCAGAAACTAGGTCACTAGTCCAAATGAAGGAAAATCATTTTAACTCTGTAGAAGCATCTTTTTTGGCTACAGCAGCTTGAAATTTGGTCAGAATTCTATCTAAATGATATCTAGGTCAAGTTTGAATATGGGTCATGCCGGGTTAAAAACTAGGTCACTAGGCCAAATTGAAGGAAAATCTTGTTAACACTCTGGATACTGCATTTTTAGCTTGAGCATGTTGGAAACTTTATCAGAATGTTTTTCTTGGTGATATCTAGGTCAAGTTCTAACATGGCTTTTTCTAACTTTATCAGAATGTTTTTCTTGGTGATATCTAGATCAAGTTCTAACATGGCTTTTTGTTGGGTCAAAAAGTAGGTCACTAGGTCAAATTGAATGAAAATATTGTTAACACTCTACAGCCAACATCGCCCGCATTTTAGTACTTTCAGTACTTTGATTTCTATGTGTCTTGCCCTTGCAAACACAGCCAAATTTTAATAGTAAAGATAATTGCTTTCAATTCTTTTGTACAGATCGTTGCTAAGGACAGCACTACAATGTGTAGCAAAGAAATGATACCACAATGTGTAGCAAAGAAATGATTAAGACGTGTGTATTTGTAATAAACGTTTAATATATAAGCCCATATAAGGTAAAGGTAAAACATTGACTTTTCTGAACAGTATATGTTCAGATCAGTCTGTATCAGATTTTGATCAAATTGTAAAGATATACAGGCTGATCTTGATATACATTGTTTACAAAAGCCAACTTGCAACTGTGTTTTAATGAGCCCCGAGGTTGTTGTCAAGGTATAAAACGAATAAAAACATCCGCGTTGACAAACATCACAGCACATTCTATGTCAGTAGAATCTCTAAGATCACTGCTTCTAGTTGATGACATTCTGCACGGGAACAATTTATTCTGAGGCGCGTCCAAACAGGAAAAATGCATATCGTGCATGAAAATCAGTCGTGATATACATCTTTATTGCCTCCATTGTCTGAAGAGTTAGATATAATGCATTACATAATGATTACAAAGACAAGTGCAGTTACATGTATATACAACAAATAGAAAGTAAACAATAAAACAGAAAAAGAAATTATGAGAAAATGGCATGTTCTCTTATTGAGTCAACAGACCCTGTAGATTTAACGATGAAATATTGTGCTAGGTGAATATCAGAGGAGATTTCAGTCAGTCTATGCGGAGGCGTAGACTGTCTGTAATCTTCGCTGATCGGCAGTTTCTGAAGTCTGTTTCAGAGTGACCCGGCTCAACCTACTCAAATGCTATATATATGTACAAAGTAGCTGTTTAACAGTAAGTACAATATGTATGTGCTTATCGAGGCTCATTCATAAGTTTAACCAAAGGGCTTCGATAGTGCATACTATCTTTAAGTGATACGGTTACTGTTCCCAAGTAGGATCAGCATGTGGATAGGTTCAACTTTCTCCGAAAGCGAAACAGAAACAGCAACAGTGGGATTGGTAAAGTGACCAAAAAGCTCTCATTAAACGTCTTGTTAAAAGCTATTCTCTGTAAGCATTTAAACTTTTTCGGCACGCATAGTCACGGATATTGCTTAAACTTATTCCACATGTTGACATTAGTGAACTATTCAGAAAAATAGTGTTAGAAATTCCAAATATTGCCCTGTTGCCATGGAAACAGTGTGCAAAGTTGAGTTTTTGATGAAAAACGCAATATTTACCACTTATTTTTAAAAAAATGCAGCCATCTTTAATTAAGTGAATTACATAAATAGATAGATGCATTTGCTTAATCAAACGCAAGAAAAAAGCTAAGGGGAACAGATGATCGTTTTTGCATAAATAAGATTTTAAAATACCTCATCACCAAAAAATACAAATTACCTCCCTTAGTTATTTAGAAAAATAAAACAATACATGAATTACCTCCCTTGGAATTTTAGATTTTTTTTTTTTTTGTTTCATTGGGGTTTTGAGCCGTTTTAACATTATTTCAGTAATATCACAGCATCAATTCACTTGTTTGCGATCCCTGGGCAAACAAACCAGTACTATGCAAGGAAATGTACCTTGCCCAAGGGTACTCCACCATAATTGGTGCGGGGCACTTTTGGAACGAACCTGTAACTCTAGGTTCATAATCACTGACGCTGAACATTCGAACCTACATGAACAGAAAGTTATCAGATGTATAACCAATGACTTTCCTAATACCATTTGCCAAAATATGTTCAAAGTCGTCTGCTGCATAATTGTCGTATGACGGAAAGGGTTAAACCCTTCAACAAAAAAAAATTGCATACTTTTGCTGTACCTGTACCTGTCTTTATTGGCTAAAAACGAATGCTTTTTTTCCAAAAGTATTTCATAAATAAGTTGTCTATCGAGGTCTATGATAGGCACTTTTTGAAAGTGTATTAGTGTTTTTTCTTAAAATATATTATACATTAATACAAATAATGATGAACATTACTTTCACGTTTAAAATGCGTCACCCAACTTGACATGTAAAATAATATACTTCTTTATTTGAATCATAACAACTAATGTTAACTTTGATTGAAGATTACAATTTTCCATGTTTTATATCACTAACTTCTCCTTCTATTTTGATTTTTAGCTCGTCTGATTTTTTTGGAGAAAAAAGACGAGCTATTGTCGTCACTTGATCGTCGTAGTCGTCTTCGTCGTCGGCGGCGGCGTTGGTTAAGTTTTGCGTTTAGGTCACTTACATGGAAACTATCAAACCTAACACTTTGAAACTTCGAAAACTTGTTCATCTAATACTCTTCTTCTCATTGTGTGCTGAAGATGCTAAGTGTAGCTTTTTGGGGGGTAAAAAACATCAATTTTGATGTATTTTTGTCGATTTTGAGAATTGGAAATAGTTGGTTAAGTTTTACGTTTAGGTCACTTACATGGAAACTATCAAACCAAATTCTTTGAAACTTGTTCGTCTAATACCTTTCTTCACATTGTATGCTAAAGATGCTGAGTGTTGTCTGTTTTTTTATGTAAAAAACATAAATTTTGATGAATTTTGGTTGATTTTGAGAATTGGCGGTGTTGGTTAATTTTTGCGTTTAAGTCACTTACATGGAAACTATCAAACCTTGATGCTGAGGCCTGTTTTTTTAGGTAGAAAATATCAATTTTGATGTATTTTGGTTGATTTTGAGAATTGGACATAGTTGGTTAAATTTTGCATTTAGGTCACTTACATGGAAACTATCAAACCTATTACTTTAAAATTAGGAAAACTTGTGCATCTAATAACATTCTTCACATTGAATGATAAAGAGGCTGAGTGGGCCTGTTTTCTAGGGTAAAACACATACATTTTGATGTATTTTGGTTATTTATGAGAATTCAACATAGTTTCTTCACTTTTTGTTACATTGATTTCAAATTTTCCCAAGTAATAAAAACATAATGTATCAAACGTATTATGAATATCTTAAATCAGTTTGTGTTTTTGGGGTCAAGGTCACTGTTACTAAATATATGAAAATAGTAATATATTCAATATCTTTAGTTACAGTTGACCATCTCATTTGGCTCTCCAATGCATCAGCTTGGGATCTTGACTGATTATGACAGTCGTCCAACGTGAAAATCTTCCTTATCATGTATATGAACTTGAATTTATTTCCACACGGTAAATCTTGTTTCAATACTTGAAAAATAGAAGTTGTGTGCGGTCATTATAATATATAAATATTCATTCCGAATTTGAATATTTTTTATATAAAATAAATAAACCGTAAAAGGATAATATCAGACAAGTGTGAGGCACCCGCAGGCGGTGCTCTTGTTTGGAGTCTTATTGACAATGAGGTTAGGTACAAATTATTTTATAAACATAGGTTCAAAATTGTTTAGGATCTATGGCTCTACGCACAGAGTGAGTACTGTTGGGATGTACGAATGTTCTCTGCGGTCTTCACTATATTATAATATTAAAGGTAAGTTGCTAGGCAACCATCAACACACATACTCTATGGTTTTGTTTAATTGATTTATATACATTATATATATGAAGTACTTTGGACATGTGTCATAAAGCTTATCTTGCTTTGTTGAGAACTTCATTATTTCAGTATGTATTTTGAAAAATAAAACAACAAGCACACAACGTAATAAAAGGAACATATTTCGTGCATAAATAGTATTTTGCTTCCTAAGCAATGCCATTAAGAAGGATATTTTGAACATTTATTGGGATAAATGCGCAGAAAACTATCATATGAATACATTATCTTACATGATAACATTTTTACTTTTTTTATCCGTTTTGGGGATTATGAAATAGTTTGAAATGTTTATCTATGCAATTTGTTACCATGGAAACATTAATATTTACTGTATTTCATTGTCATTACTTCTCGAATTTGTTTAACAACATTTATTTTCTCAAATTATTTTGTATTGTCATTTTAAAAAAAAATAAGTTCTTATTGAAAACATGAAAATAAAATGTTTTTTCGGATATTAGAAAAATATTATATTTCATAGCAATGGAAATACATTTAAAAGCCAAATTCCCTGAAAGCTTTTAAAATTATTTTTAGAAGAGGAGATGATATAAATGGATCCATTTTTTTAACCCACATGCTGGCAATATTTAAATAAACATTAAACAATTTTCTTTTTTTTTTTTTTTTTTTTTTTTAAATTATACATTTTGTATCCATGGTAACTAAATTTAGAGGCACTGTTCCCCATAGCTTTTTTTCATTTCTTGTGAGAAAAGATGTTGACCTTCATGCATCCATTGTTCATTTGTATTCATATGATTCACAAAATGGCAAAAAAGTGTTCTTTTTTCCCGTAAAAAACACCATTTTCAAAGAAGGGTTTGGGACCACATTTAACAATTTGATAATCAATTGTTTTCTACTTAATTTCCTTCATCAAATGATAACTTTTGGTAGAAAATATGATCCATTTTTTTAACCCACATGCTGGCAAACAATTTCTTTTTTTTTTTAAATTTTAAAATGATACATTTTGTATCCATGGTAACTAATTTTAGAGGCACTGTTCCCATAGCTTTTTTCATTTCTTGTGAGAAGAGATGTTGACCTTCATGCATCCATTGTTCATTTATATTCATATGAACGCATTAAATTTTTATAACCATTCAAAAAAGGGCAAAAAAGTGTTATTTTTTCCCGTAAAAAACACCATTTGCAAAGAAGGGTTTGGGACCACATTTAACAATTTGATAATCAATTGTTTTCTACTTAATTTCCTTCATCAAATGATGACTTTTGGTAGAAAATATGAAATTTTGCATATTTATCTTCATTTATGCTAAAAACTGATCGGAAAATTTAGTGAATTTCCCATTGTGAGTTTGTGTCTAGGTAAACATAATAGCATAGCATAGAAATCAGAACATAATAAATTGTTTTCGTCATGGAACTCGTTCCATAGTCTATGCCTTTCCGTTAGGGGTCATTCAAATAGTAGATGTTCAGTTTCATGCAGACGCGGATGTTGACAACGTAGGCAGACTTCCGGTTGGTTTAGTGGTCGCTTACAACATATATAAGCCAGAAATTGCATGCAGGACAATGTATACGGATGTAACTTAGCTACTGTTCAAATGTTGACTGGCGAAGGTGACAGTGGCACTGTTTGGATGTAGTATGTCCACAGAAGCGTCCATTCGGTCAACCCAGGTTGATTTCTTGCGTGCGTGTACAGCTCGGTAACAAATAGTATTCCACATGTGTTTCGAAGGGAATACACCATATTTGTTAACGTTGCTAGGTACGTTGTAAGGACATATCTGTCCAGTATTCGATGAATTTCAGAGACGAAACCAAGATGTTTAGTATCACAGATATCGTACTGGAATAACCTCAGCAGATATAGTCTATAACAAAGTTCATTCGGGGAAACATGGCATAACGTACCAAGAAAAAAAGTTTCTTACTGTCAATATGTAGTGAAGTAGCGCCAACAAGACCTAAAACCATGTCCGACCGGGTCGTAAATGAAAGGCCCTGAGCTCGTTTTAAACAAATGTGGTGTGCTATTTCCAATGTTTTATGTAACGTATCTGTCATGTCATTTCACAACTCACAACCAAACAGAGCGCAGTAGTATACAAGTTCTGTAAATGTCATTGCCGTGCTCGGGTTTGGACCTATGCTTCCGGACACCATACCGGTAATAGACATAAACGTGCCTCTGATCAAGACGTGGATTAAATAAACTGCTAGCAATATGTTATAAATATGCTAATAAGTGGCTCTACCTGTATAACCCCACAAAATGTGCAGCATCTGTGCTGGACCGGAAGAAGCAGCGTCGTGGTCCGATAGTGACACTGTATCGAAGTACGGCGAGTCCAGATACTGACTCAAACAAATATCTGAGTATCGTCCAATCAACGTCCGGAAAACATCCACTGTATGCCGATCGAGTAAATCAAACTATCAGAGGCACGTTTATGTCTATTACCGGTATGGTGTCCGGAAGCATTATGTTGATACCGATGAGCTACAAACCTTGATAAAAAATGCTGCCCAATAACAAGAGCAGATCCATAGACAACGTACGAACACTTTAAATATGGTGGAAAAGAATTGTCTGCTTGCCTTACAAAGTTATTTAATACAATTTTCCACTATATCCAATATTGTATTGAACGCGGAAGCACTCTACATGTGTATTACATGGGCGCGAAATCCACATTTAACCTTGTTTGGATACATGGGCTTATCTACAAACTGTTTAACTTTGGTGTCAAGGGCAAAATGCTTCGACTTATTTAAAACTCTTTCCAAGACTGCTCTAGTCGTGTATTGCTAAACGGACATTTGTCGAGCGTATTCAGGATCGAACAAGGAACCAGACAAGGCTCGATTTGTGCACAGTTTTACAACACTGTATAAGTTAATGCATTTCTGGAAGCACTCACGGTACGGCCTACGTATTTGTGATCTCAGTGTAGCTGCACCAATTCCTGTAGCATTATATGAAATAAATCGCATATCCATGAATAAGTCTTATACCAGATACCACTGGCAGAATTATGAAGTTTATTTGATTTCGTAGAAGGTGCCGTTTCCGTCTCATCGCAAAGTTCGATGGTAACATGTACTGTTTCACGTTGCACCGAACCAGAGTAAGGTGGAACGTGAAGATTGTTTTGCCTGTTCTTCCCGTACAAATACAACCTCTTCATCTCTTTTCCGGTGTTTATTTAACGTACTATTGAGCTTTTCGTAATCTTCTTGGTCACTTGCCATTCTGAATCCTTTTCTCGGTCAAATAGTTAGCGACAATCAAGGCCAATTATAACGACAGTGGCCTTAATCGCCTGAGGCAATATCTGTAATAATCAAGATGTATCATGATTTAGTCAAAATATGTAGTTTGTTTACATCTGAAGACAAAGAGCTAATATAAAATGTTTTTTTACTCACAAGTTCAAATCCATATTTCACACATATAAGTTTTGTGCACTATATTTCTCTGGAAAAACGTGTATTTGATATTCCGGTAAGATGATTTGAAACACACGTCCGACACCTTCGAAATCGTTACTCATCGTCAACGCACCAACGCACAGATATATACGTTCACAAACATCACAGCATATTCTGCAACAGTCGAATCTCGTTCCAGTTGGTGGCTTTCTGCATTGTGGAAATGTATTCTATGGTGCGTCCAAGTATGAAATGACAACGTATCACTCATACTGGTGAAAAGATCAAAACGATGATTGTGTATGGAAAAAGCACCTGATGTTTGTTTTCTACATTCACAGGATATTTTTGGTGACATTCTGCATGGGTCATAAGTATTGTCTTGAGGATATATAAGCTAAATTCAAATTGGGTCATGTTGGGTAAAGACCAAGCTCACTAGGCATGATTAAAGGGACATTCTGACTGCAAAATAAGTTATTTTGATTGACCTTGTGCTTTGCATAACTCAGGGCAGCGATCCAATTAATGTAAAATTGCAGATTTTTGTATTTTTCAATTAATATTATTTTTTGAAATTACAATATGTTTTGGTCAACATTTTGGACCATTTTGGCATCATTACTCTATTTAGAAATTGATTGCAAACAGCCTCAAATTTCTTTCTAAATGACACTTATGTGTTCACAAAATGAAAATGTAGTAACATTAATCAAGGCAGATGATTATATCATATAAGATTAGCAATTTGTTCTTTATTGTATGCACAAGAATCCGCTGTGGCCCTGTGGTTTTGCGTCCATAGTGTGGAACCAGGCGCCCCTGGGTTCGATCTGTAGTTGGGTTTTGGTCATGGCAAGGTACATTTACTAGCCAAGTACTGGTTCAAGTATCGATGGATCATGAATAAGTAAACAGTTTCCGTGATATAACTGAAATAATGTTGAAAATTATGTAAAATCCCTATTAAAAAAACAACATTATTGTATGCATTAAATTCATTAATTAATATGTGACTGACTGCAAATATGCTTCAGGATCGAGCATGGATTATACAAAAGGCCCTGGTCATAAAAAATAACGAGCTCTTTGATAAAATGCAACTAAAGACATGGGAGAACTGTCCTTATTTGTAAGAATAATTGAATGTAAGGTTTTAATATGTTTCAATATTGCTACTACTTTCATTATATAATAGTGTTTTAAAATGATTAAACCATTCTAATTCGGAAATATCATTATCATAAAAGTGTTTGGAGTAACCTTGTTTTATTGTTTTCCAAACAAGTAGTACTAGTAAATAAATTACCAAGGAAACGCCTTGATATAACTCGGATATTGTTGGAAGCGACATAAGACATAAAACAAACAAACTAGACAATATAAAGTCTCCTCTGTGTAAGACTGAGTATTCGCTTAATAAAACCTCTTTACACGGAAGACATTAGACAAATACCCTTCAATTGTCCATACGTTAAACTTTACAATGTATTAAAAGCAGACACAAGCTTGGTTGTCATATCAGTCTAACTTCAAGGGCAACTTGAACCCAAGCATGTTTCGCAAACACCCAGACTATATATGTAATTCGAACGAGAAAGCTTTCGGAAGAAACAGTAACGTTTTGTGTCTATTGAACGCAACCCAGCTATGTGCAGTCAATTAATTGATTCTCTTTCAAGGTTAGGATCATTATGGTAGATAGAAATATATGTATTATTGACTTAAACTATATATAGCTTTTCGTCATACAACATAAGTATTTAGAAAATAAATTCCATGCACATAACGCGTTCACGGCAGGCAGGCACGCACATATGTTTTAACTACATATGGATCAACTTGGTCACAGGATTTATGGACGGGTATGATTGTGGAGAACGTGTTTCAAAATGTCGATCATTGCATGTTGTTTTTCCAAAATAATTTATCTTGTGACCGAGTATAAAAATAAACAAAATTTACAGTGTAATTGCGTATTTTTAAGTTACAACATTTGATAAAGTATTCTGATGGGGAAAGTCAGAAGGTTGTAGATTGCTAATGGTATAAAGTCTCCTATTGCTCATTGGAAAAATTGAAACACATTGGGCCAGGTCAAACGAAAACCGATGTTAGACAGTTTTGAAATTAATGGCTAGTATGATCAGATAAGAAACCGTTCGTCAGGTGCTTCCATGATGCTTCCATGATACTTTTATGATCAGATGGTGAACAAAGTACATGTAGATCACGATCAGATTGCAAGGTTGTGCGAGCTACTCTGATGACTAGCAACATTTGAAAACTTTCTGAAGGCAAAAGTTAAAACTCTGTAGATTGTTCATGATGTAATTTCTCCTATTATACATTGGGACAATATAACATGAGCGATGTCACACGAATACGATGTTATGCATTTTTAAAATTAATGGCGGATAATACTCCGTTTTCTGGATGCTTCCTTGGTGCTAGTTTGATCAGATTGCGTACAGAGTAAATCGCTATGAGATTGCAAGGCCGTGTAAGCTGATGTAATGACTTCGCCTGGTTCTTAACTCCAGAATGTCGGTTTTTATTTTGCCAGGCCATATTTAATAACTACACACTTTTGCCATTCTCTGTGTCTATGCCGTCTTGAAGTACCTCTTTTGCAACTACATTGCCCGATGATCGTAATTTCTGAAATAATAAAGGAAAACACAGATTGTATTCTTCACCTATTGCCATTAACATTAAAAACCCTGTCCTCATTTAAAGTACTTGGCTATTTACAAACATCAAATTAAAAGTTAAGTAACCCTGTTTCATGTCAAACGTTTATCTGCTATTTATATTATATACAGTTGTTTGTTTTAATAATAAAAATATGAACTTATATTAGTATGGTTTCGACCTATTAACATGGCTTAAAAGAATCTGATAGAGTGCCATCCAAGGACAATTGTACATTTGTTGGGGGAAACCGGCCAGATACTCTTGGAGGAGAAGATTTTTAAAATGTTCACTTTATCCATACAAGACACAATAGGCTTTTGACCAACCAATATGGCTTGAAGGAATCTGAAAGGTCACTAAATCATTTAGAAATCAGCCAGCTACTTTCGGAGAGGAACATTTTTAAAGTTTTGATTATAGCCATATAATGCAACATGTATTGAAGGAACATTCTTTCGTTGATTCAATCGAAGTGTTCTTTGGCATCCCCCTTTTTGGTATTCAGGAAGGAATATTTTAGCCAGACCGTTCATGTGTGGCTCTTCAACCCTCTGGCTGTTGCAACCGAGAGTATGGAGCCTGAGTCACCAGTATAGAGCCAGGCCAACTGAAGCATCATGATCGTTTGAAAAGGCCCTATACTGTTAACTGTTCAACTATGTTATATTGATATTCCTAAAATGTGATATGGGATTTTGTCAAATGCAAAGCTAGACAATTCCATCGAAAACAGAAATCTGCATGAAATGGGATAACGTGTGAGCGGACGGTACAGGCTCTTGTAATGATATGCGTAAGGTCATGCGTAAAGACATGCGTAAGGACACATTCTCGTCGGACACTTCATTGTTCTCACCAAACACATTTCTCCGTTAACGATTTCTCGGATTGTACTCGGAAATGTACGGTTCGTGTTGTTTGGTGATGGATTTACACAGATATTGTCATCTTCAAATGTCCCGATGATCTGTTTGCAAATAAATTCCATAAATATAGTAGAAAAAGTAATGATGCTCATCATTATAATGATAGTAGTAATTATGGTAATGAGAATAATGGAAAAGGTTGCTAACGGATTTGGACGCATTTCCGGCAGTCAGTTCTTGAAAACACTGTGGCAAAGGAAACATAGCCTTTCATGAGTAATGGTTTACCTTTTATCAAAATGTTTTTACAAACTTCAATATTTCCAGGTTTTACATGAGACGGCCATCTTGTTTCGGGAGAAACTACTGCAACCACACCAAACTCGTGGGTCGCTAAAGTGACGTTTTTTCTCTTTTTAACCATAGTGAGTTCGAACTTGTGATCATCTCGCCCCAAATGTACGCGACTGTCTAGGTCAAATAACGCCCAATACATCAACGTTCATGCTGATCTAGAGCCAAATAGTCCATGAAAAAAACTTTGTTTGCGTAGAAAAGAGTTATTTATTGAACAGAATGCATTGAATATATGACATTTGATGTGATCATTTTTAGTATTTAATTTAAACATTATTTATTTTACATCGATTGCGAAGCAAGCTTTCAGCTTATATTAATCAAGCTCGATGTCTGCTTCCTGGAGACTTAACTAGGATTCGCGCCGTTTGTGTGGAAAAATCCCAAAGTCATGGACCCGCTCAACCAGAGAACGTTTATACGAGAGGCCGACGCTCTACCTTTGTACCACTGTCTTTCACATTTTGACCTTGTTTGGAAGTGAAAGTAGAGTTTTGTCCCAGCTCGATTTCGTCCAAAATTACGATAAGTCAAATCTTTCTTGCATAATACATGACGTGCAAAGCACCCGTCTCTCGAAAACGATAATAACACAAACTGATAGACATATGCTTAACACACCGGAAAGTCGATTTTTCTTTACGTGACGTGACCCATCTTTGGTTGATTCATTGTATGCTGTTTTTATCCCTCTTTCAACAATTGTTCATATATATCACAACATAACTTGGGTAAGTTACCAGTACATGTACTACTGGTCCCTTTTTTGTATTTGGTATGTCCCGGCCGGGGATTGAACCCGTAACCTCCCGCAACGAGTATTGGGGTGGAGCTTAAAGAAAACAAACCAGGAGGAGTTTGTAACGTGCGTTGATAAGATTATCAATTATCATTAATTGCTTGACATTTTCTGTGGTAAAATAACGAACAGTGCAGCTTCGCTCAAATATATTACATTGGTGATACACATAACATAGTATCCCACATACATATATCTTCATTTAGCATTAAATAGCACATAGTTATAGCCAATATACATATAACATTTTCATGATACAAGTTTTTATGCAAGAGCGGTAAGCCTTATCCGAGAAGAAGGAGATGGAATATACGGATTATAAGGAATGTAGAATCGTTTTTCGTTATCTAAAACTTGAGAAACCATATCAATTGATAACAACTTTTGTAAGGTTATAACGCAAACACCAACATGTAATGTTTCTTTTTGTTTGTATGGCGACCACCTCGGTGGTGTAGTGGTAGAGCGTCCGTCTGGGGTGCAGGATGTCGTGGGTTCGATCCCCGGCTGGGTCATACCAAAGGCTTTAAAAATGGTGGAAATGGCTGCCCCTCTTGGTGTTCAGGAATGCAGGGTTAGCATTACGACTGACTGGCTGGTGTCAGTATGGGTTGACCAGTAGTACTGATAATTAACCAAGAAAACAACGTGATATAACTAGAAAACAATGCTGAAATCGGTGTCAAACGCCATACAAACATTTGATTGATTGTTTGGTGTTTTACGCCGCTTTCAACAAGTTTTCGGTTATATCACGGCGTATCACAACTGATCAATATATCCGGACACCAGCGAGTCAGACGTTTTGAGAGCCACGCAGGAAAAGCCATTACTACCTCGTATAAGTTGTATGGTATCTAACCCGCTACCCCTCTATTGAGGCGGACGATCTACCACTACACCGCCGCGGCGGTCGTGAAGAAATGGCGGACGTATACAGGTATAAACAATAATTGATAACTTACCGATTGCGTTTAGAAACTCTTCAAAGTTATCACCCCTATCATATTTGTTCCATGTCCCTACAAATTTTGCTTTAATCTAAAGAATTTAGGTAGACTCTTCCATGTTCAAAGTCGGGCGACTCTATTTCATATGATATATGTCAACCACCCATCAAAATTCAACCCACGCTGCCACTTGTCAACAAATACAAGAAATGTAACATACATAAGAGATGGACCTTTAGAAGCCGTAGGCTTTCCAGCGGTCTCGGAACCGTAAGTAACCGTGAGTAGTTAACCTAAAGCCAGCAGAGTCATGGTTTATAACATGCAAGGTTTTTTTTTTCTTTTTTTTTTTTCGAAATCGTCCCACTTTTTTACAGTTATAGGTCACAGATTAAATATGACTCCGAACTGCAAACATGAATTCAATAATTACCTGTGAAAATGTACAATATTTTGAATTAACTCTTCCAATGGATTATCCCAAAATGGTGCACTGTTTACGTTGGAAGAGTCAATTCAGACTTATACCTTTTCGGTGGGCATAGTATCGATGTTGTGTTATGTGATACATGGTTGAAATATCGTCTGCCATTTATAATATTGCCACGCGTGAGTTTATTGTAAATGTGTCCCAGATTTTAACTCTATGGTACAAGTTTTAAATCGATGCGGGCCCACGTATTGTTATCTGTGTTAGTAACCGGTATCCGGCTATACTTCTTTCTTAACGCTTTCCCACATACAACAAATATGTAGCAGACGACTTGAAAAACATCCAGCTTATATGTCAAACCTCTCTTAATAAAGTGTAATTATTAATAAAGTTCTACACGTTTTGGCAAAAGGAGACATAATTCTCATTATTCGCAATTTCTTATTTTGCCAACATATTTACAATGGTCGTCTGCTACAGATTGATTAATTGTTTGGTATTTTATGCCGCTTTGAACATTTTTTCAGATATATCACGGCGTTTCCTGGGTAAGTTAACAGTACTACTGGTCCATTTATCCTGACACCAGCCAGTCAGTCAAAAATACTAACCCCGCAACCCTGAGCGCCAAAGAGGGCAGCGATTACTTCCATGTGTAAAGTATTTGGGTATGACCCGAACCCATGACTTCCTACACCAGAGATGAACATCTGCTACAGATTCTTCAACAAGCTTGAATGGGTTAATTAATTAAACAATGTTAGTGGACTATCTTAGGCTTATTTTAAATGAAACATGCACATTCTGGTTTCTTTTCGTTTATATTCTGTTATTTAATGTACCTCTTGTCACATTACTATGTATGTGCCGAGTGAAAAATAAACTTGTAAGGTTATAACTAATAAGTGATTATTATATATCGTGCATTTTCTATTGAATATCACAGGTTTTCTAACAGTTAATTATTACAGGTGATTTACTGATTAGTTATTAGGGATCCACCCTGACTTTGTTAAACCATTACGTCACACAGACGACGTTTGACCCCATTGGACATGACTTTTGAAAACATTGCAATAAAAAATCAAGCAAAACCAGCAATTTCACCATGTATTGCAATATTTTCAACTATTTATCAATATAATTTTTACAGTTTTCTAGATTGTTTGAATGGTTCGTCTGATTATTGTAAAGCAGACGATCTTTTAAAAGTCACGTGAAGTAATGGGTTAAAACATGTATTTGAATCGAGGCTAAGGTTCACGTTTATGGCGATTTTAACCCTTTTCCCTCATATAGACGCTTTCTAACGCCTTTGAAGTAGACGACTTTTGATAACAATGTGACAAAAGAAGAAATTGCTCAAAACGAGCAATTTCTCCTTTTGCCACAATATTTTCAACTTTTTTCAATAATTAATTTTCAATGTTTTTGCCTAGATGTTTTCAAAGTCGTCTGCTGCAGATGTGTTGTATGTGGGGAAGGGTTAACTAACCTTTAACTTTAATCAGCATGTGGGAACAATGAAGACCAAGAACAAACTTCGCATTCGTGTTGTCTAATCTTGGTCTACATTGTCGCTTCTCAATTATCAGAGATATTATCGAAGTATATTCAAAACATTTACATTATATATAAAGGTGAAATGAGTCACTCTGGTCCATTTCGTTTAGGTCGAATAATCAGACATTCGTTAGTTGGTAAATGTATCAACTCAGTCAATGTCAGCATGAATAAATCCAAACCGAGGCAAATATACCACTGACTATTGACATATATATTTCCCTTTCCCACATACAGACGCATTCTGACTCCTCTGCAGCAGAATTTTTTTGAAACATTGTGACAAAAGTAGAAATTGCTCATCAATTTCACCGTTTGTCACAATAGTTTCTACTTTATTCACTCATATAGAAAGAGTTGCTAAAAGTTTGCAAAGTCGTCTGCGAATATATTTGAGACGCATCTGGTGATTTGAGGTCTTAGTACGTCTTCGGCTAAGTAAAATGTGAGCCAGTGCAAGGACAAATTTACAAGTTGGCTTTTGCATCTGCACGGTCTGATCAAGATATACACTGTCCCTATATTACTTACATTATGTAGTACAGGGAACTTATCCAGTTATCCAGGAAACGCGGTGATACAATTGGAATACTGACGAACTTTTGCGACGAACAAAGACACCGATCAGTCTGCGCCTACTCGTAGTCGGATCCTAGCTTCCTAGATATGTCTTAAATCTATTTGAAGCCCATAATGATATATTGTCTATGGTCATCAATATGACTATATAAAGGTTGAACACAATCTTGATTATTACGGTGTGGTTTTAAATCGGCTTAACGATGCCCACGTGCTATCGAGCGACTGTTGATTACATTGTGGTTAAAGAAGGAATTGATCGTAATGAGCAATTTCTCTTTGTGGCACGATGTTTCTACACATGCGTCTATTTGTGTTCTAGGGCGTCTGCCGCATATATGTTGTATGTGGCAAAGGTTAAATATAATCTTACAAATCTAAATCAATCCATTGAGTTGCACCTTTTCTGCGATCTAATCAGAAATGGTTGTGGTTTTATTGCGTGTTCATCAATATTGCATTTTTCTACAACACAAATACATAAAGGAGTGCGTTTAATCGCTTTCGAGTTAAACCGCGATAACTCAGACGGTTTATATATCTAAGGGTCAAGAGTTCGAACCGCGATAACTCAGACGGTATACACGAGGTTTATATATCTAGGGATCAAGAGTTCGAACCCTGGCTCGGCCATTCATTTTCGAGGATTGACATAATTCGTATTCGTATTCCACCAAAGGGCTTAATAGTATACGTGATAAGTAGCCTGTTACCCGGGAAGACTGTTGTGCGGGGTACTGGTGCGGGGTACTGGTGTGGGGTACTGGTGCGGGGTACTGGTGTAGGGTACTGGTGCGGGGTACTGGTGTGGGGTACTGGTGCGGGGTACTGGTGTAGGGTACTGGTGCGGGGTACTGGTGTGGGGTACTGGTGTGGGGTACTGGTGTAGGGTACTGGTGCGGGATACTGGAGTGGGGTACTGGTGTGGGGTACTGGTGCGGGGTGATGGTGTGGGGTACTGGTGCGGGGTACTGGTGTAGGGTACTGGTGCGGGATACTGGAGTGGGGTACTGGTGTGGGGTACTGGTGCGGGAACTGGTCGCAGCTATTTAACTGAAACAACTTGAAAACGGCATTAAACCCAAATCAGTCAATATAATCACATTTCAGAGTCGCACTCACACGCACACACGTTTTTAACTGATTATGGATTAACTTGGTCACAGGTGTATGGACGTTGTGGATACCTAGTTCGGTCTAATTGTGGAGAACGTAACTCAAAATGTCGAGCATCCAAAACATTTTATCTTGTGAACGAGTTTATATTATAAATACAAATACAATATGAAAATAGCAAAATATGTACAGTTTAATTGCGTATTTAACAACATTTGATATAACATTCTGACGGTGAAAGTCATGATGCTGTAGATTGCTAATGGTATAAATTCTCCCATTGCACATTGGAACAATATAACATAGACCAGGTCATATGAAAGCCGATGTTAGACAGTTTTAAAATTAATGGCTAGTATGATCAGATTAGAAACCGTTCGTCAGGTGCTTCCATGATGCTTTTATGATAAGGTGGCGAATAAAGTACATGAAGATCATGATCAGATTGCAAGGCTGTGCAAGCTACACTGACGACAAGCAACATTTAAAAACATTCTGACGGTGAAAGTTAGAATTCTGTATATTGTTCTTTCTGTAAAAATGTTATGCAGTTGTGAAATTAATGGCGGATAATACACCGTTAACTTGATGCTTCTGTGTTGCTTGTTTGATCAGATTGCGTGCAAAGTAAATCACTATGAGATTGCAAGGCTGTGCGAGCTGATGAAATGACTTCGCTGGTCCTTCACTCCAGAATGTCGGTTTTCTTTTTGCCCGGCCTTATCTATTCACTACACACTTATGCTACTCTCTTGAAGTACCTCTTCGCAACTACATCTTTCGATTGTAATGTCTGAAATAATAGAGGTAAACACAGATGTTATTCTTCACATATTGACATTAACATTAAAGCCCTGTCCTCATGTTAAGTACTTGGCTAGTTACAAACACCAAATTACAAGTAGCTAGAGTTCAGTAACTATGTTTCATGTCAAACGTTTATCTGCTATTTATATTCTATACAGTTGTTTGTTTTGATAAAAACAAAATTCGGGTCGAAAGTAATCAAATATAATCTTATGTAATTATGGTTTTGATATAGACTTAAAACAATCAAGGAACAAGAGGCCATGCAAGTCCTCGATCGCTCACTGAGTAATGCAATGGTCTTTGCCATGCATCCCACAACAACTTATTTTGCGATCAGATACGCTTATACAAGGAGCTCGAATAGAAGAGTGTTAAAGTTATCTCTTTAGCCTTAACATGCAGAAACAGCCCCGTCCCTGACGGCCATGTTTTTCGACCAATTAACATGGCTTGAAGGAATCTGATAGAGGCTCACCCAAGGATGTGTGTACATTTTTGGGGGGTAATCGGCCAGAAACTTTTGGGGGAGAAGAAGGCCATGCGTAACGTCATGCTTAAGGCCATGCGTAAGGCCATGCTTAAGGCCATGCGTAAGGACATTCTCGTCGGACACTTCATTTTTCGCAGACGCCATTAGATCCCTTATTTAACCTGAAGTGGATAGTACACAAAATTAACTGACCAAACACATTTCTCCGTCAATGATTTCTCGGATTGCACTGGGAACTTTTGGATTCGTGTTGTTTTTTGATGGTTTTACGCAGATCTTGTCATCTTCGAATGTCCCGATAACCTGTTTGCAAAAAAAAATCCATAATAATAGTAGGTAGAAGTTGTAAGAATGCTAATCATTATAATGGCAGTAGTACTCATGGTAATGATATTATTAGTAAACGTTGCAGACGGATTTGGACGCATTTCCGGCGGACAGTTCTTGAAAACACTGTGGCAAAGGAGAAATTGCCTATCATGAGTATTGGTTTTCCTTTTATCAAAATGTTTTCAACCTTATTTAATAAGTATACATAAATTTATTTAAAGATCCATAACTTTTCCTGACCTTTTTTCGAAGACATCTTTAGCAGATATGTTGTATGTAGGGAAGGATTAAACCTATTTTCTGCCATAAAGTACTGTACTTCTCCTTCACAATAGATAACAGGCATGACAAGAGTAATTTTCTCTCAACAATTTCCTTTTCCCCACAATATTCTCAACTCTATATGAAAATTATTCTCTTCTAGGAAAATCGATTCAAAAGCTGCCTGTTCATAAACGCGTCCAATACGTATTGATTTTAGTCAATGACATGGGAACCTAACACACTTTTATAAATAAGTATTTACATAATTTCGGGTCCATTCCTTTTTAGTGCGGCAAGGTTAGAAGTAGTACGTTTATAATTAACCCTGTCCCCATACAGACGTTTCATGACGCTTCTGCAGCCGACGAATCTTGAAAACATTGTGGCAAAATGAGAAATTGCTCATCTTGAGCAATTTTTCCTTTTGCCACATTAATTTCCCTTTTCAATAAGTAGACTTTCTCAAAAATAGTCGTCTAAGGGAAATAACTCAACATATACATCAAACACATGTTTACGGCTACACCAGCAAAAATAAACTTATAGACCTGTCTGATATTTCGGGTCAGATTTTTTAAATCTGTTTTAAAAACATTGATTTAAAAACGTCTGCATGGCTAGTGGTTCATTGCAATCAATTTCAATACAAAAGTTGTCCAATTGGTCACATGAGTCGTGTGGTGTCTTCCCGATTGTCGGACATTTTGAAAATACCATTTAACCTTAATATGAACGGGTGAATGGCGCAGAGGAAAGATGATAACACAATCCGGTTCATGTACCTATTCCAAGTTAACGTTATACATTTATCCATTCTTTGTTTAAATTGCACTGGATTCTTAACTGTTTTCATTCATGTGTATGTCCAATCATGCAATAATTATTGGTTTGACAAATGACTACATAAATGACGATGCCATTCATTGCCTAGTGAGACGAGCAGCAGTTCTACCACTCGTTCTAATTAACGCAGTTGAAGATGTGAGGTTCACGGAAGTGGGCGTCATAGCTTTCCTAGAGATTCAAGCAAATATTGAGACATTCAGAAACAAGATAACCGAATATCAAGTTGAAGGCAGCCTAAATTGTCTGAACCATTTCAACTCCAAATGATCCATCCCACGAAAAACCAACAGTGTGGAATCTGTGTAAAGTTTGACCCGGATCAGCCTTACCCAGTCATACACTTTTCGCCTCCTGTGGATTTCCTGAGACGGAATATGTCGGCCCCGATTAGACTGCGTGGACTGCGCAGACTGATCTCGGTCGATACATTACGCAGATTCCTTAATGTTGGGTTTCTCTTGGAACGGCTCAACTGTCCAAGAACTAGAAGACTGACACAGTATGTTCACGATAGCTATACAGCACTCGCATTCGAACATATTCTCCTTCCTTAGAACAATCCAGGGCATTGAATCCCTACCCTGTATCAAGCGCATTTCTCATCGGAGGTACAAAGCCAAACAAGAAAAGTAAATACAGAAATATCGACATTGTTTCCAAAAGTTCTCCCATGTTTTTAAAGAGACAACATTAGCTCAGTATATCTACTTTGAGGTAAAACATGTTGTTTGTTTTACGGAGGCAATCGAAATAACCGCTCGTCATCGGCATTGTCGGTATTCAGTCAACACGAACGAATCATTAGTTGAACAATGGTTAACTGTCATGTCAACGACTGAGAGGTTTTCGTCCGTTATTTGTGGGGTATTCAATAATGATATTTACATTGGATTTGCGAGACAACAGGAAGAAATTGTACGCATATTGTTAAATATCAAACAGTGGTACAGAGGTCCCGGGTTCGAATCCCGTGATGAGCGGGTTTTGCCTTTGGGAATTGTTTACACAAACGGCGCAAGTACTGGTTAAGTATCCATGATGCAGACATCGAGAGTGATTAATATAAGCTTAAAGCTGTTTCGCAATCGATGTAAAATAAATAAGTTTAAACTAAATAGCAAAGAGTCAACCCGTAAAGTGACACATGTATGCCTACATGGCTGGTGTTAGTAAATTTACCAACTTCAACATTTCCAGGTTTTACCTGTGACGGCCATCTTGTTTTTAGAGAAACTACTGCGACCAGAGCAAACTCGTCGGTCTGACTGTGGTCGCTAAAGTGACCCTTTTTCTCTAATCATAGTGAATTCGAACATATAGTCGCTATAGTTTGTGATCAACCTCGCCCCGAATGTACGCGACTGTCTAGGTCACGCCCAATACATCAGCGGTCATGCTGATCAAGAGCCAAATAGTCCATAAAATAAACCTTTCTTTGCGTAGAAAAGAGTGTATTCCTTCAACAGAATACATTGGATTTATGACATTGAGTTTGAATTCAATATAACTAATTCATTGGAAATGATTGATTTGAGCATTTTTAATAGTTTGACCTTGTTTGAAAGTGAAAGTAGAGTATGTGATGTGAAATCCCGGTTTCGTCCTTGTCCGATTTCGTCCAAAATGACGATAACCATCTTCACGGAGTTAATTCTTTGTTGCATAATACATGACCCCCCTATTTTCTTTGGATTATTGTAAAGCTTAGAGGTAACTCTTTTCAATGATATAGGTTGTTCTAGCTGTAAAATGTCAAACGGAAAGTTAACAGGAGTGTGACTGGTTAATTCGGCTAGCACATGACCGATGAATACGCCCATGTTTTACCACATCCGATAATCAACGATCCGTATAAATCAGTGTTTATTTTCAATAATTGCATGGACACTCCATTGTGAGTTTGGTTTTTTACAGTCAATTATATTCAGAGCTCTAGATAAGAAGAGCATTTCACACTTCAAAATCCTTACATGACCCTCAACCCCTATGTTTTGGGTACTAAAAAGAATCGTCTCAGTGAGACGATTATTTTGAGTACCCACACGATAAGGTTTAGTTGAGTCATACGCGAGATATAATTGGCTAATGACCACTTTACTCCTCCTTCTCTAGTTCTGTGATTAATGTAAAGTAAGTGGGATTTACCTTGCCCTTTTCTCCTTGGTTGTCTGCTTCGAATTCTTCACCAAGTGTAAAAGTATTACCTACTTCAATTGGCCCTGCTTTTGTTTTTATGGTAATTTGATCATCTGTTTCCACCTTTATGACACAAGAAGGCGTAACACCTTTTGCCACTTTTCTTTTAACAATATTCATCCCTGTGAAATAAAATTACTCGTAAGAGAGTGCTATTGATTTATTTTAGATTATTTAACTAAAACATAGGAAATCAAAACCAATTTGCTAACATTGGAATAATGTTCTAATCTCACTAGCACCCTTGCAAGACTTCCAAAATTTGGTTGATTTATTGTATGCTGTTTTCACCCTTCTTACAACAAGTGTTCAAATGTTCAGATATATCACAACATAACCGTGGTAAGTTTGCCAGTACATGTACTACTGGTCCCTTTTTCCCTACACCAGCCAGTCAGTCGTTATGCTAACCCATCAACCCTGAGCGCCAAGGAGGGCAGCCATTACTTCTATTTTTTAAAGTCTTTGGTGTGCCCCGTCCGGGGATCGACCCGTCATCTTCCGGACCGAGTATTTGGATGGAGCTTAGGGAAAACAAACCTGGGGGTGTTTGTAACGTGTGTTGATAAGATAAGTCTGCGCTGCCATGCTATCCAACACAAATGCACATATTTTTTTCATTAGTGGCCTGACATTTTATGTGGTAAATTGACGAACAGTGCAACGTCGCTCATATATATTGTATTGGTGACACACATAACATAGAATCCCACAACATATCTTCATTTAGCATTAAATAGTACATACTTATAGCCAATATTCATATTACATTTTCATAATACAAGGTCTTATGCAACAACGGTATAAAGCCTTATCCGAGAAGATGGAGTTGGAATATATGGAATGTAACATCGTTTTTCGTTATTTAAAACTTGAGAAACCACATGAAATCATAAAAACGTTTGTAAGGTTATAACGCAAACACAAATAAGTAAAGTTTATGTTATGTTTGTATGGCGTTCTACACCGATCTCAGCATTGTGTTCTAGTTGTATCACGACGTCTCATTGGGAAGTTGCTAGCACAACTGGTCACCATATATCCTGACACCAGCGAGTCAGACGTAAAACTAACCCCAACATTTTGAGAGCCACGGTGGGGTAGCCTTTACTACCACTATTAAGTCGTTATGACCCTGCCGGTGATCTAACCCGCTACCCCCCTATTGAGGTGGACGCTTTACAACTAGACCATCGAGGCGGTCGTGAAGAAATGTTAGACGAACAAACAATAATGAATAACTTACCGATTGCTTTTAGAAACTCATCAAGGTTATCATCCTTATAATTTTTCCATGTCCCATCAAATTTCTCTTTAATCTGCAGAATTTGGTCAGCCATGTTTGTCCTTCTTTTTGAAATCTGTAATGTATCAATACTATAATAAACCTAACTTTATCTACTATTTACCAATAATAATGTTCATTCAACGACTCGAAACGTCTGTTTAAACAACTATTCTGTGTGAACTGAATTCGTAAGTCCTATTTAACCTAAAGCCAACAGAGTCATAGTTTATAACATTCAAGATGTCTTTGTTTTTTTCAAAATCGTCCCATTTTTTTTCAGGTATAGGTCACAGACTGAAATATGACACCAAATTGCAAACTTGAATTCGACAATTACCTGTGAAAATGCACGAACTTTTGAATTAACGCTTCAAAATGGATTATTCCAAAATAGTGCACTGTTTACATTGGAAGAGTCAATTCAGACTTATACCTTTTCGGTGGGCATAGTATCAATTTTGTGTTATATGATACATGGTTGAAATATCGTCTGCTATTTATAATATTGCCACGCGTGAGATATTGTAAATGTGTCCCAGATTTTAACTCTATGGTACAAGTTTTAAATCGATGCGGGCCCACGTATTGTTATTTGTGTTAGTAACCGGGATCCGGCTATACTTCTTTCTTAACGCTTTCCCGCATACAACAAATGTGTAGCAGACGACTTGAACAACGTCTAGCTTATATGTCAAACCTCTCTTAATAAATTGTAATTATAAATAAAGTTCTACACGTTTTGGTAAACATTTCTTATTATTCGCAATTTCTTATATTGCTACCATATTTACAACGGTCGTCTGCTACAGATTTATTAATTATTTGGTGTTTTACGCCGCTTTGAACAATTGTTCAGATATATCACGTCGTCTCCCGGGTAAGTTAACAGTACTACTGGTCCATTTATCCTGACACTAGCCAGTCAGTCGTAATACTAACCCCGCAACCCTGAGCGCCAAGTAGGACAGCCATTACTTCCATTGTTAAAGTCTTTGGTATGACCTGGCCGGGTATTGAACCCACGACTTCCGGCACACCCGAGACGGACGTCTGCTACAGATTCGTCTACAAGCTTGAACGGGTAAATTAATTAAACAATATTAGTGGAATATCTTAGGCTTATTTTCAATGAAACATGGAAATTCTGGTTTCTTTTCGTTTATATTTTGTTATCTAATGTACCTCTTGTCACATTACTATGTACGTGATGAGTGAAAAATTAACTTGTAAGGATTATAACTAATAAGTTGTTATCATATATCGTGCATTTTCGATTGAATATCACAGGTTTTCTAATAGTTAATTATTACAGGTGATTTACTGATTAGTTATTAGGGATCCACCCTGACTTTGTTAACCCATTACTTCACACAGTCGACGTTTGACCCCTGCCATTGATCATGACTTTTGAAAACATTGCAATAAAAAATGAAATTGCTCAAACCGAGCAATTTCACCTTTTATTGCAATATTTTCGACTCTTTATTAATATAAATCTGTCAGTTTTCTAGATTGGTGAAATGGTTCGTCTGATTATTGTAAAGCAGACGATCTTTTAAGGTTCACGTTTATGCGCGATGTTAACCCTTTTCCCTCATATAGACGCTTTCTGACGCCTTTGAAGTAGACGAATTTTGAAAACAATGTGACAAAAGAAGAAATTGCTCAAAACGAGCAATTTCTCCTTTTGCCACAATGTTTTCAACTTTTTTCAATAATTATACCTTCATTTATGGGACTTTTCCATGTTGTTGCCGAGATTTTTCAAAGTCGTCTGCTGCAGATTTGTTGTATGTGATTTCGAAAGGGTTAAATAACCTTTAACTTTAATCAGCATGTGGGAACAATGAAGACCAAGAACAAACTTCGCATTCGTGTTGTCTGATCTTGGTCTACATTGTCGTTTCTCAATTATCAGATATTATCGAAGTATATTCAAAACATTTACATTATATATAAAGGTGATATGAGTCACTCTGGTCTATTTCGTTCAGGTCGAATAATCATACATTCGTTAGTTAGTAATGTATTAACTCAGTCAATGTCACCATAAATACATCCAAACCGAGGCAAATATACCACTGACTATTGACATATGGATTTCCCTTTCCCACATAAGAATATTCTGTCAACATCTGTAGATTCTAATAAGACTATGCAGGTGGACAATATAATCTGAACTTACACTGTTTAGAAATGCCAATTGGTACCATTTATCATACCCTGGCTTATTCAATGTTTCTCGAGGCGTACAACTAGCGGGGTGCGGACATTTCTGAGTTTGTGTCATATACGCAGGCTCACCTGAGTGTTTACTGTCCCCACTGCATACCAGGTCATACCAAAACTTTAACTAATGGATTTACCTCATTGGCGCTTAGGGTTGTGGGGTAAGGATAGATAGAACAGTAATACTGATAGCCTGCCTAGTAAACACATTGATAGTACTGAATAAAGTGTTGAAAGCGTCATGAAACACAATACAGACAAATCCCCAATAATTCCCGTTTTAACAACCATGGAACAAGAAATCAACTCTCCGTATGATTAGAGAATTAATAGCTCGACTTGTTGATCTATAATAAATAGTGTATTTAAAAAGCTCGATTATTTATATATATATTTATAACCATTTCTATGAGGTCGATCAAGGGAATCGATCGAAGGTCACTCTTCGTTTTATGTTTCAGACAATTAACAGACCATATACCATTATCAATTGGGCTTTATTATTGCCAAACAGTACCGAAAAGCTAATGGAAGGTTATCGTGTAACTTGAGACGTGTGTATTGCAGTTGTATGTCAAACACTATTCTTTTAAACAATGTAAATACTTTTCTCAAAATCCAGGTCACCAATTCTTAAAAGGTAAAACCAGAAAATATTAAAAGCTTTTTATTGTAAGTTGGTTATATTATGATCAATAGTAAAGGTAGCGGCAGGTGTCATCGCCATAGGGTATGTTTAAGAGTCCTATCAGCTGTATATAGTATGATAGTATGTTACAGACAAAGCGTACTCTATAATTGAGCCGTCCTGCGAGAAAACTAACATTGCGGACTCTGCGTAAAGTATCGATCCGGGTCAGCCTAAGCATGCCGCGCAGGCTTACCCGGATGGACACTTTTCGCATCCTGTGGATTTTCTGTTTCAGGAATTATTACTCTATACCTCTATCCCCCCTGAGACGGAATGTGTCGGCCCGGATCATGGAATGCGCAGACTGATCCGGGTCGATAAATTACGCAGATGCCATAATGTTTATTTTCTCGCGGGACGGCTCATATATAAGCCAGTGCGTGAGAAAAAGGTTGGTATTTCTGAACAGTATAGAATCAGATCATTTTGTCAACCTATTCAGAATAAACACAAGTTGCCAGAAGCTCCTAACAAGTATATGCAGAGACCTAAATAGAAATATATGTTTCTGATATATGTAAGTAGAATGTGAACAATGTACATCTTGATCAACACTGTGCGGATGCACAAGCTGATCTGAATATATACTGTCGTTCCTTTTCTCATGCACGATAGTTTGATTTCAAAGAGCTTACGACAGTGCGTGAATATAAGAGAAAGGTCGACCATACAAAACAGTATAAAACAATTAACGTTACCACGCCCCTAATTTAAACCGGAAGCACCTTGACGAAATCGTGTGTATTTGTTTACCTTAGTTACAATGTAATTTGAAAGCGTCAACATGATTGTCGACGCTGGATTTCTGCGTTAATTCTGATTTTAAATAGGACTATTAGAAAATAAATAAACAGGGAATTCAATAAAAACTTGATACAATGGCGTCGGATTTGGAGCTAGAGGACGCACGACTGGAGTTTATCGCGGATTATGTGATTAAGACCACGCGATGTAAGCCTGACCGATTTATGAAACTTCTCGCCGCGGAGGATGCGAAAACCATGATCATGGAGTGGCTGGAGAAAGCTGACTTTCCCGCTCTGATCATCGCCAGCAGTCCAGGAGGAGTTCTGACTGCCCATGACGAGTGGCCCTCGAACCCGAAACAAATCACGAAAGCGTGCTATTTTGTGAAGAAATCGAGGGATCCTGTCAGCAAGGACGTGCCCGTCAGACAGTCTGTTCTGTACGGAGATATGTCCAACTCTCCGCTAGATCAATTGTCTACCTTTGTAGATGAGGTACGAGCTATGCACGGAAAAACACAAGCACCCAGCACGGTGATGGTTCGGATAGGGTTGGCTTGGCGGGGGCTTTACTTTATGCCACATGTTACACATCTGCAGCGCATTTTGCAAACAACTTGGTAAAAATATTGACAATCTCTTTGAATGAAAGTGTAATGATTGAGTAAGTTTGTAAACTTTGTGGATAATATAAACAACTTCTCATTACGAGCATTTTCTCCATTTTTCACAATGTTCTCAGAAGTCATCCGCTTCATATGTACCACTTGCAATGCGTCTGCATGCTTTAACGGTTTAACTTCGTTCTCAGCATATCAATCATAGCATCTAATCATGCCTTTCTTTTTTTTTTTGCACAAGTAGTTCTTACAATTTTCTTCGAAAACGCAACTATCTGCATTTTTTTCAGATATATTTTCAGTTTAGTGGGTAGACTGAATGTGTGTATGGTGTTTTATGCCGCTTACAACACATTTCCATTTATACCCCGGGTCGTTTCTCGGGTAATTTACCGGTGCTATAGTTCCTGACACTGGTGAGACACTCGTTATCCCCACCACTAACTCCTCTTGTCAAGGAGGGAAAGCCAGTAATACCATTTTAAAGTCTCTGTATCACCCGGCCAGGGATCGAACCGTGATCACTGGAATATTAATTATGTTAGTAGCTGATGTTAACATGCCTTTGCCCCACAATATATATATATCTTAAAACTCTATTAAAGACGATTCATTTGGGTACCAACAACATAGACGTTATTGTTTCCAGGTGCAGTGGTATAACACCCTGCTG
The DNA here is from genome assembly GCA_031761405.1 of Serripes groenlandicus. Taxonomy (NCBI): domain Eukaryota; kingdom Metazoa; phylum Mollusca; class Bivalvia; order Cardiida; family Cardiidae; genus Serripes; species Serripes groenlandicus. The sequence continues at coordinate 4,770,040 of JASEVX010000003.1, forward strand.
ATTTAACCTGTTAAAGGTAGATATATTTGAAAATAATATGCAGCTGTTGACTATTGATATTATATTGGCAAAAGTTTGCTCAAAATGAACAATTTCTCCTTTTGCCGTTTAATGTAATAAATAATCATTCTGTCATCAAGTGATTTTCAAATTTTGATAATTTCAAAGGCTTGTTGTAAGTGATTAAAGGAGTTAATTCATAGACATCACAGACGATCAATTCATAGACATCAAAGACGATCAATTCATAGACATCAAGACGATCAATTCATAGACATCAAAGACGTTAATGCATAGACATCACAAACGATAATTCATAGACATCACAGACGATCAATTCATAGACATCAAAGACGATCAATTCATAGACATCAAGACGATCAATTCATAGACATCAAAGACGTTAATGCATAGACATCACAAACGATAATTCATAGACATCACAGACGATCAATCCATAGACATCAAAGACGATCAATTCATAGAAATCAAAGACGATCAATTCATAGACATCAAAGACGATCAATTCATAGACATCAAAGACGTTCATTAATAAACATCACAGACGTTAATTCATAGACATCACAGACGATCAATTCATAGACATCAAAGACGATCAATTCATAGACATCAAAGACGATCAATTCATAGCCATCAAAGACGTTAATTCATAGACATAAAATACGTTAATTCATAGACATCAAAGACGATCAATTCATAGACATCAAATACGTTAATTCATAGACATCAAATACGTTAATTCATAGACATCCCAGACGTTAATTCATAGACATCACAGACGTTAACTCATAGACATCAAATACGGTAATTCATAGACATCACAGACAATCAATTCATAGACATCAAAGACGATAATTCATAGACATCACAGACGTTAATTCATAGGCATCAAAGACGTTAATTCATAGACATCAAAGACGATCAATTCATAGACATCAAAGACGTTAATTCATAGACATCCCAGACGTTAATTCATAGACATCACAGACGTTAACTCATAGACATCAAATACGGTAATTCATAGACATCACAGACAATCAATTCATAGACATCAAAGACGATAATTCATAGACATCACAGACGTTAATTCATAGACATCAAAGACGTTAATTCATAGACATCAAAGACGATAATTCATAGACATCACAGACGTTAATTCATAGGCATCAAAGACGTTAATTCATAGACATCAAAGACGATCAATTCATAGACATCAAAGACGTTAATTCATAGACATCCCAGACGTTAATTCATAGACATCACAGACGTTAACTCATAGACATCAAATACGGTAATTCATAGACATCACAGACAATCAATTCATAGACATCAAAGACGATAATTCATAGACATCACAGACGTTAATTCATAGACATCAAAGACGTTAATTCATAGACATCAAAGACGATAATTCATAGACATCACAGACGTTAATTCATAGGCATCAAAGACGTTAATTCATAGACATCAAAGACGATCAATTCATAGACATCAAAGACGTTAATTCATAGACATCCCAGACGTTAATTCATAGACATCACAGACGTTAACTCATAGACATCAAATACGGTAATTCATAGACATCACAGACAATCAATTCATAGACATCAAAGACGATAATTCATAGACATCACAGACGTTAATTCATAGACATCAAAGACGTTAATTCATAGACATCAAAGACGATCAATTCGATTCACAGGTATTTTTAATCTTCCACATGCAAAAACTATTCATACCTTGAAAGTGTTATATGAAAGCTCTCTGTCAATGAAAGAACAATCATTGAATAGAGTTGAAAATATTTTAGAAAAGAGGAAAAATTCCTCATTATGAGTAATTTCGCTTTTTGCCACACTGTTTTCAAATGTCGTCTGCTGTCATATGTATGTAGGAAAGGGTTAATCGTGTCGATTGATTGTCTGGTGTTTACACCGCTTTCAACAATATTTCAGTTATATCGTTTCCTTGGTAAGTTACCAGTACTACTGGTCCATTTATCCTGACACAAACCAGTCAGTCGTAATACTAACCCCGTAACCCTAAGCGCAAAGGAGAGCAGTCATGACTTACATTTTTATAGTATTTGGTATGATCCGGCCGGGGATTGAACCCACGGCCTCCCACACCCGACCACTACAGCACCGAGGTGATTAATCGTGTCGAACTACCAAGTGTAATAAGTCATTTCAAATCTCATCATGTCGTGGTCGTTAGTAGTTGTGATTGATAGTCGTTGGATGATCGTTGAAAGCGGTGTTTACACCAAACAATTAATCATCAGTGTTCCAACTAACAACAATCTGCAGCAAACAATGAATCTATCAATGTTCCGACTAACAACAATCTGCAGCGAACAATTAATATATGAATGTTCCAACTAACAACAATCTGCAGCAACCAATTAATCAATCAATGTTCCAACTAACAACAATCTGCAGCAAACAACTACAACAACTAACTAACAACAATCTGCAGCAAACAATTAATCTATCAATGTTCCAACTAACAACAATCTGCAGCAAACAACTACAACAACTAACTAACAACAATCTGCAGCAAACAATTAATCTATCAATGCTCCAACTAACAACAATCTGCAGCAAACAACTACAACAACTAACTAACAACAATCTGCAGCAAACAATTAATCTATCAATGTTCCAACTAACAACAATCTGCAGCAAACAACTTCGATAAAACATAGACACAAAAACGGAAAATCTCAATGAATATAAGTATAGGCAAACATACAACTAAGTCATGATAACCAATATCCCCCCATTTGCGTCAAAATGCGTGTGGAAAGTGGTCATCGTATATTCTGATATCCAAAATGTTGTAGTGTGTCAAAGGGAGAAAATGTTGTTAATTCTACTCAATAATTATAAATGCAATCATGGAAACTGTCTACAATTTTTTCCAGAAGTTTTCAAAGTCGTCTGCTGCAGATTTGCTGTATGGGGGAAAGGGTTAAACGGCTTAAAATTACGAAAGCTGTTGACCAAGATCAAGTTTTCAGATATGTGTATTCCAATCTTGATATTTATACGTCACGTGTTATCTGAACCGTTTCTGCAACGTGAACCAATAATGTATCTGTTTGAATGGTTGTTTTACGCCGCTGTCAACGTTGTTTCTATACGCGTATCACTACAGCAATACACTGTCCTATATACATGAATGACCCGTTCCACGAGAAAACCAACAGTATGGTATCTGCGTAATGTATCGACCCAGATCAGCCTGCGCAGTCCGCGCAGGCTAATCCGGGGCGACACATTCCGTATCGGGGGGATAGGGGTATAGAGTAACGAGTTCTGAAACAGAAAATCCACAGGAGGCGAAAAGTGTCTGTCCGGGTTAGCCTGCGCGGCGTGCTTGGGCTGATCTGCGTCGATGCTTTACGCAGAGTCCACACTGTTTTCTCGGGGACGGCTCATATCATATATCAATTATAACAGAATTAAAAGACAAATTGTACTAATTTATATGTTTTCAGTAGCGAAATTACATATTTAATACATGAAATAGTATGTAGGACTATGAATATATAGCGTTCGAATAACGTCACATTACCATATGTGTGACCGTATTTGTCCTAGTCAAGTACGGAATTGTAGTAATTTTCGTTTGAAAGTTTTAACCAAAACTGCGTTAGACAGTTTCTGTCAAGCCACCAGGAGAAAACGTGTAAAGAATCGAAACACAGAAAAAGAAGATATTTATCAAAGTGACCAATTCTCCCTTACCCTAAATTATAATATTTAAACGCTGGTTTCAAAGCGCAGTCAGAAACAGTAGGCTATATGCCTTTCCCACATGTAGGTAGACGTAGGCCCTGCCCTATCTGCAGCAGACAATGGTTGACGACTCATGAGCAAAATTCTCTTTTTGCCACAATGTTTTTTCTTTGCTGTAAACGCAACAAAATGTGTCTGCATGTGGGAAAGGGTAAATGTAGACAGGAAACTCTACTTAACCCCTTTCTACTATAAACAGAACACTTTTAACTCCTCGAGCAATTTCTCCTTTTGCCACAATGTTTTCGATTCTATTAATGTTTTATCCTTTCATTGATTAGAAATGTTCCAACACAATCTGCTGCAGATGTGTTGTAAGTGGGAAAGGTTAGAGGGGAGAGATTGGGTTTTGAGTCTCACGGGAACCCAAGTCCACGGTTACTATTGATATGAGCCCGTCCATGGGACACGGTCAGGGGCGTAGCTCCCTTTAGGCACTGTAGGCACGTGTCTACACATTTGTTCTCAAAATGCAGCTGCGGCGATAGACATCTGCGTAATGTATCGACCAGACTGATCCGGCCGACACATTCCATCTTAGGGGGATAGATGTATAGAGTAGTGATTCCTGAAACAGAAAATCCACAGGAGGCGAAAGGTGTCTATCCGGGTAGGCCTGTGTGGCATGCTTAGGCTGATCCGGGTCGATACTTTATGCATCCACAATGTTGATTTGCTCACGGGACGGCATACACATTGATGATTGCAAAGCTACGCCCCTGACGGTACACGTCTGCGTTTCAATACAGTGTAAGTTCAGATCTTCTCTCCATCTGAACAGTCTGATCAGTATGTAGGCTACACAAGGTGACGGCATCTTGTAGCAATATTGTGTTAGTAATATGTAAAGATTAAATATCTTGAGCAAACAGTGCGGATGAGGCTGGTCTGGATCTATAGTTTCATAATTGATAATTGTAATGTTATTGAACAGTGGGGCGAGTAACTTGTTCTTTTACCAATGTACGAGTATAACACGCATAGCGTTATCAAAGTACCGAGGTTATCTGACTATGGTCAGGAACGTGCTCATAGATTTTAGCTCTTTGTGTGGGGTTGGGATTGGACTTGGGAGGGTTTTGTATATAATGTGGTGTGTATTAAACCTTTAAGTTTATTATTCCCATTAAAAACAAGAGAGCATAATTACGTAGTTATTAAAAGAAAAATTAACTGTCCGTTGTGTTCCATTTCTTTCATTTAATATAATTTTCTTTTCTTTTGGGACGTTTAACACATTAACTTCAGTAAATACGGTATTTTCCCGCCAAGAGAATTGAAATCAAAAGAATATATTTCTTGTCGATTATCTCGTATTTTAAACAAAACCAGAAACGAAAGTACGTATAGAGGATAAGTCAGCGTGTTGAAATCACTAATATTTGTAATCATGTATACACACCTGTCCATAAAACTGGAAATAGAGGTGCGACAGTATCGACAGATAAATAAGTAGATTCTATACAGATTTCTACGATCAAGGTTGCAAGGTATATCTGCCAATCAGATGCAGGAAACCATTGGGACAGCTTCTACCAGATTCAGATCAGTGACCTGCATAATTTCAAGTTATATTTGCACACAATTCATGATTGTTTTATTTGATTATATTCCAATTTCTGATTGATCCGTATATCGTTGGACATTCCATTTTCGTGACCCTCCCTTTTTCGTGACGTCACTATTTTCGGGCTTATATCACGTGACTTTGTCCTTGCAGCCGATTTGGAACTGTACAATTATTTCCCAATGGCCAAAGTATTTGCTGACATATTTCAACAATAAAATGCATCTTAATCAGTTTTGTTACTTGTTGTCAATGGAGGAATAGCCGAAATACCCTTATTTTTTATATACCAAATTTAAAGAACAGTTTAACCCCCCAAAAAGTGGAAAAATCGGACATGAAAATTTACAGTAAAAAGGGTCTTTTGTTGTTTACAAAATGGCGGCTAGGGTCATGTGATTTGTTTGACTTAGTTAGGTAAATGCAATTTTTCATTGGATTTCACATTCCTAAAGGTGCTTACGCATAGAGATGTAAAATAACTAAAATATTTTAAATAATATCCCATTAGAAATATGGCAATTTTGAAATCTGTATTGATCTTTGTGATGATGTAAATATAGGATGATTACAGGGTACCAAATCTCCATGCAAACCCTTAAGGTTGACACGGTGGGATAAAAAATGAGAAAGGAAAATAAGCTTAACGAAGATTCAAAGTTGAGTAATTAAAAATAAAAAAGTTCATATTTAAACCAAGGATAATTTCAAATTAATTGGTTTAAACTATATAAAATGTTTAATTGCTTCAGTTTTTTGGTTTTCAATATGTTACGACATATTGCCCGTTTTAAAAAAAAAATTTTTTTTTTGTGTGTTGCTTTTATGAAAACTGCAAAGTGCCAAAACAATGACGTCACGAAAATAAGATAACAATTTCGGCTTCGGACTTGTTGAACACATGTGTATTCAAGATTATTTTTTTTGTGAATTATTAGTTTTCAAAGGAATTTTTGCCCGAAACTTAGAGGAAATAAATAAATCTTTCAGATAAGACATGAAAATTCGTATCATTCACTAAGCCTTCTGCATATTTTGTCTTTGAAGCCTTACACTCACGAATTATGGATGCTCGGGGATACATATTAATATAAATAGACATTATAGGATGGGACTCCCTATTATCGGTGTACTTAGAAAAAATAATAATAAAGCAAACTTAACTGTAAATTATATCCAGTGTCAGTTGTTCCTTTATATATGTCCTTGTTAATTAACTTACACAAAAGAATCATTCACTTCTGTGCAAAGTTCCAAAAATCGAGTCCATCCGCACCCATTTGTCACTAGAACAATTATATTTAATTAAAATGTTAATTTATTAACTGTTCCAAACTATGAACTTATTTACACGATATTTTCAGAATCAATTTGTTAAAATTTCTTATTGGCACAATTTAATCATATTTTCCAAAAATGACCCATTTCTTGTTATTTTTTAGTCCTTATAATAACATCCTTAATATTTGTTACACAGTATATGATTTAGAAGTTTAAAAATAGCATATATGTTAAAATGTATAACCACCACAAACATGCAGGCCAAAAAAACTATTTTTTTTTTTAGAATTTTGGTCCTTAATTTCTTCCATGTTTTCTGTAGTCGAGAAAACTTCACGGAATGTAATCATGTGACTTAAAATTCCTATGAGGTTAAAGCAGGTTTTCTACAAAAAAAGTGAAGTTTTTGTTGGTGAGGGGTCAGGGAATGTGGCATTTTCTGTTTATTATGAGTAACAATCATGATGTGTCGTAATTTCTGCGAATATTGATATTTTGAAGAAAAAAAATTGTAGCATTTGAAAGTCGGGATAACGGGATTTCCTGATGGAATCATACGATATCCAGTTATGCGCGTGCAACAAAGAAAACACCGGTTTTGTGTTTACCTTGGTATTTGTGATAACACGGTATTCGTAGAACCTACTATACATCTTATATCAACAAACCGCATGCACTGTATATTTTGTTAACATGCACGAAACGATGAGAATAGAGGATAGTGAGAAATTTCTCTTTTTGCCACAATGCTTATGTACGAAGTAGCCTTGGCTAGAGAAGATGAACAATTACATGTCAGACTGCTATTAAATTACTGGTGTCATTCTGTATGCCTCAATGTTTTTAATTTCAACCAGATTTGATGCTCTGACTTTCAATTGTAGACCATTTTTTGAAACTCAATAGTTTGTCATCTATATATATAATCATCTTATTACTTCTGAAGACCAGCTGGGCTAATGATGGTGAATAGATCTAGTTAGATCTTAACTTTATCTAGATTCTACAGAGTGTATGTCAAAACTCATATGGTCAAAAATGATGTAGAAGTAAAAACCTGTATGGTTGAAAATACTCATACGGGTCTATTCTTGGTCTTCATTGTTCCCATCTCATCTACCAATGATTAGAAAGGGCAATTCTATAAATACAGGTTGCCGCTCAGGGAAAGTTCAAAATATGGCATCTGAAAACTGCTGTTTGCATTTCAAATGTTAATTCATTTTCGGACAAACCTTAACCCTTTCCCTCATATAGACGCTTTCTGATGCCTCTGCAGCAGACACCTTTTGAAAAACATAGTGACAAAAGAAGAAATTGCTCAAAACAAGCAATTTCTCCTTTTGCCACAATGTTTTCCACTTTTAGTCGTAGGTTATCCATTCAATTAAAGAGATTTTCTATTTTTTGACAAAATATGTTCAAAGTCGTCTGCTGCAGAATTATCTTATGAGGGAAAGGGTATAGAAGGTGGCAACTACTACAAGTTTGACTATGGGTAACAACTTGTCCAAAAAATAAAGTTTCCACTTGCAGGAACTCAGCAGGATATGGGTTAACCTAGAAGGAAATGACAATCAAATGTAGTTTCAACTTTTGTCCACATACAACTCATGTCTGCAGCAGACGACTTTAACCCTTTCACTCATACGGCAATTCTGCCGCAGACAACTTTGAACGTATTTTGTCAAAAAATAGAAAATCTCCATAATTGAATGGATAACCTATGATAAAAAGTGGAAAACATTGTGGCAAAAGGAGAAATTGCTCATTTTGTGCAATTTCTTCTTTTGTCACTGTTTTCAAAAAGCTGTCTGCTGCAGAGGTGTCAGAAAGCGTCTATATGAGGGAAAGGGTTAAAATATTTAGGTAAATATGGAGAATCTCTGAGAAATGAATTAAAGTACCGAATATAGATCTACATGTAGTTGAAAACTTTCTGACAAAACGTGAAATTGCTTTATTGATTAGAACAATTTCCCTTTTTGCCACAGTTTTTATACGATCGTTTCTTAAAAACGGTACGTATTATGGTATCGTCATGTCCGTCCGTCCGTCCCTCCGTCTGTCCGTCCGTCTGTCCGTCCGTCCCTCCGTCCGTCCGTCCGTCCCTCCGTCCGTTTGTTCGGGTTTTCCGCACTTTTTTCTTACATACTTTGAGCTATTGAGCTGAAATTTTGTATATGACTTTGTAATCATGTGTCACAGATCAAGTTTATATTTCCTGGGATTTCGTCAATTTTTGAATGAGTTATGCCCCTTTTTGGACTTAGAATATTTGTCAATTTCTGCATGAGTTATGCATTTTTCATAGTTTCCTATTATTCTTTAACAACTTATTCCTGAACGACTTTATTAACTTTTTACAAACAAACAATATATCAAAACAAAGAGGAAACTTACAAAGAAGTTCCTGACGGGCGTATTATGTACCGTTTGCGGTACTCTTGTTTTAAAGGCTGTCTGCATGCAACTGCGAGCTAAAGTCTGGTGTATAGTCCTCATTATTTTTGTAACATTCATTTATAACAAGTGTGTATATTTTATTTTACAGGTTCTCGTTCCACTGCTGTCTAACCACAAAAACCACGAAAAGTGGCCGAACGTCGTTTCTAAAGATGTGACCCGCCATGTCCACAACCTGAAGGGAAATGTTTATGTTGTGTCTGGACAGGCCAAAGGGAAAACACTCTTACCGCTTCCTGTCGGTGTGGAGAGAGTCCATGAGATGCAATTTGAAAAGTAAGTTCATGTTTTTAGTGTCTCCCCTCTTAGCAGGGTAATACTTTGAATCCCTCAGTAGCTCAGTCGGTAGCGGCTAGAGCTGTCAATCCATGGGTTGTGAGTTCAAACCCCAGCTTGGTCAACATTCTTTCCGACGTTTGACAAAAGTCACTGTGACAAGCGTTATTCATCTTCCACCAATGGGCTAAACAGTCTATGTGGAAAAGCAGCCAGTTGCTTGGAAAGAATGTTGTGTGGAGTACTGGTGTGAGAAAGCCAGAAAACACATGAGTAGGTGAACTGGTTGTCGTGATATGACTGAAAAATTGTTGAAAACGGCGTTAAACCCCAATCAATCAATCAAACTCAATGATCACAGACACTTCATCATACTTTGATTTTACCCTTCCCACATGTATACAGACTCTTTCTAACGCCTCTGCAGCAGACAATGTTTAACAATATTGTGGCAAAAGGAGAAATTGCTCATAGTGAGCAATTTTTATTCAGCCACAATGTTACCATCTCTATTCTATAATTGTACTTTCATTTACAGACATTTTCCACTTTTATTGAAAATCTCTATAAATGAAAGATAAATTGATGATCATGATTAATAACACCTTTTGTCTCAATGTTTTCAAAAGTTGTCTCCTGCAGATGCTTCAAAATGTGTCCACATGTAGGAAAGGGTTAACTTCATATTTGGACAGAATATGTTTTAGATTGTAACCTATTAAAACTCATAGAAAACATGAAGTTGAGGAATTTGAAGGGAAAATAACCATTTATATTTCCTACAACACAGTGGTGAAAGCACAGACAGAGCCTATGTCCACACCATAGAGTCTATGGTGATAGAATGGACCCACCAGATACAAGAAGTGTTGAAGAGTGACTCATCCCAGCCCCTACTGGAAGGGCTAAACCCAGGGCCCTTTGTTGAGATAGAATTCTGGAAAAACAAGGCCGCCAACCTCGAGTGCATATATGAACAGGTTCGTTCTATTCAATTCAAAAGTTGATTAACTCATTCCTCCTTACAGACACTTATTGGAGTTCCTGTAGAAGACAATTCTTTCAAAATAATATTAGCAATTTCGTATTTTTCCACATTTTTTTCAATCCTATTGAATATTCAATAAGTTTACTTTTGTTTATAGAGATTTTCCATATTTTTGCCGAGGTTTCTCAAAGTTGTTATTTTCAAATAAGTGGTACATGTATGTGATTTAAGGTCATAATATTCAACATACATGTACTAGACATACTGCAGGAAATCCTAGCTGGGTGTACTTAGAAAATGTGTAGATAACCCTTCCCTCATATAGACGCTTTCTGACGCCTTTGCAGCAGACGACTTTTTGAAAACATAGTGACAAAAGAAAAAATTGCTCAAAACAAGCAATTTCTCCTTTTGCCACAACGTTTTCTACTTTAAGTCATAGGTTATCCATTCAATTATAGAGATTTTCTATTTTCTGACAAAATATGTTCAAAGTCGTCTGCTGCAGAATTGTCGTATGAGAGAAAGGGATAAATAACTTGCCTGCACAATGCATAGAGGTATTATGTTGCAGTAGATTTTCATTTTCATTTTTCATTACAAGGCATGCTGAATTTTTTATAAATGTCTAGCAAGACTGATGGTGAAGCTACATGTCTTTTTCCCCTTACCAGGGGCGTAGCTCCCTTTAGGCACTGTAGGCACGTGCCTACACAATTTTTCTCAAAATGCCACAAAATGCAGCTGCGGCGATAGACATCTGCATAATGTATCGACCTGATCAGCCTGCGCTGTCCACGCAGACTGATCCGGCCGACACATTCCGTCTTAGGGGGATAGGTAGAGTAGCTATTCCTGAAACAGAAAATCCATAGGAGGCAAAAAGTGTCTATCCGGGTAGGCCAGTGTTGCATGCTTAGGCTGATCCGGGTCGATACTTTACGCAGAGTCCACAATGTTGATTTTCTCACGAGACGGCCTACACATTGATTATTGTAAAGCTACGTCCCTGCTTACTCCAAGTAGCAAAATACAAAACCAGATAAAGCTATTATAACTTCTCATCATGAGCAATTTCTCCTTTTGTCACAATGTTTTCCAAAGCTGTCTGCAGGGATGCATTAGCATACGTCTGCAGGTGTGACAGGATTTAAAAAAAAATAGATTAACATTGTATTTAGTTGAGGGATCCAAAGGTTCGCAAGATGGCGGAAGTGCTAGAGAAAACTGGGAGCAGCTACTACGTCTCATTCAAGGAAGTCTTCCGAGATGTTGTGGCAGGTAGTCATCATTTGAATACTTATCTTTTTTTTATTAACCCTTTCCCACATATAGATGCTTTCTGACTCCTCTGCAGCAAACGGCTTTTTGAAAACATAGTGACAAAAGAAGAAATTGCTCAAAACAAGCAATTTCCCCTTTTGCCACAATGTTTTCCACTTTTAGTCATAGGTTATCCATTCAATTATAGAGATTTTCTATTTTTTGACAAAATATGTTTAAAGTCATCTGCTGCAGAATTATCGTATGAGGGAAAGGGTTATAGACCCTTTCCTTGATACAGTAAATCTGCATCAGGTGACTTTAAAAACATACAGGTGGAAATATGGAAACAATTAAGAATTCAGTGTATAATCATTGAATAGAGTTGAAAAAACATTTTTGCAAAAATGAAATATTACTCATTATGAGCAGTTTATTCTTTTGCCACAATGTTTTTAAAAGTTGTCTGCTTAGATGCTTCAAAATACGTTTGCTAGGGGGAAAGGTTTAAACTATCTTTGATATATTGCTGAATAACAGTTAAAATTGTTCTATTAAAGAATATTTTACTAAATATTTAACTTTCCTGAGCTGTTTTCATATCTACTAACCATTTACCTTCATTTAGATGTCTTTAGATGTCCTATTGAAACAGACAACATAAAAACATTTCACCTCTCAATTTAAATTATGCTTTTCAATGGATTATAAAAGCAGGTGACACATAAAATATGTAAATTATTAAATGTAATTAAGAGATAAAATTTGCTTTTGTTTGCATTATTACAACAGGAAAAAAGACAGATGTATTTTTAAATTAGTTTTGATTATTCTGAAAACCATGGCTTTGATATATAGTAACCATTATCAAATTTAACTTTTACATTACAGCTTTGACAGAAGCACAGGACGTTAATATGTACCTGAAGCCATTACGGCACCATTTTGAGGATTTTGAGCAAGCTGAGTTTGACGAGAGCAAGAAGTTGTTTGCACCCATGATGAATTGCCTGTGCCTGGTGTGGGCTAATTCAGATTATTACAACACTCCAGCACGCATTATCGTCCTGCTGCAGGAAGTGTGTAACATGATCATCAAAATTGTGAGAACCTTTATGATTCTAATTGTTAATTGTCTTTCCAACTTGCAAACACATTCTGATGCATTTGCATTTGCCAGGTTTCCTATAATTTTCCTCGTTTTAATTTGGATGAACACATATCAACCCTTTTCAACATGTAGATTCTTTCTAACGCCTCTGCAGCAGACAACTTTTGAAAACATAAATTGGAATTTCTTCTTTTCCTCAATGTTTTCAACTCTCTTAACCCTATCCCTCATATAGACACTTTCTGATGCCTCTGCAGCAGATGGCTTTTTGAAAACATAGTGACAAAAGAAGAAATTGCACAAAACGTGCAATTTCTCCTTTTGCCACAATGTTTTCCACTTTTTGTCATAGGTTTGTCATAGGTTATCCATTCAATTAAGGAGATTTTCTATTTTTTGACAAAATGCGTTCAAAGTTGTCTGCTGCAGAATTGTCGTATGAGGGAAAGGGTTAAATAATCATACTTTCATTTATAGTGATGTACCATATTTGTGCAAAGATAGAATCAGTATTGTCTGCTCCAGATGCATTTCATGTGGGAAAGGGTTAAACCTTTCCCTCATACAGCAATTCTGCAGCAGACGACTTTGAACATATTTTGTAAAAAAATAGAAAATCTCTATAATTGAATGGATAACCTATGACAAAGAGTGGAAAACATTGTGGCAAAAGGAGAAATTGCACGTTTTGTGCAATTTCTTCTTTTGCCACTATGTTTTCAAAAAGCCAACTGCTGCAGAGGCGTCAGAAAGTGCCTATATGAGGGAAAGGGTTAAACATATTGTGGAAAAATTTATAGAGAATTTCCATAATTTTTGCTAGACCTTTTCAAAGTTGCTGCAGGTTTTATGTATATGGGAAAGGGTTTGAATTTACATATCAAGGAAAGTTATTCATTATTTTTCTCCCTAGGCTCATGACTTCCTTGAGCCAAGTGAACTATTCAAAGGAGAAGCAGAAGAGTCCATTGAAAAGGTCACCAAGGCTTTTGATGTGCTGAGAGGTTTCAAATCAGCTTATGAGGACCACAGACGCAAACTTGATACCTACTTCATGGAAGGCAAGAAGGCGAAAGAATGGGAATTTGCTCCCAAGCTAGTCTTTGCTCGTTATGACAAGTTTTGTGAGAGAGTTGAAACTGTTAAGGTGAGTGTGACATAAGATTTCAATGCATTGTCAGAAAAGGTTGTAAACCTTATCACAAATGCTCAAATTTAGCTAAAGTGATAACACAGGCTCTACCAGCATTTTATGTCCTGCATAGAGTGTCATTAACAATGTGTTTAATCCTTTCCGACAAAAAACAATGTCTTAAAGTCTTCTGCTGCAGATGCATCATAATGCGTCTACAAGTGGGAAAGTATTAAAAGACATCTTTACTTCAAGGCAAATTTCACTCAAATGTTACAGCAATAGCTTCAAGTTTATCCTGTTTCAAAAGAATTCAAAGAATTCCATTCCATGGAGAATGTTTTTGTAGCATTTTAACCCTTTCCCACCTGCAGACGAATTTTGACGCAATAGCAACAGACGACTTTTGAAAACATTGTGCCCAAATTTTTAACAATTAAGCTATCCTTTATGGAGATTTTTCAGGTTTTTGTCACTATGTTTCCAAGTCGTCTGCTGCAGATTTGTTGTTTGTGGGAAAGGGTTTAAAAATAGATTCTTCTCCTTTGAACATACAGGTCTTGTTTACCTAACAACCGGAGTACTGGTCAGATCTCCAGGATACAGGAATGATTAAGTCTAAACAAAACTCAACAAATCATCTTTCTCACAAGTATTCTTTTGTTGTAAGAGACAATGCTTACAGTCCAAAATACATGTTCATTTTATACAAACCAATAAAGTAAAGAAGCATTTGAGAAGAGATATGTTTTTTAAGCCTTTCCCACATATAGACGCTTTGTGATGCCCTTTCAGCAGACAACTTTTGAAAACATTATGGCAAATTTTGGAAAAATTGCTCAAGACGAGCAATTTTTCCTCATTGCCACAATGTTTTCAAATCCTTTCAATAATTAAACTATCAGTTATAGAAATATTCCCTATTTTTGTCAAGATGATTTCAAAGACATCTGCTGCAAATTTAATATATGTGGGAAAGTGTTAACACATATACAAAAAGAGTATATAATAAAACATTTCTCTATTCGCTTCTGCCAAATCTCAATTAATGAAAGTAAAGTTATCAAACAAAGTTTAAATTGTTGCCTCTGCAGCAGAAAGCTTTTTGCTCAAAACAAGCAATTTCTCCTTTTGTCACCATGTTTTCAACTCAATTCAATTATTAAACTTTCATTTATTGGGAGTTTCCATGTTTTTGCCTAGATGTTTTCAAAGTCATCTGCTGCAGATTTGTTGTATGTTGGAAAGGGTTAAAGGAGAAATTGCTCATAAGCAAATTCTCTTTTTTCTACAATGTTTTCAAAAGTAGTCTGCTGTAGATAAGTCAAATTGCTTCAAGAAGTTGAAAAGTGTTAAAGTATTTAATGTAATATACAGGAGCTGATGGAGATCAACATTGAGTACACAAAACTGGAGAAGATTGAGTTGGCAGGGGTTAAAGGGAAGAGACTGAGCCATCTGGTGGTGAACATTTTTGAGGAGTTTCAGGTGGCATACAAGGTCTTCAGTGAAGCCAACTACGAGTTCCTGGACCCTGCTGACAAGGTATTATCACAGTTAACCCATTTTGATGCAGGAGTTTTTTTTTAAAGGAGAATATTTCTCACAATGAGCAGAGTTCTAATCTACTCTATTCATGTCAGATTTTTCTTTTCTTTTGAAAAACATGGCAGTCAGGAAGCATCAGAAAAGGGGCAAAATGACAAAATTTGCAAATTCCATTTTTTGTGCTCGACTTTTGAAAAAACGAGCGCTATTGTCATGACCCTGGCATCGTCGGCGGAAGCGGCGGCGTGGTCCTCCGGTTAAGGTTTTTTGTTTTAAAAAATCTTCTTGTCTGAAAGTAGAATGCCCATGCCTTTGATATTTGGTATGTAGCATCATCTAGTGAACCTCTACCAAGATTGTTCAGATTATAGCCCTGGGGTCAAAAATGACCTCTCCCCGGGGGTCACTTGTTTAACATAGACTCATATAGGGGAAAAACTTTAAAAATCTTCTTGTTTAAAAGTAGAAGGCCCATGCCTTTGATATTTGGTATGTAGCATCATCTAGTGAACCTCTACCAAGATTTTTCAAATTATAGCCCTGGGTCAAAGATGACCTCTCCCCAGGGGTCACTTGTTTTACATAGACTCATATAGGGGAAAAACTTTAAAAATCTTCTTGTCTTAAAGTAGAAGGCCCATGCCTTTGATATTTGGTATGTAGCATCATCTAGTGGACCTGTTACCAAGAGTGTTCAAATTATAGCCCTAGGGTCAAAATGACCCCTCCCCAGGGGGTCTATTGTTTTGCATAGACTCATATAGAGAAAAAACTTAAAAAATCTTCTCGTCTAAAAGTAGAGGCCCAATGCCTTTGATATTTGGTATGTAGCATCATCTAGTGGACCTCTACCTAGATTGTTCAAATTTTAGCCCTGGGGTCAAACTTTACCCCTTCCCAGGGGTCACTTGTTTTACATAGACTCATATAGGGACAACTTAAAAAGTCTTCTTGTCTAAAAGATATTTGGTATGTAGCATCATCTAGTGGACCTCTTCCAAGCTTGTTCAAATTATAGCCCTGAGGTCAAAATGACCCCACACCGGGGGTCACTTGTTTTTCATAGACTCATATACGGAAAAAACTTCTAGTCTAAAAGTAGAAGGCCAAGGCCTTTGATATTTGGTATGTAGCATCATCTAGTGAACCTCTACCAAGATTGTTCAAATTATAACCCTGGGGTCAAAAATTATCCCTCCCCGGGGGTCACTTGTTCTCCATAGACTCACAGAGATTTTTTTTTAAAAATCTTCTTGTCTAAAAGAAGAGGGCCCAACCTTTGATATTTGGTATGTAGCATCATCTAGTGGACCTCTACCAAGATTGTTCAAATTATAGCCATGGGTTCAAAAATGACCCCATCCCAGGGGTCCCTTGTTTTACACAGACTCATTTAGGGGAAACATTTTAAAATAGTAGAGGACCCTTGCCTTTGATATTTGGTATGTAGCATTATCTAGTGGACCTCTACCAACTTTGTTCCAATTATAGCCAATGGGATAAAAAATTACCCCTCCCCGGGGGTCACTTGTTTTTACATAGATAGGGAAAAAACTTTAAAAATCTTCTTGTCTAAAAGATATTTGGTATGTAGCATCATCTAGTGGACCCTGGTCACTTGTTTTACATAATATTATACTTGTATAGGGAAAAACTTTAAAAAATCTTGTCTAAAAGTTGATATTTGACATCTCACTTAATCTAGTGGACCTCTACCAAGATTGTTCAAAAATGACCCCTCCCCGGGGGTCACTTGTTTTTCATAGACTCATATAGGGGAAAGAACACTGAAAACTTTTTAAGTTTGATTAAATCAGGTGAGCGATATAGGACCATCATGGTCTTCTTGTTTTCTGTTTTCTATCAGTCGAGCGTCTGTGCCGTACGCGGTGCTCTTGTTTTAAGTTCTTGTCTGATAAAATTTTGAAAAATACCCAAACTTTAAAAACCTCCATCACCATAATCCATTTGTCAGATTCAAAGATAATTAGGCAGAAATATTCTTTGAGTAACTCTCTACAAAAACTGTTCAAGCCATATTGATTTCGTTGACAAACAGGGCAGCAAAGTGGCATCAGGAAAGGTGCAAAATGATAAAACTTTATAATTCCATTCTTATTAAATTTCTTGTTAGATTTCAAGATACAAATTACTTTTACTGATAAACTATTTCTTTAACTGAGTGTCCACTCCTTGCAGTTTCATTTGAACTCTTGATCAAATTTTCACAGATATTTGCAGTTAAATATTTGCTTCTAATTTACTATCATTTAGGTGATCGATTTAGGGTCATCTTGGCCCTCTTGTTTGTATTTGAAAAAGATTAAATGAGAAACTTTTGATTTCCTAAACCAAGCTGACAAGTCGCTGTCCATCAGGATATACATCTCCCTTATTTCTGAATCAATCCCTATTTTGTTGGTACCCATAGGAATTGTCTAGTTTCGATAATTATAAAAAGTACCCACAATATAGATTTATGAGAAGAATTACTACTTAACCCTTTCCCATATACAACAAAGCTGCAGCAGACGACTTTGAAAACATTGTGACTAAAACCTGAAAAATGTCCATAAAAGATAGCTTAAATAAAGTTGAAAACATTGTGGTCAAAGGAGAAATTGCTCATCATGAGCAATTTCACCTTTGGCCACAATTTTTTCAAAAGTCCTCTGCTGCTATTGCGCCAAAATGCGTCTGCAGTTGGGAAAGGGTTAACTGATTCAAATAGTTTCATTATCTATTTCTGCTCAAAAGATGTTTTTTGAAGCAGAGTTAATATACATTTGTTATCAAGCTATACAAGAGAAAGTTGATGCAACGCATCAATGTCGCCGGATATCCATAGTGCAGTTATGCATAACACTAACATTATAGTAGTTGAATAAACAGTTATCAACTGAGGGACATATTAGAACATCAGGGGTGGGGGTCAAGTGAAAATGTATAATAACTTGCATTGTGTTGTCAACGAAGTGAATGATAATTGAAGCCTTTCATTGTTTATGATCAATCTCCATTCCAAAGTAGGTTGACCATACACACAACCAACTAATTATTGATCATAAACAGTAATGGAAATGAGAAATCTTGCCAATCATTAGTCTTAGTATGTATACAGTGCTTTCATTAAGGAATAATTATAAGATTTGTGAATTCCACATACACTTTTCAAGATGTTTGTCAGAATATTTGAATTTTATTATTTTTCAATAAAACCACAAAACAGACAATTTAGGATTTGCATGCAATAGCACGTCATTTTACCTTTCCTCTATTAAAGTCAACAGTGGACACCTTTGCAGCAATCTACTTTTAAAACAATGAGATAAGGGTTAAATCGCTGAAGACATGAGTTTTCTCTTTTTCTCAAAATGATATTAGCTTGGCATCCTAATTATATCATACTTTAACAAATCTTGAAATGTAGTCCAATATTTATAAATTAGACCACCTTCGAAATATAATATCAACTAAACAGTTAAATCTCATTGAAATTGTTGTATAATTTAAACTTAATTTCGAACATAAACTAAGCCCTACAACATGTTAATTTATTTTAATTCTTTCCTTCCTTTTTTATAATGAAAATAACAAACTACTCATGTTTTAAAATTATATTATGATGAGCTCCCTTGTATCAATGATGCATAACAATATGCAGATCGGAAGCAATATGCCTTTAGGGAATTAAATGACACATTTAAAATTGTCAAGGATGAAATAATTTTGTACGAAAGACCCG
Source organism: Serripes groenlandicus (assembly GCA_031761405.1). Classification (NCBI taxonomy): domain Eukaryota; kingdom Metazoa; phylum Mollusca; class Bivalvia; order Cardiida; family Cardiidae; genus Serripes; species Serripes groenlandicus. The sequence goes on from JASEVX010000003.1 coordinate 4,789,241, forward strand.
ATTCTTTCTTATTCGCAGAGGTGTCGTACTTGAAACTCTCTTTATAGGCAGAGAGTGTTCGTTCAAAGTAATTTTTCTATTAAAACTAGTTTTATCTCGGTTTGTTCTTTTCTTCATTTGTTTCGAACCAAATAAACATTTTAAATCACCTACGATTTACTATTTGTAAGTGAGTGTAAAGAGCGGCTCTCCGCAAAGGAGATTGAGCTACGCAGTTGGTATTCGCGAGTCACGCGATCAACAGTTTTAGCTTAGAAACATTTCATATTTTAGATATACATGGATAAACATTATAAAATGCCTTCTTCACAAATCAAGACATCTCTTTGAACATGAAAATAACATTCAGTGAGTTAAAATTGCCATTAAAAGGAGAATATTCGAGGTCATTTTCATCTCGATATTTACACATAACAAACAGTCTGCTTCAAATTAGACTGTGCGACGTAAAGGTTTGTAGTTATCGCCTTTTGAGTACATGTAGTATATAGTGTAAAATAAAGTATACCAGTCTAGCTAATAGGGACTGTTTTGGCTTCGTAAATAAAACAAAAAAACATAAATGCGAGTCAAAATAAAGAAACTGAAAATACCTAAAACATCGAAATATTTATTTCATTTTAGATGTGTCATTACTTAGTGTTTTTAAACAAACACAATTGTAATATGTTCAAGACATCTAAATGTGTTTCTTTCTAATAATAATCCCCCCTCCCATGTGATTTCCGAAAACCTATTAAAAATAGAAGTCGCGGGCTTCTGCCCGGCGACTAATAAATAAGCTCAGTCGATAATAAAAATGGCATTAACAAACATTATAACCAGAGATTTAAATGAAGGTTGTTTTACATGTCCTAACAACCTTAATTGATCTCCAAAACCTATGTTGTGTGTACTCAAAAGGTAGACCATTCTTTTGATTACCCACAATAGCGGTTTTTAACAAGTGCTCACAGAGACATCATGGAAAAAAGACCTGTTTATTCTTCCCTATCTAGTCCTCTGTAAAACTAAACTCAACATTTACTTTTCCCTTTCAGCAATTCATGGTCCAGACTGCTGAGTTTCAGGATTGTCTTGCAGACTTTGATCGTAAGCTAGCCACCATCATGTGTCAGGGATTTGACGACAGTTCCAGTCTGGAAAACATCTTCAAGGTACTGATACCACTGGTGGTGATTCTTCTATCTCTTAATCCTTTCCCACTTATAGAGGCTATCAGACGCCTCTGCAGCAGACAACTTTTGAAAACATTCTGACAAAAGTAGAAATTGCTCAAACCAAGTCGTTTGCTGCAGATTTATTGTATGTGGGAAAGTGTTAATTGTTTGCCTAACCCTTTTCCCAATGTATACACATCTGCAGCAGACACATTATGAAAACATTGTGGCAAGAGTTTACACATTTTCTCCTTTTGCCACAATGTTTTTAACTATACTATAAAAATATATTGTACACTCTTTGCTAAAGATTTTCCATACTTTATCATGATATTTATCAAGTTATTTACTGTAGATTTTATGTATTGTAAAAGAGTTAAGCTCTTTAAATTTAATTTAAGACATTTAAACCACAGACTTTGTCATAAAATATGTAAACAAGAGTTGTCGGAGGACAATATAGCTCGCCTATCAGGGCCATCGTCTATCAGGGCCTACTTCAGAACAGTTATAGCATTGGTAAAAGTCCAAAATCCAAAAGAGGAATAATTCAGTTGAAATTGAATTTACAAAAGAAAGAAAACCGTTTAATAGCAACGGCATAAATTATATAGTTTCTAAGAAAAGGCCTTGGATGCCTAACTATAACCCAAAATTTGTAGCTGCTAGATATTATGGGCTCCCTACTTGACCGCCCACTGATCCAGAAGGACTTTGAGGAGAAGTATCCCATACTAGTGGCATTGATGAACACTGAAATGGACAATGCCAAGGAGATCTATGACAAGCAGATTGCTGTCAAAGCCAAGATTGGGAAGGTACCCATCCACAAGAACATGCCCAAAATGACAGGTGGGTTAAAATGGGCCCAGGATTTGAGAGAGAGGATCAGCATCCCGATAGCCAACTTCAAGCATTTGCATCATCCGTAAGTTTGCAAAGTTTAAATTGATTTCCCATTCGCTCTCTTGATTTACAAAGGTCTGATTTTGTCAGGAAGTAAGTAAAAAATCAACATTATATTGAACCATTTACTACATATAACAAATCTGCCACAGACAAAAAGTTGCAATAAATGGCGCTCTGGTTCTACCCTCATAACTTTGTAAGTTAAGTTAATCCTTTCCCACATACAATAAATCTGCAGCAGATGACTTTGAAATGATCAATTCCAAACTATAGAAAATCTATAATCTATAAATGATAGTATGGTTGTTGAAAAGAGTTGAAATCATTGTGGCAAATGGAGAAATTGCTTATTATGAGCAATTTCTCGTTTTGCCACAATGATTTCAAAAGTCATCTTCTGCAGAGGCATCAGAAAGCGTCTCTATGTGGGAAAGGACCACATTTTCTATGAGGCAGCTAATTTCTTTTCTTATTTGGACCACAGGTAGTTGATGTGAGTGATCATTTAAACTTACATTGATTAGCTCTTTGCATTCTTCACAATTATTTTCCAACTCTAAAACTTTCCCTCACAATTTTTCAACTTAAGGAGGTTAAAATTGGCATACCTCATTATGAGTTATGATTGTTTTAGCAATAAATTTTGTATAAATACTTGTTGTAGTGTTGAGACAAAGGAGCTGACAGCTAAGCTGCCGAGGATAGAAGAGATGAAGTATACAAGCGCTGCAGCCTACAAGGGCATGTACAATGCTGCTGCACCAGAATTCCAGGAAAACTGGACTGGCAAGTAAGTTCTTTTGGAGACAGGGACTCAGAGGTACAGGCCTCATGACCTAGGGCCAAGGTCAAAAATCCTGTGAGCATAAGTAAATTCAAATTTGGTAAATATGTTTCTTCTATTTAGTTTCTGAGAATAGGCCTTGAATGCCCAACTATAACCCAAAATCCCAGTCTTGCGCACAAAGGTTTGACCAAAAAGGGGCACAATTCAGTCAAAAACCATTCCAGAGTTTCAAAGCAACAGCATACACAGTGTTTAAGAAAAGGCCTTGCATGCAAAGGTTTGACCAAAATTCTAAGTCCAAAAATGGGCGCAATTCAGTAAAAATCCATTCCAGAGTTATGGGATTTGACATACAGGGTCATATAATGACCCTGAATAAGTGTGTGAAGTTTCAAAGCAACAGCTTACACAGTGTCTGAGAAAAGGCCTTGCGCGCAAAGGTTTGACCACAATTCTAAGTCCAAAAAGGGGCACAATTCAGTCAAAATCTATTTCACAGTTATGGGACTTGACATACAAGTTCGTCTAATGACCCTAAATAAGTGTGTGAAGTGTTAAAGCAACAGCATAGACAGTGTCTGAGAAAAGGCCTTGCACACAAAGGTTTGACCAAAATTATAAGTCCAAAAAGGGGCACAATTCAGTCAAACTCCATTCCAGAGTTATGGGACTTGACATACAAGGTTATCTAATGACCCTGAATAAATGTGTGAAGTTTCAAAGCAACAGCATACACAGTGTCAGAGAAAAGGCCTTGCACGCAAAGGTTTGACCAAGCTGGCAAGGCGTATGCCAACGCCAAGCTAAAAAGAGAAATTGCTTGTTTTGAACAATTTCTTCTTTTGTTGCCATGTTTTCAAAACGCTGTCTGCTGCAGAGGCGACAGAAAGCTTCTATATGAGGGAAAAGGTTAAGAGAGAGATATTGTTTACCTACTATATACTAACACAACATTCCACTGTTGTGAGCCTACAATGAGCTATTTCTCATGTTGCCACAATGTTTACTAGTTATCGGCTGCAGATGGTTTAAATTATTTTTGCAGATGGGAAAGGTTATTTACATGTGTAACTCTTTCCCACATACACACATTTTCAGAGCTCTGCAGCAGATGACTTTTGAAAACATTTTGGCAAAAGATGAAATTGCTCATCATGAGCAATGTCACCTTTGCCACCTTGATTTCATATGCACTTAATAGATACAATCTCGTCAATGGGTATTGTTCACATTTTTGCCAAGATATTTCCAAAGTTGTCTGCTACAAATTTATTGTATGTGGGGTAAATAGGAGTCTATATCTATATCCATGCTTGAATTTCTGCAGGGTAATGGAGAATGAAGATGCCAGGCTTGTCTTTGTGAAGTATGAGGAAATGCTACAGCTTCTTCAACAGTAAGTACTTAATTTAACCGGCTCTCATAAATCATCCATTTTAATCATTTACCTGATATTATTTTTATGAGTTGTTTGCTTTGGAAATTTGTAATGAATATTAAAAAATAGAGTTGAAGACATATTGGTAAATAACAAATTATGAGCAATTTTCATTTTTTCCAGTATACATGTATTTTTGTCTGCTGCAAATGTGTCAATCGTCGTCTGTATCAGGGAGGGCATTTAAATATCTCTGTTAATAAGTTACTGTACATTATGGTAATTCTAGAGTTGTCTCCTTTTTAAACGTTGAAGGGCAATATAGTAACTGTAACATGTGGTATTTTGAGGTTTAACTATGGTCAAGTTAGTTAGTCAACAGTCAAATTTGTGTTAGCAGTTACTTCTGTTAAGTAGCCAACATGTATAAAGCAGCCCCATTTGCAGATTAACCAAAACAACATTTTATCTTTGACTTTATTTAAGCAGCCACCAGTGTTCAACAAACACATTTTGACTCTTCCCTGAGTGGCTGATTAAGACAAGTTTGACTGTAAATGAAAAAGGGATATTTTTTTTTTAACTTTGAGCAATTTCTCCTTTTCCAAATATTTTGTTTGCTGCAATGTCATGACAATGTTCTTCTCTGTATCTGGGAAATGCTGAAAGTAAATAATGTGAAGAATATTTCAGATGGGAACCCTTAACCCTTTCCCTCATATAGACGCTTTCTGACGCCTCTGCAGCAGACAGCTTTTTGAAAACATAGTGACAAAAGAAGAAATTGCTCAAAACGAGCAATTTCTCCTTTTGCCACAATATTTTCCACTTTTAGTCATAGGTTATCCATTCAATTATAGAGATTTTCTATTTTTGACAAAATATGTTCAAAGTCGTCTGCTGCAGAATGGTCGTATGAGGGAAACTGTTAAAATATTCCGTAATCTGATTTTTCCTTCCTTGGAATGGTGATGTTATAACAACCAAGGCATCCAAAGTTCTCTGTATCTGGGAAATGCTGAAAGTAAACAATGTGAAGAATATTTCAGATGGGACCAGGAAATCTATAAGGAATGGATCAGCGGGGTAGATCAAGCTTGCTCCTTCAATCTCAATGAACCCCTCATCAATCGAAACACCGAGACCAATCTAGTGGCTGTGAACTTTGACCCTAAACTGGCGGCCGTTCTAAGAGAGGTTAAATACCTGGAGATCCGCAGCGAGGAAGAAATACCTGAGAGCGCAAAGGCTATCTACAGCAGGTACGATACCCTGTGGAAGTATGTGACGAACCTGGACCTGACGGTACATCTGTACAATAAAGTGAGGACCACTGTCCTCGAGGTGGAGTTCCCACTGATCGAGAAACAAGTCGAGGCCATTGACGAGAAACTTAAACAGGCAGAGACGTCACTCAACTGGAATACTGATGGTGAGTGCTGTGGTGATGGGTAGTCACGATGCTCGCAGTCATACTATGTTAAAAAATATAAATAATTTACAAGGTAGCAGTAAACGGTATCATTCATTCTTTTTAGAAGGCTCAAGGTGATTTATTCTGATCAATCTCTGTCGTTAACTGTTAGCTTTAAACATCATCTTCTGCTAAACCACAGGACCAATTCCAACAAACTTCACAGGATGATCCTTTGGTGGTCCTCTTTCAAAATTGTTCAAAGATTTAAATTCGATTGAGAACTTTGGTTGGTGCTGCATCAGAAAGGGGGCAATATGTCTCAAATAATTTAAAATTCTTCTCCTCTAAATCTGCTTGTCAGATTCCAATATAATTTAGTAGAAATGATCCTTCGGTGACCCTCTACAAAAATTGTTCAAGCCATATTGATTGGTTAAAAAACATGGCAACCAGGCCGCATCTGAAAAGGGGGAAAATGACAAAATGTAAAAATTCCATTTTTATGAAAGTGTTCGTCTGATTTTAAGAAAATTGAATAGAACTTACTTCACTGATCCTCTACTTAATTTGTTCAAGCTGTATTGATTGGTAACAAAATCATTGCAACCAGGCATCATCACAAAAGGGGTAACAAATTATTTAAAGACAAACATTCTCTGTACAACTTTGGTGCAGAAAATGAGATAAATGCCTAAACTTTAAAATCTTTTTCCTCCAGAATCTGCCTGTCCGATTCCAATATAATTTGGTAGAAATGTTACTTGAGTGACCCTCTACCAAAACTGTTTAAGCCAAATTGATTTATTGAAAACAGGGCAGCAAGGCGCCATCAGGAAAGGGGCAAAATGACAAAACTTTATTATTCCATTCTTATTAAAGTTCTTGTTAGATTTCAAGAAAAGTTTAAGTTAGCAGAAATGTTCCTTTATTGACCCTTTACATAATTTATTCGGTTAACATAGATAAGCTATGTAGGTTCAAATGACATCTCCTAAACCATTGGACCGATATCTACCAAACTTCACAGGAACATTCCTTTGGTGGTCCTATTTCAAAATTGTTCAAAGATTTAATTGCTTATTCCATTACAAATGGCATTTACTTGTTAGCTATTTCTTAGCCACTCCTTGCAGTTTCATTTGCACTCCTGATCAAATTTTCCAAGATATTTGCAGTTAATTATTTGCTACTTATTTACTATCACTCTTGTTAATTTTATTCAAGCATTGCATATATATGATTTTTTGATTTATTGAAGTTGTGTATGCTCGTTCTTAGTGAAGACATTTTCAAAATATTTTGTCTAGTCAAATAACTGAAAGCGTTCATTGTTGTATGTATGTATGTATGTATGTATGTATGTGGGAAAGGGTTGTGCCAGCTAGCCGGGCTCTATACTGGTAGCACAGGCTTTACAAAATTGGTCTGTTAGATACATGTAGTTACCATAACCTATTTAAGCCAGTTAGATTGTCAGAAATTCAATTTGAAAGTATATTTTTTCAAAAAAATATGAGCATGATTTCACTATTTTCAATAAAACAATACAATTAAAGACTACATTTAAACGGCCTAAATGTTCAGATTATGCATCAATCTTTGATTCTTTTCTTTTGCCCTTTTTGCAAAACTGTAAAAAACCGATGGACAATATTGATACAGAGTTGACTATTTTGTCTAGTTTATTTAAAATTTGTCTGCTGCTGTAAAGTTTTGTTTTATATGGGAAAGTGTTAATAATAAAATTGCTGCTCAATATATAACACAGGCATCTGGGACTACATCCAGAGTACAAGAGATGAGGTCGTTGATCTTGAATCTCGTGTCCAGAAAGCGAAGAACAACGTGGAGGAGTTGCAAAAACTCATGTCAACATGGAGTAAATCTCCACTCTTCACAAGAAAGGAAGAAAAGAATGACACACTTCTCCACCTGGCAGACAGAGAGGACAGACTGAAGAAGCGGGTTGATGAAATAAGCGCCATTGGTGCACAAGTTCATGGTTTACTCAAGGTATTTATTTGCTTACTGGATATAATTCAACATTTCCCACATATGACTAATCTGCAGCTGACAACATTTATAACTTGGTCAAAATTTTTAAAAATCTGAAGATTTTGATTTAACTATAGCAGACCTTATTCTTAACCCTTTTCCATTTGCAGGCATATTTTGACACATCTGCAGCAGAAGTCTATTAAAAACAGTGTCGCAAATGAAGAAGTTGCTTATAATGAACAATTTCTCCTTCTGCCACAATGTTTTTGTTTTTAACTATTCAATCATTACATTTTTATTTAGAGAGTTTTTGCAATTATTAACCAGATGCTTTCAAAGTCATCTACTGCAGATTTGTTGTATGTGGGAAAGGGTTAAACAAATCTGTAATGTTTGAATGGGTTATCGTGTGGCCTTTTTCTGATTAGTCACAGAGACATCATCTGACAAAGAGTGTGCATTGTGATCAGATAGATTCACAGGTAAATCTTTGTCTACACTTTACCCTTTCCAAACAAAACTGCAGCAAATGTCTTTGAAAACATCTGACAATATTATGCAAATTCTTTAAAAGAGAAAGTTTAATTTATTTAAAAGAGATGAAAACATTGTTGCAAACAGACAAAATGTTCTCCTTTTGCCACAATGTTGTCAAAATGTGTTAGCTGCTGAGGTGTCAGAAAGAGCCTGTATGTAGGAAAGGGTTAAGAAATACCCGAAAGAAGATGGTTGTGTTGAAGACATTGTGAGAAAAGGGGGGAAATTGCTCAATATTATACACCAGTATATAATTTCAAAGAATTTTATCCTAAATAGCATTTCAAATAGACTATTTAGCGATTTTTCATTTCGTACTTTTCAAAGCATAAAATTCATATATATACATGTATAGCATTCAATAATAATTGGAAGACAGTGGTAGAGAGGTAGAGTGTGGGTCTTTTGTACCAAAGGTCCCGTGTTTGAATCTTGTGATGATCAGGTTCTGCCTTTGGGATTTTTCCACACAAAACGGTGCGAGTACTGGTTAAGTATCCAGGAAGCAGACATCGAGAGTGATTAATATAAACCTAAAGCTTGTTTCGCAATTGATGTAAAATAAACAAGTAATAATCTATTAAAGCATATTTCATATCCTACTTTTTGTATTGACGTTTACAGGACAATATGCAGCTGTTCAAGGCAGACAACACATCGGACATCTGGAAGGCGTATGTGGACTATGTCGACGAGATGGTGGTTGACGGATTCTTCAGCACGATCCACTGTAGTCTGAAGTTCCTGCTGGACAACACAGACCAAAAGAACAACCCAGATCCCCTGTTCCAGGTACACATTAGTCTTTTTGAAAATCTGTGAATAATTTACTTTTAAACTTTGTTATGCTGATTGATTGATTGATTGATTGGTTCAACGCCGTTTTCAACAATTTCTCAGTCCTATCACCATGGCCAGTTAACCTACTCATGTGATTCCTGGCTTACTCACACCAGTACTCAACACAACATATCTTCCAAGCAACTGGCTGCTTTTCCACATAGACTGATAGCCCTTTTGTGGAAGACAGATGGCGCATACTATACTTTTATCAAACTTCGGAAAGAATATTGGCAGAGCTGGGATTCAAACTCATATCCTCTTGAATGACAGCCAGCATCGCTGCTGAGGCTCAGCTCATTTTGATGAAGATGTACTTCTGTCAAATTTGTGTTTGTTTGTATGGTATTTTACAGCACTTTTAATAGTATTTCAGTGAAATCAAGGTGTTTCATGGGTAAATTACAAGTACTGCCTGTAACCTTATCCTGACACTATTGTTTCAGTCGTAATGCTATTCCCTCAACCCTAAGCAATAGAGAGGAAAGACACTACTACCTTTTTCAGACAAAGTATTGTGGTGCCCTTGACGTCATTGTCCGTGACGTCGTCACAAAACTTTGACCTTACCTCATAACAGAAAAATCTTTCAACATTTTCAAATGAAACTTAGTAAATATGTTTCTAGGAACAGTAAATATGTTCCTAGGAACTATATGCATGTCTGTACCAAGTCACATTCCTCTGGCTGTAATAATTATTCAGTAAATTAGAAAAAAGCAGGCAAGTGTTGGCGTTCTTATTTCAGTTTTCGGGTTAGAACCCATGTCTCCTGTTATTAACCCTTTCCCTCATATAGACACTTTCTGACGCCTCTACAGCATATGGCTTTTTGAAAACATAGTGACAAAAGAAGAAATATCTAACTTTTCTCATGCACTGGCTCATATCTCTTTACAAAAAGGTCAGGATCAGGTCCACATTGTTGAGTAATACTATTTCAGGTTGTGTTGGAACTACAAGCGCCAGAAATGGTGTTTATACCTTCCCTTGAGTATGGTACCGCTGATGGATTATACGACCTGGTGGATGGCCTTGTTGGTGACATTTACAAACAGGCATCTCTGGTCAAGCGTCTAGCTGCACACAGTGGACAGGTAATTTGCCATTGTTTTAGTGTAAATGTTTTTATTATACATTTATTGTCAAGCAAGTTCTTACAAATGATACGAATCAATCTCGATGTCTGCCATCTGGATAATCCACCAGAACTCATGTCAGATGTGTACTGAAGTCCCAATTATGACCTTTTTCATTGTGTTAGTACCTTATTTAAACTTATTTATTTTACATCATTCGCGAAACAAGCTTTTTAAGCTTATATTATATATCACGCTCTATGTTTGCTTCCTGGATACTTAACCAGTACTCGCGCCGTTTGTGTGGAAAAATCCCAAAGGCAAAACTCGCTCATCACAGGATTCAAACCCAGGACCTTTGGTACAAAAGGCCGACGTTCTACCTGTGTACCACTGCTATCCCACCTTGACATTAATGTCAATTACTATTTTTTCAACATCACAAATTGAACTTTATCAGCGCAAAAAAATCTAGAGAACAATACTTCAATTGTATGCAAAGAGAAACCTTTAACCCTTTCCCTGCAGCAGACGGCTTTTTTGAAATCATTGTAACAAAAGAAGTAATTGCACAAAACGTGCAATTTTTCCTTTTGTCACAATGTTTTCCACTTTTAGTCATAGGTTATCCATTCAATTATAGAGATTTCCATTATTTTAAAAAAATACGTTCAAAGTTGTCTGCTGCAGAATTGTCGTATGAGGGAAAGGGTTAAGCACACATTAACCCCCTTCAAAGCAACACCAGTCTAGAGCAATGACATTTCTCTGATGCTCAGGATAGGTTACTTTGTATTTAAAGCCGTCCATGCAGAAGGAATATGAATGATTGTGCAGCATTTTTCTCCTTCTAAACTCACCTGTGCACAAAATGTGGGGCAAACTATTGTGATTACCCACCGTCAGGAAACGTCTGTCCATTCACATTTTCCTACAAACAACTAATTAGATTAGTAGATATGCATCCACTGGTTGGAAATGATTATTTCACCTAAAGTAAAAGGTCTAGTTATTATATGTACACAGACATTAATTGTCATATGTGCAAGGGAAATGGGTAGTATGATCTAGTTTTTTCCATCTGCCACAGGAGCATTACCAACAGGACTTGGAGGAGACGGAGGAGCTGTCTGAGATGAGACAAGAACTGATGGAACGAATACAGACCATCATGAACAAGAGCATGGAGTTCAGAAATACCATTGACAATTACGCCTATCTCTGGGTTGACGACAGGTAGAGTAAACCTTTTATTAATATACAACTAGTTAGACCATCATGAACAAGAGCATGGAATTCAGAAATACCATCAACAATTAGGCGTACCTGTTGGTTGACGAAAATTCTTTTCTCTGAGATGCTTTTGATTTCTTACTTTTTTAGCTCACCTGAGCTTTGCTCAAGGTGAGTTATTGTGATCGCCTTTTGTCCGGCGTCCGTCGTGCGTCAACTTCTTCTCCTCAGTGACCAGTGGGTCAATTGGGATGAAACTTCACAGAAAGCATCCTCTCAATGACCTCACCAGATTTCATTCAAATTCTTGGGATCCATGCAGAATTCTGGTTTCCATGGCAACAAAATGAAAAAAACTTCAAAATTCTTCTTCTCCCAAACTGGTTGGCAGATTTTCAAATAATTTGTAGAAATGTTCCTTGGAAGACCCTCTATCAGATTCCTTCAAGCCATTTTGATTGGTCGAAAAACATGGCTGCCAGGGGGCGGGGCTATTTTGACTTATATGGCTATATATTGAAAACTTACAAAATCTTCTCCTCCGAAAGTGTCAGGCCGATTTTCAAATAATTTTGTAGAAATGTTCCTTGGATGACCTTCTATCAGATTCCTTCAAGCCATGTTGATTGGTTGAAAAACATGGCCGCCAGGGGGGGCGGGGCTATTTTGCCTTATATAGCTATAGTGAAAACTTAAAAAATCTTCTTCTCCTCAAGTGTCAGGCCGATTTGCAAATAATTTTGTAGAAATGTTCCTTGGATGACCCTCTATCAGATTCCTTCAAGCCATGTTGATTGGTTGAAAAACATGGCCGCCAGGGGGGGGGGCTATTTTGCCTTATATGGCTATAGTGAAAACTTAAAAAAATATTCTCCTCCGAAAGTGTCAGGCCGATTTTAAAATAATAATTTTGTAGAAATGTTCCTAGGGTGATCCTCTTATCAGATTCCTTCAAGCCAAGTTGATTGGTCGGAAACTATGGCCGCCAGGGGTGGGGCTTATGTAGCTAAAGAAAGAAAAAAATCAGGTGAGCGATCCAGGGCCATCATGGCCCTCTTGTTTGAAATAAGTAACTTTTGTTTTAATGTTTTCTACCACTCAAAATTTTTATATATACTATATATCATACTTTATAAATATACATAATATTGCACTTAAAACAATATAATATAATATAATGATCGTTTTTTCAATTTTGTTTGCAAGCAGAGAATAATTTTACACTGCATTTGCATCATATATCATTTTCAAACATGGTGTGAAATTTCAGAGGTCTATCTGATCAACAATTGATGAATTCTTGTTTATCATTACTATTCCAGGAATGAATTTATGCGGCAGTTCTTGCTGTATAATCATGTGCTGACCAATGAAGAGATTGAGGCCCATGCTGATGAGGGGGTACCAGAGTGTCCACCCACCCTCAAACAGTTCAAGGAACAGGTCAGTTTAGTTTAATCCCTTTTCACATGCAAACCCATTTAGATGTGTCTGCAGCAGACAACTTTTAAAAACATTGTCACAACTGGTAAAATTGATCACAATGCAACAATTATTTCAACTTTATTCAATAAGTACAGCTTCTCAGAACTAGATAATGCTTAAACCTACAGTATTCAAACTTGACAGAGAGGTTGGGCATGACCTGTATATGGTCATTGAGGTAATTTGTTGAAATTTCAAGGTCAAAGTGCCCTCAAACACAACAAAGCTTGTCCGATTGTTAACTGCATAATGCTTGGGCCTAATGTCCTCAAATTCCGGTTGGTTATCTATCTTATAATTAGATGACCCCTATTGATTTTAAGGTCAAAGGTCATGGTCACAGTGACCTTGACACTAACTGCTTTTCCAATTGATAAAGTGCAAAATGTTTGGGCCTTATGTCCTCAAATTCAGCAGGTAGATTGGACATGAGCAGAAGATGACCCAAAATGTTTTTGAGGTCATCTGGTCAAAGGTCAAGATCACAGTGACTTGAAACATAAAAAGCATGTCCGATTGATTTTCCTGACAATGAGACAAAACAACTCTTGTTATACTTTCATTTATAGGGATTTTACATATTTTCAAGATAATTTCAAAGTCATTTAGTGTAGAATTATTTAATGTCTGAAAGGCTTAATGCATCATCTATTCAAGACATACGAGGGATGATCCAGAAATAACCGGACTGTTGCTGTATCTTTTTTTATTTTATATAAGTCTGAATTTAAATTTTCAGCAAATATACCTCTATTTATGCCTAATCTAAGGACGAAACAAAAATATTTCAGAAACATGGTATGGTCATTTTATTTGTTACTAAGGCAACTCAATGAAGTATGAGCAGGGCGTGTCATTTTCCGCTTTAAAGTTCAAAACTTCAGTTAATTAGAGCAATTTTTAAATAAAAACATTATGGTGTCAACATGCATGATTATTAATTCACTTTAACTACATCATATAACAAAATGTCTACGTCATCTATGTTTCCGTTAGTAAATAACAAAACATTGAACATTGCTATCAATTATGCACCATTGCGTCATCTAAGTCACAAGAAACAAGCGCAATTATCACAATGTTGTCCGCTGGTATATTTGCCAACGAAAACGTATGCTATGATACAGCAGGCATCAACATCAAAGAAAATGTTGAGAACACAAGTTTTTGAATGGCATCTGAGGTTCAGAGATGGAAGAAACTCACTAGAAGATGAGAAGGGGAGAGGGGCCGTAAAACTTGTATTGACATGACCCTGTTGACAGCTATTTCGGACGGCGCCGACAGTAACAGGCGAGTGATGGTACGTGTTGTCTGTGATGTGACAGGTTATAATTATGTCACTGTACAGCGAGTTCTAACAGATCAGTTACACATGAAAAAAGACAGCGCAAGATGGATACCGCGACTGCTCACTAACGCTCACAAGATAAGGTGTGTGTATACGTCAAGGAAATTCCTTAAATGCCATCATCCTGAAGGTGAAGAATTCTTAAACCGCATAGTGACCACCGACGAGACGTGGATTTATCTGTATGATCCTGAAACTAAAGAACTGTCCCGCCGGTGGAAATGCCCAATGTCATCAACACCAAAGAAAGCTAAAGTTTGCAAGACATCTGGGAAGCAGATGTACATATTCTTCGCCGACTGCCATAGTATTATTCTGCAGCAAAGTCTGCTTTGAAGGGTCATAGGTTTGACAATTTTCAGGAACTATCTTACACTGTACATCGTATAGTATCTGATCTTGACAAAGAATGGTATTCGGATATGTTCGACCAGTAAGCACGAGAAATGTGTTGCGTGTAGAGGAGACTGCATAGAGAAATAACTGATACGCATATTCTGATTTAAAAATGGACAACGTCATTTTGTCTTGGTTGACGCTCCCTGCTAGTCCGATAGGTACATATTGTTTACGTATGTATTTTCCTTGCTTTTATGTGAAAATGTCGTAAAATGTTCAGATATTGTGTATAAATGACTGGTAATTATATAGATGTGTTTGTCATTTATTTCTCTCACTAAATCCTCAAGTTATAGGCACAGTCCGGTTAATTCTGGATCACCCCTCGTATTAACCAATTTATACTCCTTTGGAAAAAATGTTACATATACTTTTTGATTTTGTAATTTTTGGGCTAGCTGTAGTCATGGTGTTGTGCCCTTTATTTCAGATTGACTCGTATGAGAAGATCTATGAGGAATGTGAACTGATCACAGCGGTGAACATCATTGATCAATGGTTCAGGATTGACGGAAAGCCATTCAAACAGGCACTGCTTAACATCATCAAAAAGTGGAGCTTCATGTTTAAGCAACACCTCATAGATCATGTCACCAACAGGTAGCAAGCATTATCCATAGTACATGATATATAATTCTCATTTGATATCCATTTAGGCCTTTTAACCTTTAACCCTTTCCCTCAAATAGACGCTTTCTGACGCCTCTGCAGCAGACAGCTTTTTGAAAACATAGTGACAAAAAAAGAAATTGCTCAAAACAAGCAATTTCTCCTTTTGCCACAATGTTTTCCACTTTTAGTCATAGGGTATCCATTCAATTAAAGAGATTTTCCATATTTTGACAAAATATGTTCGAAGTTGTCTGCTGCAGAATTGTCGTATGAGGGAAAGGTTTAATAACGCCTCTGCAGCAGATGACTTTTGAAAACAGTGTGGCAAATGGAGAAATAGATCATAATGAGCGATTTCTCCATTTGCCACACTGTTTTAAACTTGACTCCGCAATCATACTTTCATTAACCCCCCTTTCCCACATACGACAATTCTGTAGCAAACGCTATTTGATATCATCAGAAATGTGGAAAATCTCTTTACATAAATGTGAACTTTTAGAATAGAATTAAAAATATTAATGCAAAAATGGAAATTTAGGGCAATTCCTCCTTTAACCACAATGTTTTCAAACGCTGTCTAGCTGTGAGAAATGCAGGTTGAAATTATATATTGTATACATAGTTCTATAGGGAGTGGTTTTGTTTGGGTTATATTTGTGGTATATAATGATTGTACCAAGTGTACACAGACACAATCAGAGGCCTAGATAAGGAAGGGGAAACAAACTGGTCTTTGTCCAACATTATGTGGCTTATAACTTCATCAAATCCTATATTGTTGGTACTTAACAGAATTGTCTCTCTGAGTACCGACAACATAGGGTAAAAATATTGTATGGTTCATTTCTGGTGTTTTGGGTTATCCTTACAGAATCAAATTCCTGTTTAAGGTCTTTATTATCGACTTTGTATATAGTATTTCCCTCTGAAATTGTATTGTACAACACATATTAAGATAACATAACAAGAATTTACATTCAAAACTGACAAGCTGGATGCTAAATACATATGTAAATGATCATAATATCATTTGCTGATATGATGATCCTTTACTCTACAAAAACATATTAAAATCAACATTATGATACAATACGGCGACTTAAAACCAACAATGTAATACAATATTATTACAATACAACATATATAGAACAATTACCAATTTGTGGAATTGAGGGATTCTATTTACATACACTTGTCACTAAAGTGCACTTTAGAATAAAGATAGAAATTTGTTAATTGGATGAAGATCAGGCTGTACCGAAGAACCTCAACAAACAATTCAAAACAGAGCCACATGAAACAAAGAACAAAAGCACAACTTACCTATTTTCTCTCAATACTTGATTTGATATAATGTTGCTCACAAACATGGGTTGACCAGAGGGTGTTTTTTACAAGGATAACAC
The DNA here is from genome assembly GCA_031761405.1 of Serripes groenlandicus. NCBI lineage: Eukaryota > Metazoa > Mollusca > Bivalvia > Cardiida > Cardiidae > Serripes > Serripes groenlandicus. Next base: position 4,805,835 of record JASEVX010000003.1, read on the forward strand.
TTTTCACCAAGTCACTACAATAGTGACCCTATCGCATAAATGTGAAATATGTAATTAACCCTTTCCCTCATACGACAATTCTGCAGCAGACAACTTTGAACATATTTTGTCAAAAAATAGAAAATCTCCATAATTGAATGGATAACCTATGACAAAAAGTGTAAAACATTGTGGCAAAAGGAGAAATTGCACGTTTTGTGCAATTTCTTCTTTTGTCACTATGTTTTCAAAAAGCTGTCTGCTATAGAGGCGTCAGAACGCGTCTATATGAGGGAAAGGGTTAAGAACAAGTAATACACCTTTTGTCTAGAGCTCTGACATGTCATATCATTCAAAGTTTTTTTAACCCTTTCCCTCATACGACAATTCTGCAGCAGACGACTTTGAACATATTTGGTCAGAAAATAGAAAATCTCTATAATTGAACTGATAACCTATGACTAAAAGTGGAAAACATTGTGGCAAAGGGAGAAATTGCTTGTTTTGTCACTATGTTTTCAAAAGCTGTCTGCTGCAGAGGCGTCAGAAAGCGTATATATGAGGGAAAGGGTTAATGACAGATATTAACCCTTTTCCCACATACAGAAAATCTTCAGCAGATGACTTTGAGATCATATTGGCAAAATCATTGGGAAATCTCTATAAATATCGGTACAATTAATGAAAAAAGTTGAAAACATTGTGGCAAAAGGAGAAATTGCTCGTTTTGAGCAATTTCTCCTTTTGTCATAGTGTTTTCAAAAGTCATCTGAAGCAGATGTGTTAAAACGTGTCTATATGTGGGAAAGGGTTAATGATTTTTCCATAATCTCCAGCCTAAGAGGCCTATCAGACTTCATCAAGAAAACTGATTCTGGTTTGCTAAAACCAGTCAAGGAGAACGACTATGAAGGGCTGGTGGAGTGTATGAGCCACCTGTTTTCTGTGAAGGACAGACAAGCTACCACAGATGATATGTTTGAGCCTCTTAAACAGACCATTGAACTGTTGAAGACGTACAACCAGGAAATGCCGGAGGAAGTTCACCTCCAACTACAGGTTTGAATTTTAGCTTGATTGATCATCGATATCTAAACTAACTGTCTAGTGGTCTTTTTCACTTTGTCCCTTCTGATCTTTCAGTTGCTCCATAAACCAAAATAGCAAAGTCTTGGACGACTATGAACTGTGCAATGATTGGCAGTTTATGTATAGCTAATGTGACCAGTGTGTTTTTAGCTCACCAGAGCACGTAGTGCTCAAAGTGAGTTATTGTGATCGCCTTTTGTCCGTTGTCAGTCGTTCGTTGTCAACATTTGCTTGTTACTACTCTAGAGGCAACATTTTGCATCCAATCTTTATGAAAGTTTATCAGAACATATATATCTATCAACTCTAGGCCAAGTTTGAAACTGGGTCATGTGGGGTCAAAAGCTAGGTCACTAGGTCAAATTTAAGGAAAATCTTGTTAACACTCCTGAAGCCGCAATTTTGGCTTGAGCATGTTGAAACTATGTTGGAAAATTTGACTTAGTGATATCTAGGTCAAGTTTGAATATGGGTCATGTAGGGTCAAAAACTAGGTCACAATGCCAAATTTAAGGAAAATCTTGTAAACACTCTGGAAGCCAAATTTTAAACTTGAGCATGTTGAAACTTTGTCAGAATATTTGTCTAAGTAATAAATAGGCCAAGTTCGAATATGAGTCATGTCAGGTCAAAAACTAGGTCACTAGGCTAAATTTAAGGAAAATCTTGTTAACACTCTTGAAGCCGCATTTTAAACTTGAGCATGGTGAAACTTTATCAGAAAGTTTGTCCTGATGATATCTAGGCTAAGTCAGAATATGGGTCATGTCATGTCAAAAACTAGGTCACTAGACCAAATTTAAGGGAAATCTTGTTAACACTCTGGAAGCCACATGTTTGGCTTGAGCATAAGAGAGTTATGTCTTAAATAGCCCATTCTCAGGTGAGCGATTGCAGGGCCTCATGGCCCTTTTTATGCCCCGGCATACAAAGTATGAGGGGTATATAGTTTTCCGGTCTGTTAGTCCGTCCGTTCGTCCGTCCGTCCGTTCGTCCGTCCCGCTCAGGTTAAAGTTTTTGGTCAAGTTAGATTTTAGTGAACCTGATGTCCTATCATTATGAAACTTCACACAAATGACAATCAACATATCATTGTTTAAAAAATTGTATCAATTTGAGGTTGGACCAACTGTTCATCCGTCTGTTCGTCTGTCTGTTCGTCCATTCCATTCTCAGGTTAAAGTTTTTGGTCAAGTTAGATTTTAGTGAAGCTGATGTCCGATCATGATGAAACTTCACACAAATGACTATTAACATATCATTCTTTAAAAAATTGTGCCGATTTGACGTTGTGACCCTCTGTCCGTCCGTCTGTTCGTCTGTTTGTTCGTCCATACAATTCAGGTTAAAGTTTTTGGTGAAGTTAGTTTTTAGTGAAGCTGATGTCCTATCATGATGAAACTTCACACAAATGACTATTAACATATCATTCTTTAAAAAATTGTGCCGATTTGACGTTGTGACCCTCTGTCCGTCCGTCTGTTCGTCTGTCTGTTCGTCCATACAATTCAGGTTAAAGTTTTTGGTCAAGTTAGTTTTTAGTGAAGCTGATGTCAGATCATGATGAAACTTCACACAAATGACTATTAACATATCATTCTTTAAAAAATTGTGCCGATTTGACGTGACCCTCTGTCCGTCCGTCTGTTCATTTGTCTTTCATCAGTTCACCCAACCAGCTCAGGTTAAGTTTTTTCGTCAATGTAGTATTTGGTTAAGTTTTCATTTCTTTCTCTCTCTTTTTTACTCCTGGCCCAACCGGGGCATCCGTGTTCCATGGACACATTTTCTTGTTTTATAATCAGATTCATTGTTGATTTAGATTGGTTTAGCCGATTCTGACCGATCATATATAGTCATGGTGGCATGACATGGAGGTGAGAATTGAAAGGCAATTGTCTATCAATTTTAACTGATATGTCTCCAAGTTGTATTGTTACCGACCAACTGAATTTGTTTTCATTTTTAGTGCGTCATGACAGACATAGATTTTCAATTACTATGCGTCAATGTCAGTTTAAATGTTTCCAAAAATGCTCTCTGGAGAAAATAACTATATTTCCAAGTTATTTTGTGCACCATCATAACGCAAACTTAAATTTGCACAATGTTAAAGAAATAAAATAGAGCTTAACTCATTCCCTGATATAGTCGATTTCTGATGCATCTGCAATTTAAAACATTGTATAAATTGAGCACTTTCTCTTTTTGCCATAGTATATTCCAATCGACTCAATCATATTACTTTGATTCATAGGGCTTTTCCACACTTCTTTGAGAGATGTTTTCAAAGATTTTTTGTGCAAGAAGGGATTAAACATTAAAAAATAATTTGACTTTCATTTGATAGGAGCTGCCAGAACAATGGAACAACACCAAAAAGACAAGCATCCAGATTAAACAAGTGGTGGCGCCATTGCAGGCCAATGAGGTGACAAACATTCGTAGGAAGAGTGCGTCCTTCGATGTCCGGCAGCATGAGTTCAGAGAGAAGTTCAGACAGATTCCAGCCTTCAGGTTCAAGGAAGAGAATCCTTATGACCATCTGAATAAGGTTAACATTTTACTTCATTCAGAAGATGTTTGAAATCATTGAGGGAAAAGAGAAATTTAGCCAAATTTGCACTTATAGAATTAAGTCAGAATTTAGATTTATATCATAAATGACGTCGCCAGTGTGAAATAACGTCATTCTATATTTTTCGGTATATTACTAGTGTAATAACAATGCTACGTAACGTCATAATGAAAAGCATTGAAAATGACCCCGCTATATAGCGACGTTATATATATTTAGCGCAAATAATCGTCGAATTGGAATTTATGATATAAATAGAATATAACATTCGTGTACATTCAATACAAAATTTTATTAAACTCGATTTCTAAAATTACTAAAAACTCGCCAAGGCTCGTTTTTATCAATTTTAGATAACTTGTTTAATTAAATTTCGTATTGAGTGACCACTCATGTAATATCCTCTATGTATGGGTATATGTCTATATTAAATGTGGGCTGACTGAAGGCATTGGTGAGAGTTTGCTGACACTTCACACTTTGGGACAATACAATACTTTTTAATTTATTGTTTGGTGTTTTACGCCGCTTTCAACAATTTTTCAGTTATATCACAGCATTTCCTAAGTTACCAGTACTACTGGTTCATTAATCCTGACACCAGCCAGTCCGTCTTAATGACCGGGTATCAAACTTGCGACCTTCCACTCTGGAGGCAGACGATCTACCACTACACCACCGAGGCGGTCAACCATGCTCTATGAAAACCAACAATGGGCATTGCATGTAACTTGCTATGATCTAGATATGCCTATTTTCATCAGGCTCTTTTCCCTTCCCTACATACAGGAAATCTGCAGCTGAAATCTTCGAAAACATCTAGTCAAAAAAAAAGGAAAATACTTATAAATAAAAGTATAATTATTGAATCAAGTTGAAAACTTTGCAACAAAGGAAGAAATTTTTCCTATTGCCTCAATCATTTCAAAATTCATCTCCTGCAGATGATTTAAGTTAAAAGCATTGTGGCAAAGTAAGACATTTTCCTTTTGCCACAATACTTTCAAAAGTCATTGGCTGTAGTTGCGTCATAATGCGTCTGCAAGTTGGAAAAGGTTAATGTTCACCAGATTCAGACACATCTAACAAGCATCAGCATCATCTATTTGGATCAAACAGCATGAGATTAACACTTTCCCACATACAATGAACCTACAGCAAACATCTTTGAAAATATTACTTATTTTTTAAGATAACCATGAATGAAAAGATAATTGAAGAATAGAGTTGAAGTATTTGTGGCAAAATAAAGACATTGCTTATTATGAACAATTTCCCTATTTACCAAAAAATAATCAAATGACATCTGCTGCAGAGGCGTCAAAATCTGTCAGCATGTCATGAAGATGCTATGGATAGTGTTCCTGTACAATTACTCCTATAAATTGTATATAACATTTTAGTACCATGTCGAGATTATGGTAATGGAAAAGCAGATGAACGCTATGCTAGCCTCGGCCAACCTGTTTGAAGTTGGTGTCCCAGATTTCAAACAGCTGAGACAATGCCGTAAAGAAATTAAACTGCTGAAAATGCTATGGGACTACGTGATCATAGTGCAGAGCAGCATCGACGACTGGAAGACAACTCCGTGGAAACAGATCAATGTGGAACAGATGGAACTGGACTGTAAAAAGTTTGCCAAGGATATCCGCTCGCTGGATAAGGAGATGAGGGCTTGGGATACATACACAGGGTTGGAGAATACAGTTAAGAATATGTTGACCTCACTCAGGGCTGTGAGCGATCTACAGAACCCTGCCATCAGGGAAAGACATTGGCAGCAACTCATGTCTGCCACAAAGGTCAGATATTATTTGATTAGTTTAACTGTTTTCCACATATAGACGCTTTCTAACGTCTCTGGAACAGACAGCTTTTAAAATCATAGTGGCAAAAGGGGAACTGGAGAAAAGACACATAATGGATAATTAATCCTTTAACCTACTTATCTAAATCATTGCTTTCTGCAAAATACATGTGCATAAGGAAAACCTGCATTGGAAAAAAAATCATTATGGCCTTTTTTTTTTATCTCAACGCTGCCATCAGTTGTTACTATTTACTATGGAACAGTTAGCAACTTCAAAAATTAATCTATCAAAAATAAATTTACCTCAGACCTCGCGATTAGGAAAATCATTAGTTAAAAGATTTAGAATAAATATCTGAATCGAAGAAGAAAGAGATCAGGTTCAATAACATAAAACTAATATATAAAATCTTGTCTGATTAAATTTTGTTTTAAATATATGTTCAAAGTTTAAAATATTAATAATGAGAGCTTTTATGATAGTTATGTCTCCCCCTGTATACAGGGGAGATATATTGTTTTTGTCCTTGGCGTCTGTCTGTCTGTCTGTCTGTCCTTCTGTCTGTCTGTCCGAAATCGTGTCCGCTCCATATCTCCAAGACGGCTTGAAGGATTTTCATGAAACTTGGCTCACATGTTCACCTCATCAAGGCGACGTGCAGAACCCGCGTCTTGACAATATAGGGTCAAGGTCAAGGTCACGCTTGAAGGTCAAAGGTTTGAGGCTTTATTTCGTGTCCGCTCCATATCTCCCAGACGGCTTGAAGGATTTTCATGAAACTTGGGTCACATGTTCACCTCATCAAGGCGACGTGCAGAACCCGCGTCTCGACAATATAGGGTCAAGGTCAAGGTCACACTTGAAGGTCAAAGGTTTGAGGCTTTATTTCGTGTCCGCTCCATATCTCCGAGACGGCTTGAAGGATTTTCATGAAACTTGGGTCACATGTTCACCTCATCAAGGCGACGTGCAGAACCTGCGTCTCGACAATATAGGGTCAAGGTCAAGGTCACGCTTGAATGTCAAAGGTTTGAGGCTTTATTTCGTGTCCGCTCCATATCTCCCAGACGGCTTGAAGGATTTTCATGAAACTTGGGTCACATGTTTACCTCATCAAGGCGACGTGCAGAACCCGCGTCTCGACAATATAGGGTCAATGTCAAGGTCACGCTTGAAGGTCAAAGGTTTGAGGCTTTATTTCGTGTCCGCTCCATATCTGTCCCAAATTTATAGGTTGGAATGTTTTGAGAGATTTTGACAGATATTTGAGGGGAGACATCTGTTTTTTGCAAAAACAATTCTAGTTAAATTATGAACTTTATATATTTTAAGATCACCTGAGCTGAAGGCTCAAGGTGATCTATTCTGATCGCTCTCTGTCGTCCATCGTGGTCCATCGTTAACTTTTAGCTTTAAACATCATCTCTTCCTTAACAATAGGACCAATTCCAACAAAACTCCAAAGGAATGTTCCTTGGTGGCCCTCTTTCGAATTATTCAAAGATTTAAATTCCAGTGAGAACTTTGGTTGCTGCTGCATCAGAAAAGGGGCAAAATGTCCAAACTTTAAAAATCTTCTCCTCTGAATCTGCTTGTCAGATTTCAGTATAATTTGCTAGAAATGTTCCTTGGGTGACCCTCTACAAAAATAGTTCAATCCATACTGATTGGTTGAAAAACATGGCAGTCAGGCGGCATCAGAAAAGGGGCAAATTGACAAAATTTGAAAATTCCAATTTTTAGCTCCACTGAAAGCCAGTCGAGCTTATGTCATGGCGAATTGTCCGTAGTGCATCCGTGCATGCATTAACTTTTTGCTTCAAACGACTTCTCCCTAACAACTTGGCCAATTAGGATGAAACTTCATAGAAGACATCCTCTCAATGTCCTCTCCTGAATTCCTTCAAATTGTTTGGATCCATGCAAAATTCTGGTTTCCATGGCAACCGTAAGAAGCAACTCTCTTCAACTCCGAAAGTGTCTGGCTGATTTCCAAATAATTTTGTAGAAATGTTCCTTGGGTGAGTTTCTATCAGATTCATTCAAGCCAAGTTGATTGGACGAAAATCATGGGGCTGGTTTGCCTTCTTCTCTGAAAGTGTCTGACCGATTTTCAAATAATTTTGTAGAAATGTTCCTTGGGTGACTCTTTATCAGATTCCTTCAAGCCAAGTTGATTGGTCAAAAAAGATGGCTGCCAGGGGGGAGGGGCTGTTTTGCCATATATGGCTATAGTGAAAACCTAAAAAATCTTCTCCTCCGAAAGAGTTTGTCCAATTTTCAAATAATTTTGTAGAAATGTTCCTTGAGTGACTCTTTATCAGATTCTTTCAAGCCAAGTTGATTGGTCGAAAAACATGGCCGCCAGGGGGCGGGGCTATTTTGCCTTAATATGGCTAAAGTGAAAAATCTTCTCAGAAAGTGTCAGGTCGATTTTCAAATAATTTTGTAGAAATGTTCCAAGGGTGACCTTCTATCAGATTCCTTCAAGCCATGTTGATTGGTCAAAAAACATGGCCATCAGGGGGCGGGCTGTTTGGAGATTTAATTTTTGCCTAATGATCGTGGAGCGATACTGGCCCTCTTGGGTATCTTGTTTAAAAGTGCTTGTCTGATTTTAAGAAAATTGAATAGGAATCTTACTTCAGTGATCCTCTACTTACTTTGTTCAAGCCGTTTTGATTGGTTACAAAATCATCACAAAAGGGGTATTCAGTTATTTCAACTATTAGCTACAAATGACAACTCCTACCATTCCACTGTACCAATTTCAACTTAACTTCACAGGAATGTTTCTTTGTTAGTCCTCTTTTAACATTTTACGAAGACTAACATTCTGTGTGGAACTTTGGTTGCTGCGGCATCAGAAAGTGAGAAAATTACCCAAACTTTAAAATCTTTTTCCTCCATAATCTGCTTGTCCGATTTTAAAATAATTTAGTAGAAAAGTTCTTTGAGTGACCACCTACAAAAACTGTTCAAGCCATATTGATATTGTTGAAAAATAGGGCAGCAAGGCGGCATCAGGAAAGGCACAAAATGACAAAACTTTATAATTCAATTCTTATTAAAGTTCTTTTTAGATTTCAAGATACAAATGGCCTTGACTGATAAGCCATTTTACTATTTCTTTAACAGTGGACACTCCTTACAGTTTCATTTGTACTCCTGATCAAATTTTCCCGGATATTGGTTGTTACAACATAACTGATTCATCCTTTTATTCTAAATTTGTATTACACAGTTCAACATTTGATTTTGACGCGATTCAAGAAAGTAAAGTTGACTGAGTTGGTGATGGAGAGATTATTAAAAAGTTAAGTTAAGCGAAAACATGCACAGGCAGGCGAGTGGTGCAACACTCAATTCCCAATTCTGCTTGCCCTTTAACAAATCACAACCCAACCCAACAATATATAAACTCTGCAGCAGAAGAATTTAAAAAAAAATCTGAGCAAAGATACAGAAAATCACATTAATTGGAAGTCTAATCATTGAATATAGTTGAAAACATTGTTGCAAAAGGAGAAATTGCTTGTTACGAGCAATTTCTTCTTCTGCATCAATGTTTTCAAAAGTATGTATGCAGATGGGAAAGGTTTAAATAAGAAACACTTTTTAAAAATGATAGTCAGTTGACTATTCCAGTATATAATGTCCGTCTTAAATCATAATGACAAAACTTTCAAAAAACAAGAAAATGATTTTTTACAATTTAATTGAAAATATATTTAATCAAAGTTGGGAAAGTATAGTTGTCCCTTTCCGTGCTTTTTTTATTAGAGTTAGCAGTATCAAATCACAGGAAAAACTTATGGGACAGAGTTGACAAATAACACATTGACACAATATCAGATTTAGGCTTTGTTTCTGTCAAACTGCTGAAGAAGCAACGCTGAGACACACATTTTTATTAAAAGTTTATTAAAAAAACTGATCGCAATTCTACCTTCAGTACTATCAGTACTTTGATTTGTTTATCTTTTTCCTGCAATGTTTTCAAATTTTAAATTCTATAATGATACTTATGCAAATCACTGTCTGTACCAGGTAATGTGGAACAACTATGCAAATGTAAATTTTACGATAGGTACGTTTTGTCATGGATGATGACACAACTTTATCTGACCTACTCTCTCTGAACCTCCACAACTTTGAAGATGAAGTACGCAACATTGTGGATAAGGCAGTAAAGGAAATGAGCATGGAGAAGGTCCTGAAGGAGTTGGATGTCACATGGGCCACAATGGAGTTTGAGCACGAACCCCACCCACGTACAAAGATCACCATGTTGAAGACCAGTGAAGAGTTGATTGAAACGCTTGAGGATAATCAAGTAAGTGAGAAATATCTGAATTGTGTATCTGATATATATAACAATGTTGGAATATAGGGTAAGTGTAACAATCTAGGAATATAATATATTGGTAACACTATAGGAATAAAGGATATTTGTAACAATCTAGGAATATAAGATATTGGTAACAATATAGGAATATACAATGTTTGTAACAATATAGGAATATAGGATATGTGTAATAATCTAGGAATATAATATATTGGTAACACTATAGGAATATAGGATATGTGTAACAATCTAGGAATATAAGATATTGGTAACAATGTAGGATAATAGGATATTGGTAACAATCTAAGAATATAGGAAATGGGTAACAAATCGAGGAATATAGGATATATGTGTAATAATCTAGGAATATAAGAATATAAGATATTTGTAGAATATAGGATATCGGTAACAATCTAGGAATATAAGTTATTGGTAACAATCTAGGAATAAAGAATATATGTGTTATAATCTAGGAATATAAGATATGTGTAACAATCTAGGAATATAGGATACTGGCATTAATTAGCTAGTTTAACCCTTTCCCAAATACAACAAATCTGAAGCAGACGACTTTGAAAAACTCAATCCAAAGATTTAAATTAACTCCATAGATGAGAGTTGCAAATATTGTAGTAAAAGGAGAAATTGCTCACTGTAAGCAATTTCTCCTTTCGCCACACGGTTTCCGAATGTTGTCTACTGCAGAACCATCAGAAAGTGTCTAAATATGGGTTAAAAGTTATTTGATTAACATCAATATCGAATTAACTTATTCACTGTACAAAGATTGGAAAACAAGCTTTAACCCTTTCCCTCATATGTTCACAGAACTTTAGAGTTTGGTCAGTAAACAATTTCTTAAAATAAATCCAATGAATTTTAAGCAAATATTCTTAAGACTAAATGTCTACTCAATAGAGACCTGACCATTACTTGCGCCATTTATGTGGAATACCCCTGAAGACAAACCACCTAATCATTGGATGGAACCAGGGACCTTCATTGCAAGAGGCTGTCCTTCTACCTCTGCATCATTGTCATCCACATTTTGTAAGCAGCAGACGACTTTGAACATATTTTGTCAAAATGTAGAAAATCTCTATAACTGAATAGATAACCTATGACGAAAAGTGGAAAACATTGTGGCAAAAGGAGAAATTGCACGTTTTGTGCAATTTCTTCTTTTGTCACTACATTTTCAAATAGCCTTCTGCTGCAGAGGCGTCAGAAAGCGTCTATATGAGGGAAAGGGTTAATTAAAGGACATAATCATAAAAAAATAACCAATGTATTTTAGGTCCAGTTGCAGAACATGCTGACCTCCAAATACATCGCCCACTTCCTACAAGAGGTGTCAACGTGGCAAAAGAAGCTGTCTACCGCTGACCAGGTCATTGGGATCTGGATGGAGGTCCAGAGGACGTGGTCCCACTTGGAGAGTATCTTCATTGGTTCCGAGGATATAAGGAACCAGCTGCCCGAAGACTCGAAACGCTTTGACGGCATTGACACCGATTTTAAGGTTTGTCAGACACTTTCACACATACAACAAATCTACAGCAGATGGCTTCGAAAATATCTAGACAAAAAAGAGAAAATATCTATAAATGAAGGAATTAGTTACTGAAAAGAGTTGAAATCATTGTGGCAAAAGGAGAAATTGCTTGTTTTGAGTAATTTCTACTTTTGTCTCAATCTTTTCAAGAGTCGTCTGCTGCACAGGTGTCAGAAACCTTTTTATATGTGGTTTATAACACCCCTTTTCCATATACAGACACTTTCTGAAGCCTCTGCAGCAGATGATAGTTGAATCATTGTGGTAAAGGAAGAAATTGCTTGTGACAAGCAATTTCTCTCTTAATTTTGCCACAATATTTACAACTTTATTCAACAATTCTTCTAATATTTATAAAAAAAAATCCCTATTTTTACCTAGATGTTTCCAAAGTCATCTACTGCAGGCAATATTGACACACATCTTAGCAAAAATATGGGTTAACTCAATAAATTAAAGCATTTTGAGTATTTTCTACTTTTGAAAAAATGATTTCAAAAGTCTTCTGCTATAGATGTGCCAGAATGCATCTGCAAGTGGGAAAGGGTTAAAGTAAAGCAACGGCCCTTTATAAGTGTTTTGAGTTTGGTTAACCCTTTCTCTCTGTAGATGCTTTCTGACGCCTCTGCAGCAGACGACTATTGAAAACATTGTGACAAAAGAAGAAATTGCTCAAAACAAGCAATTTCTCCTTTTGACACAATGTTTTCAACCCTATTCAATAAGTATGTATTCATGTAAGGAGATTTTCCATATTATTGTTGAGATATTTTCAAAGTCGTCTGTTGCAGATTTGTGGTATGTGGGAAAGGGTCAACAGATTACTAGATGTGGTATTATTTACTGTTACCTGATTTGAAAAAAAGATTTAAATATGACAGTTAATTGGCATCATAACTTTAATATAACTTTTAATACTTGAAAGCTTTGTGGAAAAGGAGATATTGGTTATCTTAAGAATCTCTACTTTTTCCACAATGTTTTTAAGTCTTTTGATGTAAAGGTCATTATAAGTCATCTGGTGAAAGGGGTAACTTATGCACATGCAGGTGATGGGCTCAAGGCTAGACTTTGTTTGATTGATCTTTTAGGGTTTTGTTCTATATTTGTGCCTACAAATCATGTAATTGCTTCCAAATATCAAATTATTACCTTGTAAAAAATATTGGCAAATGAAATGGAAATTATGAACTGTGGTTGGTGTTTCTCCCATGTTTATATTGGATGACATATTGTTTTGTTTTGAGTTTTCTAGGTTTGGGGCCAAATTAATCCTTTCCCTCATATAGACGCTTTCTGACGCCTCTGCAGCAGACGGCTATTTTAAAACATAGTGACAAAAGAAGAAATTGCACAAAACGTGCAATTTCTCCTTTTGCCACAATGTTTTCCACTTTTAGTCATAGGTTATCCATTCAATTAAAGAGATTTCCTATTTTTTGGCAAAACATGTTCAAAGTCGTCTGCTGCAGAATTGTCGTATGAGGGAAAGGGTTAAGTAGCTCACAGGTCAATAAAGCCTTATTTGTAGACCAGCCAATCATCTGTCTGTCATCAAATCAAGGTCCCCTCTGTCTTTCTTGCATGCCTGGTAATATTTTGAATAATAATGTTGCATTAATGTCAACTTCAATGGAGCAACTGGTGTTTCTTCAAGGTCAAAGTCATACAAGATCTCATGGAACTATTGCTTGTCTCTCTGTTTTGCTGGAACCCTTGATTCAGTTTTGATTTTGATAAAATAATACAAATAAAGGTTACAAAAATATCATATATTTGTATAGATTTCAAACTTTGAACAATATAATAAATGAAATCAGTTGATTTTTTAAATTGCTCTTCTATGTGGTGCATAAAGTGCATAAATATACTTTTAGAATTTAATGTTTCTAAAAATGATCTGTAGACTTATGATATGAATAACTTTTCTCTTTATGATATACTGTAAAAGAAAAAAGGTTAAAACATTACTTTATTGTGTTATCCATTACACAGGTATCAACTTTTAATTACTTTTTCAGGAAATGATCATATTATTTTTATAGTGATGCACACTCACAAGAATACACTTTGCAGTGTTGCACCTTGCATATTTTGAATAAAACTGATACCAAATGAAGCGGAAGGTAAGTATATTTTGTATTCATATTGTATTGGGTCTTTTTGGATCACTAATGGACAAAAACAATTTATTACTTCTACAGGGGGGGGGGGGGGGGGGGGAATTTAATGTAAGGGGGTCAATCCCTGCTCAAGTTGGACTTGGTTAAGTGCGCTTTGAAAAGAGCTTAGTTTTAAACTTATTTATTTATCATCAATTGCGAAACAAGCTTTCAGCTTATATTAATCACGCTTGATGTCTGCTTCCTGGAGACTTAACCAGTGCTCGCGTCGTTGGTGAGGAAAAATTCCAAAGTCAGAACCCGCTCATCACAGGACTCGAACCAGAGACCTTTGATACGAGAGGCAGACGTTCTACCTCTGCACCACTGTCTTCCACAGCTTAGCACTTGTAAATCTCCTAGGGATAATGGGTGTGATATTAAAGCCTTTCCCGTATATAACAAAACTGCAATAGACAACTTTGAAAACATCCCTGTACAAAACGTAATTTCATTGCCCTTTCTTGGTTAAGGATGCACACACATGATATCATACATTCTTTGTATCCTTTCCATGTAGCTGCAGAGGCGTTAAAAACCTCTGCATAATTATGGTAAAGCGATGAGCTTTTTATAAGCATATTGATTTTCTATTGTTATCCAATCTTTAACTTGTTGACATTTTTCAGGAACTCGTCAAGGAAGTTGAAAAGACGAAGAATGTCGTTGAAGCTACAAACATCCCTAAGTTATATGAAAGACTAGAAGCCATACAAGGACAGTTGACACTGTGTGAGAAAGCCCTTGCTGAGTACCTGGAGACAAAGAGATTGGCTTTCCCTCGATTCTACTTTGTGTCCTCTGCTGACTTGTTGGACATCCTCTCTAATGGGAACAACCCAACCACTGTATGTTCCTGTAGTCGTTTCTTTATTATATGTGTATAGTGTTTTACTCTGCTTTTAACAATTTTCAGTTATATCACAGCAATTCCAGGTACTACTGGTCCATACATCATGACACCAGCTAGTCAGTTGTATTGCTTAGCCCACAATCTGAGCTCCAAGGAGGGAAAACCATTGCTTCCATTTCTAATGACTTTGGTATGATAAGGCTGGGGAACTTTTAGTTGTACCCCTGCAAACAAAGTTTGTCTGGTATACTGTTATATATGCACTGTGTGGAGCAAACTTTTAAATTTTCTGATATTTTAATGAAACTGAATGGTACACTTGATTATCAGGAAACACATATTATGCAAGACTTTATTTTATTTTTGTATAATATCTGTTTCGTGCATTCTAAAGTTATTTCCCATTTAACATTTGGCTTTTATATACTATCAAATCAGTTTGTGGGGGTTTGTTATGACAGCTTCAGTTTGTGGTGTTGTGGTTGATTTTGATGGTATTCTAAGGAATACTGATATACTAGGAATATTCAATGCTTAAATGTGTTGTGTCTTTGAGTCATATACTTTGAAAACAAAATATGGAAACATCTGATTAAATTGGTGGTATGCTTTTCAACAAGTTTTATACTGTAAAAAAAAAAAAAAATGCGAGGTCAAAATCAGTTGTTTTTTCAATTTACATATTTATGAATTCGAGACAGCTGCTTCGTCAGAAATGAGAAACAGTGCAACATCATGATCACACTCAATGGAAAGCTACTTTTTTATACTTACCTGTTATCACTTGCCAGGGTTAGGTATGAAATATTAACAAAATAATGTGATCGAGTATTAGTACTGGCATTAATGAGCAAAATTGTTCAAACAGCCCAATTAATGAGAGGCTATGTGTGAAAACTTTACTATAATGCTCAACTGGTTTGTCAACATCCCAATGTAAAGTGAAGACTACCTGTTACTAATGAGTTAAGACCATTAATGTTTAATTATAACATACTTTTAATCATCAAATTGGCTAAAATAGCATATGTTTGCATATCTACAAATTCCAGATATTAATCATGATGATTATGAATTTTTGAGGTAATCAATTCGAGAATATATGTATAAGCGAAAATTAATCTAACACAAACAATAAAACCTGTTTTACAGTAGTAACATATTAGGTTAGGAATCATTTCCCCCCACATGCATATGCATTCTTATTTATCTGCAGCAGACAACAAATGAAAGCATTGTGGTAAATGGTAAATATTGCTCATCACAAGCATTAACTCTTTCAGCGCCAAAGGCAATATTTAGGTTTTTGCAAACAATACTGATTCAGGCGAGTCAGCTTGTAACGAGCTGTCTCACCAGAAATCAGCATTGTTTGCCTTTTCTTTGTCAAAATAGTCCAAACTTTTATTACATGTGAAATGGAGACGCCCGATTTTGAACATGGAAGAGTCTACTTTAAAAAATTTGGCGCTGAAAGAGTTAACTTGCTCATAGTGAGCCATTCCTCCTTTTGTTTAACCCTTTCCCTCATATAGACGCTTTCTGATGCCTCTGCAGCAGATGGCTTTTTGAAAACTAGTGACAAAAGAAGAAAATCCTCAAAACGAGCAATTTCTCCTTTTGCCACAATGTTTTCCACTTTTAGTCATAGGTTATCCATTCAGTGAAAGAGATTTTCTATTTTTTGACAAAATATGTTCGAAGTCGTTTGCTACAAAATTGTCGTATGAGGGGAAGGGTTAAACTCTATTAAATAACTTTACTTACACCTACAGAGACTTTCAATGTTATTTTTCTTAGATGTTTTCAAAGTTGTCTGCTTGAGGGAATTGGTTTAATCTTTTTTATCAAGACCATTAACAGGAGAACATAGGGTTCCCAGTCTTGTTTAACTCTTAACCACTTGCAAATGCATTTAGACAACTTTTGAAAACATTGTGATAAAAGAAGAAATTGATCATGATGAGCAATTTCTCCTTTTCCTGCAATGTTTTCAACACTATTTATTTATAATCTTCCATCCATTGAGATTGTCCATATATTTGCCTAGATGTTTTCAAAGTTGTCTGCTGCAGACTTAGTGTATATATGGGAAAGGGTTAATCACCAAAAAAGTGCATGAAGTTTAATTGTTGTCCTTTTCAACCCATAGAAACCCTTTCCAACTTGTGGACGTATTTTGAAGCATCTAAAGCAATTTCGCCTTTTGTCACAAAGTTTTCAACTCTATCTAATAATGAAACTCATATTTATGGAGATTTTTCACATTTTTGGGAAGATGCTTTCAAAGCTGTCTGCTGCAGACTTAGTGTATGTGGGAAAGGGTTGAACACCGTAAAGGTGCATCAAGTTTATAACCCTTTTCAACCCGTAGAACATGCATCTAACCTGGAAATATCCCTTTATTCTAGGTTAAATGACACTTTCCCACTTGTGGATGCATTTTGATGATCTGCAGCAGACGGCATTTGAAAACATTGCGAGAAATGATGGAAATGCTTATTATGAGACATTTTGCCTTTTATCGCAATGTTTTCAATTCTATTTAACCCTTTCCCTCATACGACAATTCCGCAGCAGACGACTTTGAACGTATTTTGTTAAAACATAGAAAATCTCCATAATTGAATGGATAACCTATGACAAAAAGTGGAAAACATTGTGGCAAAAGGAGAAATTGCACGTTTTGTGCAATTTCTTCTTTTGTCACTAATGTTTTCAAAAAGCCGTCTGCTGCAGAGGCGTCAGAAAGCGTCTATAGGAGGGAAAGGGTTAATAATTTAACTCTTAATTAGCGAGGTTTTTACATTTTTGGCAAGATATTTTCAAATTCATCCGCTGCAGATTTTTTGTATGTAGGAAAGGGTTAAAATTAATTATAATTTTTATGTGTGAAGGAAAAGCAGACAGTGTATTAGATAGCATATAAGTGCAGGCTAATAGTGAGCTACATGTATAGTGTTTGTCATAATTTCTATAACTGCACCAAAAGCAAGTTTAGGCTTAACCCTTTCCCACAAAACGAGCAATTTCTCCTTTTTCCACAATGTTTTCCAATTTTCGTCATAGGTTATCCATTCAATTATAGAGAATTTCTATATTTTGACAAAATATGTCCAAAGTTGTTTGCTGCAGAATTGTCGTATGAGGGAAAGGGTTAAATCATGACAATCATTTTGTCAGTTTTCTGGATTGCAAGCTTTTAAGTCAAATTATTTAATTATCATAACATGTTTAATGCTTTTGATCATTGAATATCGTTACATTTGAACATTTGTTTCTAATTGTATAGGTTTCCAGACATTTAACAAAGTTATTTGACAGCATGGCTCACCTTAAATTCAAACAAGATGACCAAGGAGAAAACACGAAAACGGCCCTTGGAATGTGGAGTAAAGATGGAGAGTATGTGGACCTAGACGAAGCCTGCGATCTGGCGGGGACAGGTATTTAACCATTTCCCTCATATATTCGCTTTTTGACGCCTCTGCAGCAGACGACTTTTGAAAACATTATGACAAAAGGAGAAATTGCTCAAAACAAGCAATTTCTCCTTTTGTCATAATATTTTCAACAAAATTGTTTGGACAGGCAGTCATCATATTCATAATTTCTCTCAATAATTTACTTTAGGCTAGATTAATCCTGATGAAATTTCATAGGGAGATAGCTGAGATAAACATGTATATAGAAAGCTTGGTATTGATTTTGAGGTCATTTGGGTCAAGGTCAAGCACACTGTTATGCTTGAATAGATCACCCGAGTTATGATCAGCGTTGATAACAGGATTTTGTGTCGCATTTCTTGTTTTTAAATGCTTGCCTAATCTGATATTCTGATTAAAATTATGTTTTGCCTGCATTACACTTGTTTTTCGCAATATTGGCTTGTCCATTAACCCTTACGGCAATTCTGCAGCAGACAACTTTGAACGTATTTTGAAACAGAAAATCTCCATAATTGAATGGATAACCTATGATAAAAAGTGGAAAACATTGTGGCAAAAGGAGAAATTGCACGTTTTGTGCAATTTCTTCTTTTGTCACTTATAATGTTTTCAAAAAGCTGTCTGCTGCAGAGGCGTCAGAAAGCGTCTATATGAGGTAAAGGGTTAAGTTGAACTGCAATAGCTCAGTAAGCTACAATGACTGCTCTCAATCAGAAGCCTGTGAGTTTTAACCACTCTAGGCTATTAATCCTTTCCCATCTGAAGACGCTTTTGCATTAAACAACTTTGGAAACATTGTGACAAAAGCAGATGGCTGCTCATAATGAGATGTTCAACTTTTATTTACAGAGACTTCTCATATTTTTGCCTTGATTATTCCAAAGTTGTGTACTGCAAATTTGTTGTATGTGGTAAAATGGTTTAATTCATTAAGGAAAAAAACCAAGTCAGTAGTCATTGTGAAAAGCAACATTTTTCTTTCACCAATTGTCTAAAAACATTCTACTTTGCAATGTAGCCAGTTGCCTGGGAAGTTGGTTGTATGGAATATTTTTTTGATAAATTCAGGAAACCGAGGATTAGGTGAACTTAAAATGTACTTAAGCTACAACAATTCTTCTGTTAAGTACAACTTCAGTCTAGAATTGCGAACAAGAAAGATAAATATCAGCCTGCACATTCATGCAGTCCAGTTTTGGTCTATATTATTTGCAAATTAACCCTTCCCATCATATAGACGCTTTTTGACGCCTCTGCAGCACATGGCTTTTCGAAAACATATTGACAAAAGAAGAAATTGCTCAAAACGAGCAAATTCTCCTTTTGCCACAATGTTTTCAACTTTTTGTTATAGGTTATCCATTCAATGAAACAGATTTTCTATTGATTGTTAAAATATGTTCAAAGTTGTCTGCTGCAGAATTATTGTATGAGGGAAAGGGTTAAAGAAGATTAGCATATGACATTGCTCATGTTCTGTTATATTAGGTTGAAGTTTGGTTGATGAGACTTCTGGAGCGACACTGTTCTACTGTGAGACATGAAATGACAGAAGCTGTATCGTCTTACGAAGAGAAACCCAGAGACCAGTGGTTGTTTGACTTCCCAGCTCAGGTCTCACTATGCGGTACACAGGTCTGGTGGTCCACAGAAGTAAACATCGCGTTTGGTCGTCTAGAGGAAGGTTACGAGAATGCGTTGAAGGACTACAGCAAGAAGCAGGTCCAACAGTTGAACTCCTTGATTGGTATGTTGGTTGGCAAACTCTCTGGCGGTGACAGACAGAAGATCATGACGATTTGTACCATCGACGTTCATGCAAGAGATGTTGTCACAAAGCTCATTACAACAAAGGTTGACAGCTCGCAGGCATTTAGTTGGTTGTCGCAGTTGCGACACAGATGGGACGATAATGCGAGGGATTGCTTCGCTAATATTTGCGACGCCCAGTTTAGATATTCCCATGAGTACCTGGGTAACACGCCCCGACTTGTCATCACTCCCCTTACAGATAGGTAAGTTAACCCTTTCTCACTTATAACAAATCTGCAGTAGATGACTTTATTATGCTTTTATTCAGAGAGATATTGCGATGTTGTCTGCTTATAATTGATCTATTGTATTTGGGGAAGGATTTAATACATGTAAATTTTGATATGCTTCCCCCTCAAAAAAAGTTGAGCCAGGCTAGGTGAATGATTTTGAAAATATAGAATAGTATGCTATTGCATTTGCTTATGAAGAATTATTAGAATGACATGACACCTTAGCCCTTTCCCACATTTAGATGCTTTCTGAGGCCTGTGCAGCAGACGTCTTTTGAAAACAATGTGACATAAGGAGAAATTGCTCAAAACAAGCAATTTCTCCATTTGCCACAATGTTTTCAACTTTTTTCATCAATTAAACCTGAAATTTTAGAGATTTTTCATATTTTTGCGTAGAAGTTTTCAAAGTCGTCTGCTGCAGATTTGTTGTATGTGGGAATGGGTTAATCACCTTTTGTTGTGTCCCCTGTCTGTCCTTCATGCTTCTGTCCTTCATGCTTTCAATCTTCGACATATTGAAGTGCGACACATTCGTTTCTTAACACACTCTTGTTTTATTCAGATGTTACATCACCTTGACCCAGTCTCTCCATTTGATCATGAGCGGGGCACCAGCAGGACCTGCGGGGACAGGTAAAACAGAGACAACCAAAGATCTGGGTAAAGCGCTGGGTACCATGGTGTATGTATTCAACTGTTCAGAACAGATGGATTACAAGGTTAATAATATTTATGTCACTGAGGGCTTTAACCTTTCCCCTACAGTAAAATTAATCTGACTTTGAAAACATCTATGCTATCGTTTAATCATTGGATAGAGTTGAAAACATTGTGGCAATAAGAAGAAATTGCTCAGTATGAGCAATTTCTACTTTTGTAACACTGTTTTCAAAAGTTGTCTGCTGCATAGGCATTAGAAAGCATCTATATGTGGGAAAGAGTTAATGTCACAACCTATAAAACCCATTCAAACTTGATGCAATTGTCGCAGACGACATTTGAAAACATTATGGCCAGACGAGAAATTGCTCATCATAAGCAATTTCTCCTTAAGCCACAATGATTTCATCTGCATTCCATAGATAAACTTTTACAAACATTTTCAAAGTCATCTGCTGCTGAATTAATGTATATAAAAAAGGACAAAAGTTTGTAACAATCATTCAAGTTGTCTTCTGTCGATTTGTTTTATGTGGGAAAGGGTTTAAATTCAAAAGAGCATGAAGATCACCCAGGCATATCCTTGTATTCTAGAAACCCTCTTCATTTTCTCAGTGTTTTCAGAATCTATACTAGTTGATACTGCCTCAGTGGTGTAGTGGTTGAGCATTCACCTCAGGTGCGGGAGATCGTGGCATTGATCCCCGGCCAGGTCATACCAAGGACTTGGTAGTAATGGCTGCCCTCCATGGAGCTTAGCGTTGCGGGGTTAGCATTACGGCTGATGCCAGGATAAATGGACCAGTAGTACAAGTAACTTACCAAGGGTTCATTGTGATATAACTGAAAAAATATTGAAAGCGGCGTAAAATACCAAACAATCAATTAACTACTAGTTGATAAGCTTTTAACCAGCTTATGTAAGTAAAATGTGAACAATGGATATCCTGATCAGACTGTGTGAATTCATAAAAGCCATCTTGTATCTTTGACCATTGATGGGTTCATACTATGTATCTTTTATGTATATAGGTCTTTTCAGAGCTCCAAATAAGGTGCTTATTTCATGATCTAAAATTCCTTTTTGACCTATCGACCTTTAAATTCTAATTCGTAACAAATAACGTTAAGGAAATTACCAACATGCTCCCATAATCTATGCCTATGCCTAAAACTTTGTATGCTTATAATCAAACAAACATTAATCTTTCATGATTTTCATTTATTTCAGTCCATTGGTAATATTTACAAAGGACTAGCCCAATCCGGGACTTGGGGCTGCTTTGATGAGTTCAACCGGATTGCAGTGGAGGTGTTGTCTGTCGTGTCCGTACAAGTGAAGACCATCCAAGACGCGATCAAGGCAAAGAAGAAGAAATTTGACTTTCAGGGGGAGAATATAAACCTGAAGTGGACCGTGGGACTGTTTATTACGATGAACCCCGGCTACGCTGGTCGGACAGAACTGCCAGAAAACTTGAAAGCCCTCTTCAGGTACCTCATTTACCCCCTTTCCCACATACAGCAACTCTGCAGCAGACGACTTTGAAAATGTCTACTAAAAAATATGGAAACTCTCTAAAAATTAAAGGTGTAATTATTGAAAAAAGTTTTAAACATTGTGGCAAAAGGAGAAATTGCTCGTTTTGAGCAATTTCTCCTTTTGTCACGATGTTTTCAAAATGTGTCTATAGGTTGGATAGGGTTAATGTCCATCAGATCTCTAGATAAATGATGTTTTTATGTAATAATTGGTTAACCCCGTTTTCCAAAATACAACACATCTAGACAAAGAAATGAAAAGTTGACTTTTGAATAGCGTTGAAAACATTTGGTAAAGAAGAAATTGTTAATTACTAGGTAATTCCTTCTTTTGTCAAAATGTTTTCAAAAGTTGTTTGTGTAGAGGTGCCTGAAAGTGTCTGTATGTGGGAAAGGGTTAACCCATTTGAAATCCTCGCTTGTTACTGCTTTCAGACCCTGTGCCATGGTAGTTCCAGACTTTGAACTGATTGCTGAGATCATGTTGGTTGCTGAAGGGTTCATTGATGCTAGATTGCTGGCCAGAAAGTTTTTGACCCTATACAGTCTGTGTAGAGAGCTGCTATCCAAACAGGACCATTACGATTGGGGTCTTCGAGCCATCAAATCTGTGCTGGTTGTGGCTGGTTCCCTTAAGAGAGGAGACCCAGACAGACCCGAAGATCAGGTAAAGTTAGAACAAATTTTGCAATTTTCATCATCTGTCCTAAAATTGTTTTCATACATTTATATCATTCATTAACCCTTCCCCACATACTTCAAATCTGCAGCAGACGACATTGAAAACATCTACGCAAAAGTATTGAAATATTTCCTTAAATAAAAGGATAGTAATGGAACACAATTGAAAACATTTTTGCAATACATACAGAATATTACGTTGTGGGAGCGATAAAAGAGTTTGTATTGCACTACAAGTATTGTGGACAAATCGATATCTCACGAGACCGTAGGTCGAGTAAGAAATGGATTTTCCCACGCTACGTGTCGTGCAATACGAACACATTATCACTCCCGCAGCATAATACATGTATTCTTTTTATTTTATACCTACGATCTATGAAGAGCGAACAAACTAACAAATATACAGATTCAATATATTTTTTATTAGGGATACAATTTTGTAATCTTGAAATAAAAAGTAGAATGGCGGATGAATATTTAATACAATTCTTAGGCCACGCTCCTAGAAAGTATGCTTATACATAGGTCCCGCCCAATAACATTATCAAATTAAATTGTTTTGTGGGAGAAAATAACAACATTATCTTTATTTGCGGGTTTTATTAAATTTGACGCTAGGTTTTCGATACATACAATAAAAACAATTTTCCTATATAGTACTGGTTGTCTGCATATTTTACTACCCAGCTCAGATTCAAAACGTGAACCTCGCTGAAAGTAGTCAGCGCACTGTCTGACGTCACAATCATGTATTTTCACCAGGTGGGATACTGAATTTTAATCCGTCGTGTCTGAACTGGGCATGTCAATCTGCATGTATTTCCACCGGAAAATGTACAGGCATATAATAAATACATGTATTTCTATAAGATTAAACCGCAAACTAAAACATCCAGAGTTTGCGATTCTAGTGCCAGTGGGATAAAGATCAGAGGTTTAGATCAGAAGGAGTAAACAGGACTTTACCCCACATTATCTTTCTTATTACTCAATTAACCCTTTCCCACCTGCAGACGCATTTTTGAAGCAATAGCAGCAGATGACTTTTGTAAACATTGTGGCCAAAGTTGAAATTTTTGAAGCAATAGCAGCAGATGACTTTTGTAAACATTGTGGCCAAAGTTGAAATTACTCATGATGAGCAATTTCTCCTTTGGCCACCGTGAATGTCTTTATTTAACAATTAAGCTATCTTATATGGAGATTTTTCAGGTTTTTGTCACTATGTTTTCAAAGTCGTCTGCTGCAGATTTGTTTGGAAAGGGTTAACTCAAAAGAATCATCTTAGTGAGAAGAATCTTTTGAGTAGCCGCAATATAGGGTTTTGAGGTCAACATAGGATTTTAAAATATTAGATACACCACTTTTATACTGCTCAGCCATTTTACAATATTAGATACACCACTTTTATACTGCTCAGCCATTTTACAATATTAGATACACCATTTTTATACTGCTCAGCCATTTTACAATATTAGATACACCACTTGTATACTGCTCAGCCATTTTACAATATTAGATACACCACTTTTATACTGCTCAGCCATTTTACAATATTAGATACACCACTTTTATACTGCTCAGCAATTTTTTACAATATAAGTTACACCACTTTTATACTGCTCAGCCATTTTACAATATTAGATACACCACTTTATACTGCTCAGCCATTTTACAATATTAGATACACCACTTTTATACTGCTCAGCCATTTTACAATATTAGATACACCACTTGTATACAGCTCAGCCATTTTACAATATTAGATACACCACTTTTATACTGCTCAGCCATTTTACAATATTAGATACACCACTTTTATACTGCTCAGCCATTTTCACCTGTTATGGATCAAAATGATATTTCATCTTGGTAATGAACAATGGCCCAATATTTATAAATTTAACAAATTACTTTCAAGTTCAAACCAGAAAGTATTAAAAAATCTATGTAGATATATTTTGGAAGGTTATTCTATTTGCGATGACGACATAATTTAATAATAAAGCTTGTTACTGTTCCATAACCTTTTCTTACTGTGTACCTCTTTCATTTGATATACCAAATATTATTTATCTAACATACTGTATAGTTATATATTTATTTACTTTAGTCTAAGCCATATTCTTCCACTTTGTAAATTTTGTCGATATTTTCCAATAAAAGATTGAATTGAATTAAATTGACAGGTGTTGATGAGGGCCTTGAGGGACTTTAACTTACCAAAGATTGTGATCGACGATGTTCCTATCATCATGGGTCTCATTGGTGACTTGTTCCCTGCACTGGATGTACCAAGAAAACGGGACCAAGACTTGGAGACACTTGTTAGGCAGGCAACCATTGAACAGAAACTGCAGCCAGAGGACAACTTTATTCTGAAGGTGGGTACTTAACCCTTTCTCTCATACGACAATTCTGCAGCAGATGACTTTAAACATATTTTGTCAAATAAATAGAAAATCTCTATAATTGAATGGATAACCTATGACTAAAAGTGGAAAACATTGTGGCAAAAGGAGATGCTTATTTTAAGCATTTTCTTCTTTTGTCGCTATGTTTTTAAAAAGCTGTCTGCTGCAGAGGCGTCAGAAAGCGTCTATATCAGGGAAAGTGTCAAAATCCTGATGACATTGAAGTTTGATGCATTTACAAAATAAATAAAGGAAAAGGAGAAATTGTTCAAAACCTTTCCCACAATGTTCTTCTACTCTGTATCAAAATATTTGTTCCAAGTTTCTAGATATCAAACTATTTGCCTGAGATATTCTTAAAGCAGACTACTTAAAAAGAGTATTTCTGGTGAATTTACTGATTACTGAAAATGGCATAGCTTCTGATAGGCCGTCGCCTGCATTTTTTTCCAGAAAACTTTAGAAAAAAAGCCACATCTGACAATTTTGCACTGCTTTGGTATGACTGAACAAATAACTGAACACTGGTCTCACAGTGGACATGTCACTGGCATAAATTTTCTCTTTGTGATATATATTTTTATTTTTATTTAACACTACATTTTGTACTTATTCAATTTGTTTAGTCTGTCTTAGCTCATAATGCTACAGCAAAAAGTAGAATAAAAAAGTTAGAAACTGTCAAACCTGCAAACTATAAAGGGCATCATTTTCAGCAATACAAAAGTAAAGTTCAAAGTATAATGCTCTGTAATTGTTAGATTGTGCAGCTACAAGAGTTGTTTGATGTTCGGCACTCCGTCTTCCTCCTGGGTAACGCGGGTGTGGGTAAGAGCAAGGTGTGGACCACTCTGGTGAGGACCTACAAGAATCAAGGTCGTAAACCCCAGGCCATTGACCTTGATCCCAAGGCGGTCACCAACAATGAACTGTTTGGAATCATTAACCCTGCCACCAGGGAATGGAAAGATGGTATGTATGATCTGTTCTTGTCATTTGGTCTTAACTCTTTCCCATATACAACAAATCGTCACAGACAACTTTATAAACATCTAACAAATTGTTAAATCTCCATAAACAAAAGTGTTATCATTTGATGGAGTTGAAAAAATTGTTGCAAAAGCATAAATTGCTTATTTTTCCAATGATTTCAATAATCAATCGTCTGCTTCAGAATTTGGTTGAATGTTGGAAAGGTTAGCAAACAATTCAACCTTCTGTCATAATATGACCTATTTTGTTTCCAAAATATTCCACCATTTATCAATATTTTCTGTTCTTGTTTGTAGATGTTTTCCAATTGGAAGATCCTACCCCTTTCCCACTAACAGATGCATTTTGAACCATATGAAGCAGACACCTTTTGAAATAATTTTGGCAGATGCATCAAATTGAGTCTGCAAGTGGGAAAGTGTATATATATTTGCCCGTCTGTTGCAGGTCTTCTATCTGTTACCATGAGAGATCTTTCCAATGTAATAGGAGACGGTCTGTCCGCGGCAGATGCATCGAATTTCATCTGTATCCAAGAAAGGGTTAATAGTATCACACTTCTATTGCAGGCCTGCTATCTGTCATCATGAGAGATCTTTCCAATGCGAGTGGAGACGGTCCGAAATGGATTGTACTGGATGGCGACATTGATCCGATGTGGATTGAATCCCTGAATACGGTCATGGATGACAACAAGGTCTTGACCCTGGCCAGCAACGAGAGAATTCCGCTGACACCTTCCATGAGACTGCTGTTTGAAATCAGTCATTTGAGAACGGCCACCCCAGCAACTGTATCTAGGGCTGGTATCTTGTACTTGAATGTCACAGACTTAGGCTGGAACCCGTAAGTCTTGTGATAGCACTATAGACTTTTAAATAAAATTCATAGTACTGATATTGAGCCAGGCAAACGAAAACTTAACAGTCCTGCATGAATTTGAAACTCTCTAACAAAGTATATCCTTTTTTTTGACATTCAAGTATAATACATGAATCAATTAATAATGGATCTTAATTGACACATATGGAGTAGATTACTAATGAAAAATTATGACAAAATAAATTTGCTGTAGCAAAGACATTTTCAATATTTGCCTGCTGTAAATTTATTGTTTGTTTGATATTTTGTGGGTATAAAAGAATAAACAGATTGTTTGGAGCAATTTCTCCTTTTTTCACATTGTTTTTAAAAGGAATCTGCTGCAAAGGCATCAAAAAACATCTGCAAAGGTTTTTTTGAGAACCCACAATATAGGGTTTGGAGAACATGTAAGAATTTAATCCTTTCCCAAAGTCATCTGCTGCAGATTTGATGTATGGGGAAAAAGGTTAAGATTATTAACCCTTTCCCACAAATAGAGACATTTTGATGCATCTGCATCCTTTTGACACAATGTTTTCAACTCTTTTTCAGTAATTATACCTTCATTTCTAGAGATTTTCCATGTCTTGAATAGATGTTTTCAAAGTCGTCTGCTGCGATTGTGTTGTATGTGGGAAACTGTTAACTATTAATCTTACCTGTAACTCTGAACACTATCTCCAAAGGTATGTACAAAGTTGGATAGAAACCAGGGAAGTTCAGTCAGAGAGAGCCAACTTGACCATTCTGTTTGAGAAGTATGTGACCACCTGTTTGGAGGTGATGAGAATCCGGTTCAAGAAGATCACGCCGATTGTGGAGATTGCCCATGTACAGATGTTGTGCTACCTACTTGAGAGTCTGCTGACCCCGGAGAACACGCCCCCTGATTGCCTGAAAGAGCTGTATGAGCTGTACTTTGTGTTTGCGACTGTTTGGGCGTTTGGTGGTTGTACCTTCCAGGACCAGGTAGACTTGTACTGCCATGGCATAAGTTAACCCCTTTCCCTCATATAGACGCTTTCTGACGCCTCTGCAGCAGACGGCTTTTTTGAAAACATAGTGACAAAAGAAGAAATTGCACAAAACGTGCAATTACCCTTTTTGCCACAATGTTTTCCACTTTTAGTCATAGGTTATCCATTCAATTATGGAGATTTTCTATGTTGTGACAAAATACGTTCAAAGTCGTCTGCTGCAGAATTGTCGTATGAGGGAGAGGGTTAATCTATCAGTAATAATGGAGATTACATTAAATGTTGTATATACTTACTGATTGATTAATTGATTAATTGTTTGATTGATTGATTCCTACAGTTTAGCACTACTCCCCCTCAACATTCTTCCCAGGCTACTACTGGCTACCTTTACATGTAAGATTTTTACCCATCAATTTAAGATGAATAAAGCTCGTCACAATGTCTATTGTCAATTGTTGGAGAGAATGAATTGCTATGTCGCAGTACCATAATCAAATCAGAAGACACACTGCTAGAAGTGCATTGTGCATTCACAAAAGCTTTCTTTTAACCCTTTCCCTCATATAGACGCTTTGTGACGCCTCTGCAGCAGACGGCTTTTTGAAAACATAGTGACAAAAGAAGAAATTGCTCAAAACGAGCAATTTCTCCTTTTGACACAATGTTTTCCACTTTTAGCCATAGTTATCCATTCAATTATAGAGATATTCCATTTTTTGACAAAATATCTTCTAAGTCGTCTGCTGCAGAATTGTCGTATGAAGAAAAGGGTTAACATACATGCTTTTTGAGTAATCAAATTTAAAGTTCCTGAAGAAGGCCGTCAGGCCGAAAGCTTGAATATTGAGTGTTATTTTATACATATATTTAGTTTCAGACCCCTAGTGGTCATATAATAATAAGAAAAGGGTTAACCCATTCCCTCTTGGTAACTCATTTGTGACAAAATGTAAACAAATTCATAGTGAACAATTTTTTCTTTTGTCACAGAGTTTTTCAACTTTTTAATAACTTTACTTTTATTTATTAACATTTTCCCTAACCTTTGATAGATGTTTTCAAAGTCATCTGCTTTAAATTTGGTTCATGTGGGAAAGGGTTAAGCTAAACTTGACCTGATATGATGTGTGGTGTATTCTTCAAAAATAGTTGAGGGATGAAATGTAACTAGAATTTAGATTTGTTGGAAAGTGAGAAATTGCTCATAATGGAAAGTTTTAGTTGTCTATTTCTAAGGTAGTGTAAAACAGAAAAGGAACAGGTGATGTTGGAAATATTGATAAATGTCCACCTTTTCCCATGTTTTCATAGGTGGTTTTCCTTCGATGCATCCAAAATAATTTATATGCAGGAAAGGTTTTCATCAAAGCTCATATGTATATTTATTTCGCAGCTTGTAGACTATAGGGTGGAATTCACAAAATGGTGGACAACAGAATTCAAAACCATCAAGTTTCCAGCAGGTGGCACTGTGTTTGACTATTATGTGGATAGTGCTACTCACAAATTTGAACCCTGGACAAAAATGGTGCAGAAATTTGACCTTGACCCAGATTTACCACTGCAGGTATGTAATAAGAAAGTTTATGACCTCATCTTTGTCTTTCAGTTTACATCTTCCTACAAACACAACTACTCATCCTAAATGTTCCAAAATATTTCTTTTTAAACAGTTCAAAGAATTGAATTCTATCTAGAACTTTGGTCAGAAATCAGAAATTGGGAAATTTGCACAATCTTTCAAAATCTTCTTGTTAAAAACTACTGACCAAGTTAAAAATAATTTGGCATAATTGTTTCTTGGCTTTTCATCTTCTAAGATTGTTCAAATTATTACGATACATTGTAAATGGCCGCATTGGGGTTGGGCAATATGGTACTATCATGGTCCTCGTGTATGCTTTTACCTCAAGCAGATGGCATTGATACTTATGCAACAGATAACTATTGAAAACATTGTGAGAAAAAGGAAAATTGCTGAAAACCCAGTTTGTAGGAGATAAAGGTCTGAAGGCTGATCACTTTCTAACACTGATGCTGGACTGTTTTCCATTTTTAGTCTGTATTGGTACACACAGCAGAAACATCTAGAATTAAATGGTTCCTGGACATGTTGCTGGAGAAGAGGAGACCAGTCATGCTGGTAGGAAATGCTGGTACCGGTAAAACTGTCCTCATGAACGACAAACTGAAAAGTCTATCGGAGGACTACATGGTCACGAATGTACCATTCAACTTCTACACCACCTCCCAAATGTTACAGAACATCCTTGAAAAACCACTGGAAAAGAAAGCTGGCCGTAACTTCGGTCCGCCTGGTACTCGTAGACTGATCTATTTTGTGGATGATCTGAACATGCCAGAGGTTGATAAGTACTTCACGGTACAGCCGCACACCCTGATGAGACAGCACATAGATCACAGTCACTGGTATGACAGGACTAAACTGACAGTGAAGGACATTCATAACACCCAGTATGTGGCCTGCATGAATCCCACATCTGGCTCCTTTACTATTGATACCAGGCTACAGGTAAGGGGAACCAAATGAGCGGTGTCTCACGTAAACTTACCTTAACCCTTTCCCACATCCAGACACTTTGTAAACCTCTGTGGCACAGTACATTTGAATACCTTGTGTAAAAAAGGAGAATTTGCTAATAAGGAGCAGTTTCTCCATTTGCCATGTTTTCAATTTTATTCAATTATTATTCTTTAATTTATAGAGAATATCATATTTATGACTAAATGTTTTTGAAGTCGTCTGTCGCAGATTTGTTGTAAAATTATGTGTATCTATAGACAAATTCTTGCCTGAGCATCTGTGCTAATAGATCCAAATGGATACTGCTTAACTAGCTTTCTTGAAATTTATGCCTAATTTGAGAACAGTGCAGTGCCAGATCATACTGCACTGATTCACCGGCTGACCAAGATCTCTTCACTGTTTGCAAATGTCTTATGGTTACTTTTGTGCAGAGAGCTGCTAAAATTAACTTTAATAAGTATTTGTTATCGGTAGATCCATTTTCTGTTTAAACAGCAATTCCATGCTTCTTCATGCACATGCAGAAAGAGATAATTAAGATGTTTGGGAAGGAGAAATTGCTTTTAACCCTTTTACACTTACAACAATTGTGTAACAGACAACTTTGAAAATACCTAGACACAAATAGGAAAAATCTCTTTGATTGAAAGGATCGTTTTTGATAGAGTTGACAACATTGCGGCAACATGAGCGATTTCCCCTTTTGTCGAAAGTTGTGAGAAAGGGTTATATACTTAGAAACTGATTTAAAAACAGGCAAAACAGTTAAATCATAATGAGGAAAATCTCTTTTTCTTCACGCAATGTTTTAGTTTAAACTTATTTATTGCGAAACAAGCGTTCATGTACCGTATTAACCCTTTCCCTCATATAGACGCTTTGTGATGCCTCTGCAGCAGACAGCTTTTTGAAAACATAGAGACAAAAGAAGAAATTGCTCAAAATGAGCAATATCTCCTTTTGCAACAATGTTTTCCACTTTTAGTCATAGGTTATCTATTCAATTATAGAGATATTCTATTTTTTGACAAAATATGTTTAAAGTCGTCTGCTGCAGAATTGATGTATGAGGGAAAGGGTTAATCGCTGATGATCTCTGCATCCTGGAGATTTGACTAGTACTTGCACATGGTTAAATCCATAAGGCAGAACCCCCCTCATCACTGATTTCAAACCAGGAACCTTTTGTATGAGAGGCCTATGCTCTATAACAGTTACTGCACCACTGTCTTCCACGCAATGTTTTCAAATGCTATCTTTATCAGAAAAAAGGGATGGAAAAGCAAAAATAGAAAAGGAAACCTGGCTGAATTTGTGTGTTCCCCTGCTAATTTTAGTGTCTGGGCAATTACTCCTATTACTCAGCAACTAGGGGGCTGGAAATCATCGAAACTTTATGGTAAGCTTAAGTATTAACCCTTTCCCTCATATAGACGCTTTCTGACGCCTTTGCAGCAGACGGCTTTTTGAAAACATAGTAACAAAAGAAGAAATTTCTCCTTTTGCCACAATGTTTTCCACTTTTTGTCATAGGTTATCCATTCAATTATAGAGATTTTCCAATATTTGACAAAACATGTTCAAAGTCGTCTGCTGCAGAAATGTTGTATGAGGGAAAGGGTTAAGCGGAGATTATTATGCATATTATCAGCTTATTTAGATTCAACATATTTTGAGGGTCTGTTGGCCCCTTCGATACTTAACAAATCGATCCATTGGTGTTACTAATTTAATTTTTATGTTTGTTTTTTCCAGAGACATTTCTGTGTGTTTGCTGTCAACTTCCCAAATCAGGAAGCCTTGCAGACAATATACACGAGTATTCTATCACAACATCTTCAAATGAACCAGTTCACCAGCTCCATACAGAAATTTGGGCCAACACTGATAGCTGGCGCCCTTGCCGTTCATGCTAAAATTACATCCACCTTTCTACCAACTGCAATCAAGTTCCACTACATTTTCAATCTAAGAGACCTCTCAAATATATTCCAGGTAAAATTACAATTTTAGCCTGTTCATGGGAAAAGATATAAGTTTAATTTTGATTGTAGATCCAGATCAACCTGGGAATTTGTACAGTCTGATCAAGATACACACTGTTCACCTTTTACTTATATAAGCTTGTGTAGAATCTGATATCTAAGCAGGTAGAAAAGTTGATTTCAAACTACACTGTTAAGAAATGCCAACATGTACCTTTTCACATGGACCGGCTCATTTCTTCTTTTCCCCTCTTTGTTTTGTACTCTGTGCTACTTTTACTGTGTCACCTGTCTTGGTAGGGATGCCACATATGGATTACTTCTCCATCATCTGTCTGTCTATATGTTTCGGCTTAACTAAGGTTCCTCGCTGTACCTATTTTCCAATAAATGGCAATCGGTAGAGGCTAATATTTGACTGGTTTAGATTGGACCAATCAAAGGGGAAGATTCACAATTAGCCAAAAAGGAAAATTGACGCTATTTAAAAATTGTTGAATGAATCATTTGATTTTCTGTTGCAAACAAAGATTGTTGTATAAGAAAAATTAATGTGTAGAGAACAAATTATCATAATTCTTGAAACCTGCTCAGTTTTCTTGTTTATTGAATGCTTAACATGGAAATTATAATGCACAAGGTATGATTACACATCCTGCGAAATGTCAAAACCATTGTATTTATATATTGAGCATGCGCAACTAGCCCCTTAGATCTTACAGACTGAATTCTTCCTGTTCTGATCGCTTTATATTCGATAGTGTGATATCAGGGGAGGTAACAAATTTGTCATGTTGACTTGCTGAAATATTGGTAGGTGACTCGTGTTTTCCACATCCAGCAAATCTGCAGCAGACGACTTTGAACATATTTTGTCAACAAGTAGAAAATCTCTATAATTGAATGGATAGCCTATGACTAAAAACGGAAAAATTGTGGCAAAAGGAAAAAATTACTCGTTTTGAGCAATTTCTTCTTTTGTCCCTATGTTTTCCAAAAGACGTTTGCTGCAGAGGTGTCAAAAAGCGTCTATATGAAGGAAACGGTTAAGTTATTATTATTTCATCAAAATATTTTCAATTTATCAGTTTATAGGTTAAACCTTTCCAGATACTTCATTCTTTATAAACATGTGAACAATATCAAAACATCTAGATTTTCAAAAACAATGGGGGTAAAAGAAATCTTCTGATTTTGAGCTCATTTATACTCTTCTAACCACAATGGTTTTTAAAAGTCTTCTGTATCAGGGACAGGTTTAACCCTTTCCCACATACGACAATTTTTGACTTTGAACGTATTTTGTCAAAAAATAGAAAATCTCCAAATTGAATGGATGACAAAAAGTGGAAAACATTGTGGCAAAAGGAGAAATTGCACGTTTTGTGCAATTTCTCCTTTTCTGTATTTGAAAATGAGAAAAAAATGATGACAATATAATGTGATACACAGTTGAAACATTGTTAAAAATTGAGAGAGCTGCTAGTTATAAGTACTTTCTCTTTTTCCCACAATGGTCTGAAAAGTTGTCAGTTGCTGCAGATCAGCTGAAATCTTTCTCTCTTTTTGAAATTTCTCCTTTTGCCACATTGTTTTAACCCTTTGCCTCATATAGATGCCTTCTGACGCCTCTGCAGCCGAGGGCTTTTTGAAAACAAAGTGACAAAAGAAAAAACTGCTCAAAACCTTCTTTTGCCACAATCTTTCCCGCTTTTAGTCCATTCAATTATAGAGATTTTCTATTTTTTGACAAAAAATGTTCAAAGTCGTCTGATTCAAAATTGTTGTATAAGGGAATGGGTTTAACCGTATTAAAAAATTATATCTTCATTCATAGACAGTTTTCATATTTATTGCAAAGTTGTCTGCTGCAGAATTATTCTATGATGGAAATGGTAAACCAAATTACAGTTAGATTTAACATAATAATACAACTTGAATTGCTTACTTTTGTCAGGGTATTTTATTTGCCATGCCTGAGTGTGCAAGAACGCCTATGGAGCTAGTGAGACTGTGGCTGCATGAAGCTAACAGAGTATATAAGGACAAAATGGTGGACCAAACAGACATGGATTTGTATGATAAAGTTGAAAGGGACATGGTCAAAAAATGCTTCGAAGTAAGTAGCATGTATGTCCATTCCAAATATGCATACACATTTTGACACATCTGCAGCAGATGACATTTGAAAATATTGTGGCAAAAGGAGAATTTGCTCATTATGAGCGAATTTTTCTCTTGCCATAATGTTTTCAACTTTATTCTTTAATTGACATTCATTTATAGAGATATTCCATAGCTTAACCCAGATGATTTCAAAGTCGTCAGCTGCAAATTAGTTATATATGTTTATTTTACCTGACAATATTAACCTGATGCTGATCTTTGTTCAAGGATGTTTATTACTATGGTATGCAGGGATTTCATCAAAGTTGAGAATAGTTTTTACACACATACTGAGATGAATGATACACAGCTTAAATTTTCTAAAAATACATACCGGTAGGTCATTATAATAAAATTTCTTTCCACAAAGGTTAGTGTCAGGTCAATTTGGTCAAGTAATACGCAGTAACAGACACAACATTTAATGAATGTCTACAGCAGACGGATTTGAAAAACATTACTGAGAAAAGCAACAAGTTGCTTAAAAATGAGCAATTTGTTGCTTTTTTGCATTGTTTTCAACTATTTATCTGATAATTTTACTTTTTTTTTTATTTACAATGTTTTCTCGGACATATTCAAGACTAACGACTCAAAAAGTACTTAACAAACTTAGTAGATCTGTTCAACCTATAACGATGACATGCAGGGTAACATGTTTTGGTCAAAGGTCTGTTTCTAATCTATGCAACTCAATTTATAATTCAGGACATGGATGAGAATCAGCTATACAGACAGCCTTCTGTGTATTGCCACTTCGCTTCCGGTATCGGGGACCCCAAATATATGCCTATCGATGGCTGGGAAGAACTCAACAAAATCCTTGTCGACGCCTTGGAAAACTACAATGAACTGAACATTGGGATGAACCTCGTTCTGTTTGAAGATGCCATGATGCACATCTGCAGGATCAATCGTATTCTCGAATCGCCAAGAGGAAACGCCCTCCTGATTGGTGTTGGAGGAAGTGGGAAACAAAGTTTGTCACGACTGGCAGCATTTATCAGCAATCTTGATGTATTCCAGTTACAACTGAAGAAAGGTTATTCGGTGATCGATCTGAAAGCTGAACTAGCACAACTTTACATGAAAGCGGGTTTAAAGAATATGGGTCTTGTTTTTCTCATGTCAGATTCAGAAGTTGCGGACGAGAAATTCTTAGTATTGATAAATGATCTATTGGCTTCGGGTGAGGTTCCGGATCTGTTCGCGGATGATGAATTTGAGATTATCATCAATGGTATTAGAAACGAAGTCAAGGGAATGGGCATTGAGGATAGCAGGGATAATTGTTGGAACTATTTCATTGATAAAGTCAGGAGAACTCTTAAGGTAAAGTAATTTCTCCTTTGGCCACATTTTCAAAAAATGTCTGCTGCAAAATTGTCAGAAAGCGTCTACATGTGGGAAATGGTTAAAGTATGTTTTGAGTAGATAGTCGTTTCGAAGAGATGATTCTTAGGAGTACCCACAATATAGTGTTTTGAGGTCAAATAATGATTTAACCCTTTCCGTCATACGACAATTCTGCAGCAGACGACTTTGAACATATTTTGTCAAAAAATAGAAAATCTCTATAATTGAATGGCTAACCTATGACAAAAAGTGGAAAAATTGTGGCAAAAGGAGAAATTGCACGTTTTGTGCAATTTCTTCTTTTGTCACTATGTTTTCAAAAAGTCGTCTGCTGCAGAGGCGTCAGAAAGCGTCTATATGAGGGAAAGGGTCAAATTTATCCTTTATCTGGACCTCTGTACATTAATATTATTTCCTCATATGCCATTTTGGTCATTCCATGAGAAATTTCAGTAAATTCTGTCTTCTTGCCTGCCTGTAAGATAGGATGATTCACCTCTCCGTCCGCTGTCCGTGTGTCACACTTTGATGTAACTGGGAGAAACACTTTTGTTCTTCAAACACTATTGTAGTTCAAAATTGTACACCATTTTTGACATCATTCCTTCAAACATGACAGTTATTGTAAATATTACTCTTATTTTTCAGGTTGTTCTATGTTTTTCTCCTGTTGGTGCCACACTACGAGTCCGCAGTCGACGGTTCCCTGCAGTGACTAACTGTACAAGTATTGACTGGTTCCATGAATGGCCCGAAGAGGCTTTGATGTCTGTGTCAGCAAGATTTCTGGCTGAGGGAACTGATCTGCCTGTATGTTATTTTAACGCTTCCTCAAATACAATAATTCTGCTGCAGACGTCTTTGAAATCATCGTGGAAAAAAGTCAGAAAATCTCTATAAATGACAGTATAAAAAATAGAAAAGAATTGAAATGATCATGGCAGAAACACAGAACATCTCTATAAATGAAAATATTACTATTGAATAGAGATGAAAATATTTTAGCAAAAGGTAAAGTTGTCAAAATAACTATTTTCTCTGTTTGTCACAATGTCTGCTGTTCATGCATCAAAATGCATTTGATTCTGTACTTTGGAATGGTACACAATAATTCAAAGGCAAACATATCTGATGAAAAAAGAGAGCAGAAAACCCCAATAAAAATCTCCGAAATTAAGAATTTAATAATTAAGTACAGTTGAAAACATTGTGGCAAAAGGATTAATTGCTCATTAAGAGCAATTTTTATTTTGTCAAAATGTTTTCAAAAGTTGTTTGCTGTAGATGCATCAAATAGCGTCTATAAGTAGGAAAGGGTTAATTTGTTATTTCAGTTATTCCGTCATTCTCAACCCTTTCCCACATACAACAAATCTACAGTTGAATATATAGTGGTAAAGGGGTAATTGTCTGCTGCAGATTGCCTCAAAAAGCGTCTGTATGTGGGAAAAGTTTAAGGTTTTTTTTAATTAAGTAATCACAGCATAAGGTTTGAGGGTCAAATAAAGAATATAGACATTAATAAAACACACCTTATCTAAAAGATCTTTCCAGGAAAATGATCATGTCTGAGGAAAATTGATCGGAATTTTGTCATTAGCTTTAAATCCTATGTAGATTGATTTCCCTGTATTTTGACTTACTAAATGTCAAAAAGTCAAAATATATCCTCTCAAAGATTGCCGCAATCTTTGTGGCATTCAATGCAAGAACAGACATGAGATTTTTGAGATAAAAGGGCCAGCCCTTTGCATTTGAGACTGATGCCTCAAACAAACAAGATAGCAGAGTTCCTAGCCACAAGAAGGTCTGCCTTTGGGACTTGGCGACTGTCACAGATTGATTCATATCACCTTGCACCTCAGTGAAGTCAGATCTAGAGCTTCCTTGTTTGTTATATCATGGAAACGGGCATCCTGCAAGCATCTGGACAATGGATGTGACTGTAATGTTATGATGCAATTTTGTGGTATATCAACACCCCTTTCCCACATTCAGATGCTAGCTTAGACCTCTGCAGCAGACGACTTTTGAAAATATTGTGACAAAAGTAGAAATTGCTCATGATGAGCAATTTCTCCTTATGTCACAATATTGTCAAATCTATTAAATAATTATACATTTACTCATTTATTTTTTCCATATTTTTGCCAATATTTTCTAAGTCGTCTGCTGCAGAATTGTCGTATGTTGGAAACGATTAATCTTTAAAACCTCAGAAGGTGGTTTTCATGTGACAAGGCAATTTTAGAAAACATCTCAAAAACTGAAAGTATGATTTAGATATAGAGTCGAAAATATTGATGACAAAGAAGCAACAGCTGATCTTTAGCAATTTACTTCTTTTCACAAAGTATTAAATAGTCATCTGTTGACTAAGGTGCCAAATGTTGTCTATATCTTCTAGGGGTTGTTTATCTATTATTATTGTTTTCAGGAAGAATTACGTGATTCCATCTCCCACTTCATGTCGTATGTCCACAAATCTGTGAATGAAATGAGTGCGCTCTATTTGGCCAACGAGCGTAGATATAACTACACAACGCCAAAATCTTTCCTGGAACAAATTGCCCTTTACCAGAATCTACTGGCAAAGAAAAACACGGAGTTGCAGGCCAAGATAATTCGCCTGGAGAATGGGTTGGAAAAACTGAAGAGTACTGCATCACAGGTATATCAGGGGTTTAGATATGTTAACCCTTACCCTGCTATACAACAATTTAAACCCCTCACACATACAACAAATTTGTAGCAGACCAAGTTTGAAATCATCTAGACAGAAAGATAGTAGATCTCAATAGTTGAAAAGCTTTTAACCCTTTCCCTCATATAGACGCTTTCTGACGCCTTTGCAGCAGACAGCTTTTTTTGAAAACATAGTGACAAAAGAAGAAATCACTCAAAACGAGCAATTTCTATTTTTTGACAAAATATGTTCAAAGTCGTCTGCTGCAGAATTGTCGTATGAGGGAAAGGGTTAAGTGAATAGAGATGAAAACATTGTGGCAAAAGGAGAAATTACTCATTTTTAGCCATTTCTTCTTTTATCACAATGTTTTCATAGGTTGTCAAAATGCATATTTATAATGGAAAGGATTAGCGACACTTTTACGTGCTGAAATAAAATTGACCTGCACTACTATAAAAGCCTTTCCCTCATATAGACACTCTCTGATGCCCCTGCAGCAGACGGCTTTTTGAAAACATAGTGACAAAAGAAGAAATAGCACAAAACGTGCAATTTCTCCTTTTGCCACAATGTTTTCCACTTTTTGTCACAGGTTATCCATTCAATTATGATTTTTTTTCTATTTTTTGACAAAATATGTTCAAAGTCGTCTGCTGCAGAATTGCCATATGAGGGAAAGGGTTAAAAGATTAAGAGCTCCATTGTTAATTATACCCCCCGGCAAACAAAGTTTGGGGGGGTATATAGGAATCACCCCGTCTGTCTGTCTGTCTGTCTGTCTGTCTGTCTGTCTGTCTGTCTGTCCGTATGTCCACATTTCTTGTAAGCACTACTCCTCCTAAACGGCTCAATGGATTTGGTTCAAACTTTACATGAAGGTTACACATCATATGTAGATATGCATGAAGGAAGATCACACGCCTCGGACTCTTCCAAGGGGAGATAATTTAACTTGGAGGTTATCTGCGAGGGACTCCTGTGCACATACCTCCACATTTCTTGTAAGCACTACTCCTCCTAAACGGCTCAATGGATTTGGTTCAAACTTTACATGAAGGTTACACATCATATGTAGATATGCATGAAGGAAGATCATATGCCTCGGATTCTTCCAAGGGCAGATAATTCAACTTAGAGGTTGCCTGCGAGGGACTCCTGTGCACATACCTCCACATTTCTTGTAAGCACTACTCCTCCTAAACGGCTCAATGGATTTGGGTCAAACTTTACATGAAGGTTACACATCATATGTAGATATGCATAAAGGAAGATCATATGCCTCGGATTCTTCCAAGGGCAGATAATTCAACTTAGAGGTTACCTGCGAGGGACTCCTGTGCACATACCTCCACATTTCTTGTAAGCACTACTCCTCCTAAACGTCTCAATGGATTTGGTTCAAACTTTACATGAAGGTTACACATCATATGTAGATATGCATGAAGGAAGATCATACGCCTCGGATTCTTCCAAGGGCAGATAATTTAACTTAGAGGTTACCTGCGAGGGACTCCTGTGCACATACCTCCACATTTCTTGTAAGCACTACTCCTCCTAAACGGCTCAATGGATTTGGTTCAAACTTTACATGAAGGTTACACATCATATGTAGATATGCATGAAGGAAGATCATACGCCTCGGATTCTTCCAAGGGCAGATAATTCAACTTAGAGGTTACCTGCGAGGGACTCCTGTGCACATACCTCCACATCTCTTGTAAGCACTACTCCTCCTAAATGGCTCAATGGATTTGGGTCAAACTTTACATGAAGGTTACACATCATATGTAGATATGCATGAAGGAAGATCATATGTATCGGATTCTTCCAAGGGCAGATAATTCAACTTAGAGGTTACCTGCGAGGGACTCCTGTGCACATACCTCCACATTTCTTGTAAGCACTACTCCTCCTAAACGGCTCAATGGATTTGGTTCAAACTTTACATGAAGGTTACACATCATATG
The DNA here is from genome assembly GCA_031761405.1 of Serripes groenlandicus. Taxonomy (NCBI): domain Eukaryota; kingdom Metazoa; phylum Mollusca; class Bivalvia; order Cardiida; family Cardiidae; genus Serripes; species Serripes groenlandicus. Next base: position 4,846,558 of record JASEVX010000003.1, read on the forward strand.
TAGATATGCATGAAGGAAGATCATACGCCTCGGATTCTTCCAAGGGCAGATAATTCAACTTAGAGGTTGCCTGCGAGGGACTCCTGTGCACATACCTCTACATTTCTTGTAAGCACTACTGAGTCAAACTGTATATGAAGGCTACACATTATATGTAGATATGCATGAAGGAAGATTTTTCTCCTCAGATTCTTCCAAGGGAAGATAAGCAAAGTAGAAACTTTACCAATGTATCCGATGCTTTGGGAGGGGAGCGGGGGGTATTCTTTAGTGAGCTTTGCTCACAGTATTTCTAGTTATATTTTAACCCTTATAATCTTCTATAAACAACTTTAAACAACAATTACATGTGCCAAAATGCACAACTTTTAATTGCGCTATGGGAAAAATGTATGCCTAGATTAGCCTGCACTTTTCTGTAAAGGATGAAGAACTACATTGTTAATTATGTTAACAGGTCGATGACTTGAAAGCCAAGCTGGCATCACAAGAAGTGGAGCTAGCCCAAAAGAATGACGATGCTAACAAACTGATTGCTGTCGTTGGTGCTGAGACGGAGAAAGTATCCAAAGAGAAGGCTGTAGCAGATGAAGAGGAAAAGAAAGTACAAAAAATCAACGAAGAAGTCTCAAAGAAAGCCAAAGACTGTAGTGCTGACCTGGCAAAAGCTGAACCTGCACTCTTAGCCGCTAAAGATGCTTTGAACACATTAAATAAGGTTGGAAAAATTATGTCCATTTTTACACTTTCCCACAAAAAGTGCATGTATCTGTAGCAGATGACTTTGAAAATATCTAGGCAAAACTGTTGAAAATTGGGATTTTATTTTGGATAGAGTATAAAACATTGTGGCAAAAGGAGTAATTGCTCGTTCAGAGCAATCTCTCCTTTAGCCATAATTTTTTCAAAAGTCATCTGCTACAGATGCATTGGAAATTTCTGAATGCATGTGCAAGTGGGGGAGAGGGTTGATGCCTTTGCAGTTAATTTGCAGGTCTTGTTTCACATGTGAACTGTTAAGATTTCGACCTGTGCATTTTTTGTTTTAAATCGTAGTTTGATTAATCTGTCGCTGCGGAATGTTGCAAATTGTGACGTCGGCGCATAGCGGTAGGGACAATTGCAAATTTCCAAATATAATGAACATTAAACTTAAAAACGCAAGCATATTGGTCGATTGGCAAATCGTTATGTGGTTGATCATGAGAAAAATCATTTATGAATCTGTCTCTACCTGGGACCAGGTCGTTTTAGACGTTTTTCTGCGGAAATTATGGCCCCAATCGAATTGTGGGGTAAAATGCCGTTGCACAACTTGTCATTATTATTACACTATATAGTAACATGTGCGGGATTCCACAAATTACCATTACGATCATTTTAACGAGGTATTGTGTGTTTTTCCGTTATTTTTGCTGTAATAGAAATTCGGACGCCTGTGATAAAACAAACACACAATATTTTCTATCATTTCAGAATAACCTTACAGAAATGAAGTCATTCTCTAACCCTCCAGGGGCGGTTGTTAATGTTTGTGCAGCCGTCATGTGTTTGATGGCACCGGGGGGAAAAGTATCTAAGGACAAAAGCTGGAAAGCAGCTAAGGGCTCAGTTATGGCAAAGGTAGGAACCTTTTTATCTCGCCTAAGCACGAAGTGCTCAAAGCTAGTTATTGTGATCGCCCTATGTGCATCATGCGTTTTTCAACATCTTCTCCTCTGTTACCAGTGGTTCAATTGGGATGAAACTTCACAGCAAGCATCCTCTCAATGTACTCTCCAGAACTACATAATGAAAAATTCTTTCAAGCCATGTTGATTGGTTGAAAAATATGGCCACCAGGGGTTGGGGGAGGAGGAAGAAGGCAAGGTTTTGCCTTATATGGTTATATTGAAAACTTTTAAAATCCTCTTCTCCAAATTTATCTGTCCATTTCCAAATAATTTTGCTTGAAATGTTCCTTTGGTGACCCTCTACAACATTATTTATAGGCATGTTGGTTGGTTAAAAAAAAGTTATTGTGGTAGACAATCACATTGCATAATTCAGGTGCGTGATCCAAGGCCATCATGGTCCTCTTGTTCCAATGTACAGAAACAATTTGAAAATGTTAAAATAAACACAGTGGTTAAGTAGAAATTGCTCAAAATGAGCAATTGCACCGTTTTACATACGGTTTTCAAATTGTTATCAAGATCGTGCATCAAATTATCCAGATGTTTCATTTTTTCCTCCCAATATTTTCAAAGCAGACGTCTTTGGAAGCATGACATTGAGTTTGAAAATTGTTTGAAATTGAGGAATTGAACTTCATTGTATATTCCTTTCCCAATTACAAAAGAATCTGGAGCAAACAACTTTTAAAACATCAAGGCAAATATATGTTAACTCTACATTGTATATCTTAAGCTTACATGAGCTGTCAACTTGTTCTCCTCTGTAACCAGTAGGGAAAATTTGGATGAAACTTCAAAGAAAGTATCATCTCAATATCCTCACCAAAATTCCTTAAATTTTCTTACCCATGCAGAGGATGTTTTGCCTTATATGGCTATAGTGAAAACTTTAAAAATCTTCTCCTTCAAAAGTATCTGGCCGATATCCATATAATATTGTAGAAATTATCCATGCATGGCCTATTATCAGATTCCTTCAAGCTATGTTAATCTTATCTGTTTGCAGACCCTTAATCTCTAGAAAGGTCTCAATTTTGTTCTTCTGTTTTTCAGATTGACGCATTCTTAGACAACTTGATAAACTATGACAAAGACAATATTCATGAAAACTGTCAGAAAGCAGTCCAGCCTTACTTAGATGATCCTGGTTTTGATCCTGACAGTATTCGTACAAAGTCTTCAGCAGCCGCCGGTCTTTGTTCCTGGGTCATCAACATCATGATCTATTACAAAGTATTCTGTGAGGTTGAGCCAAAGCGAATTGCCCTAAACCAGGCTAACGCAGAGCTGAACACTGCCAGGGATAAGCTTAAACATATCACCAATAAGATCCAGACTCTTGAGGCTGATCTGGCAACACTTACAGCCGAGTTTGAAGAAGCCACAAATGAAAAGCTAAGATGCCAGCAGGAAGCCGATACTACATCAAAGACTATAGAACTTGCCAACCGATTAGTTGGTGGGCTCGCCTCAGAGAATATCAGATGGGCAGAAACTGTGAGTAAGTTCAGAGAACAAGAAACCACTTTACCCGGTGATATACTCATGATCACAGCTTTTGTATCTTACGTTGGCTGTTTCACTAAACAGTACAGATTGGACTTACAAGAGAAATGCTGGATACCATTCCTGAGTACACTGAAGAATCCAATACCCGTGTCTGAAGGTCTAGACCCACTCACTCTTCTCACTGACGATGCTCAGATTGCCTCCTGGAACAATGAAGGTCTACCCAGTGACAGAATGTCCACCGAGAATGCCACCATATTGACCTGCTGCGAAAGATGGCCTCTCATGATTGACCCACAGCTGCAGGGGGCCAAGTGGATCAAAACAAAATATGGGGCCGATTTGAAAAATATAAGTCTCGGTCAGAGAGGGTATCTTGACGCTATTGAGAGAGCGATATCATCAGGAGATGTGGTCCTGATTGAAAACATTGGAGAATCTGTAGATCCCGTTTTGAATTCTCTGATTGGAAGGAATACGGTAAAGAAGGGGCGAGCCATAAAACTGGGAGATCGAGAAGTTGATTATCATCCAGACTTTAGGCTCATCCTCCATACCAAACTAGCAAACCCCCATTACAAACCAGAAATGCAGGCTCAGACAACATTGATCAATTTTACAGTTACCAGAGATGGATTGGAAGATCAATTGTTAGCTGATGTTGTCAGCAAAGAGAGACCTGACTTGGAGAAACTGAAATCTGATCTTACAAGGCAACAAAACCAGTTTAAGATCACCCTTAAAGAGCTGGAAGATAATTTACTTGCTCGCCTCTCGGCTGCTGAAGGGAACTTTCTTGGTGACTATGCTCTTGTGGAGAATCTTGAAACAACGAAGAGAACTGCTGCTGAGATTGAAGTGAAGGCTAAAGAAGCCAAAAATACAGAGGTGGAGATAAACTTGGCTCGGGAACATTACAGACCTGTTGCTGCACGAGCATCACTTCTCTACTTTATCTTGAATGACCTCTTTAAGATAAACCCCATGTACCAGTTCTCGCTCAAGGTAAGATGTCTCAAAACTGCAGAGAGAAAGTCTATAAACATTGCTTTTGTTATAATTGTGTATCAAATGTTTGAGTTTTTGTGCAATAATTACTTTTGATATCAAATACATGTTCACATCATTTATTTAAAATTTATTAAGAAATAATTATACTAGGAATCTGCCGTAGCCGAGTAGTTAGCTTCTAGGAGTTGGAACTGGGCGTCCTGGTTTTGATTCCCAGTTGCGTCACAGAGTTCATGGTGGAGTGCCCTTATGCAAGGCACATTTCTCCTAGCCTAGTACTGAATTTTTACCCAGGGATCATGAATAAGTGAAATGTCACTGTGATATAACTTAAATAATGTTGATAATGGCATAAAACCCCAATAAAACAAAAACTGATCGTTTGCACAAAGCATTTCATTCATTTAAGCAGAGCAGTACTCTGCAGCCAAGGCCTGCTGGAAGAAATACATCTGGAAATATATTTTTATAAACCTAAAATGTACCTCTACACTTTCTCACATACAGATGCTTTCTGACAACCCTACAGCAGACGACTTTTTAGCCACAATGTAGAAATTGCTCACGAAGAGAAAAATCTTTTATTTTTAGAGACTTTCCATATTTTTGTTTAGATGTTTCCAAAAGCGCCTGCTGCTGATTTGGTGTATGTTGGAAAGGATTAACAGTATTTCTATTTTTTCAGGCATTCAGCGTTGTTTTTGAGAAAGCTATTGACAAAGCAGAGCCCGCAGAAGAGGTGAAGGGCAGAGTTGCTAACCTTATTGACTGTATAACATACTCTGTATATTCCTATACAGCAAGAGGGCTCTTTGAGAAAGATAAACTTATCTTTACAACTCAGATGTGTTTACAGGTTTGTAAATATCTAATTACATGTATTTCAGATTATTAGGCATAGTAAAATCTCTTTGCCACAATTAGAAGCTTTAAAAACATCTAATTGATTGATTGATTGGAGTTTAACATTGTTTTTAACAATGCTTCAGTTATATCATGTCCACCAGTTGACACCTAACGATGTATTTCTTAACTATCTTGCACTAGTGCTCCTCATTTACATATTTCCAAAGCAGCTGGCTAACATTCCAACATTAACTGTAAGAACCTTATATATAGGAATATGACTAAATGAGTGATGTTTGTCACAATGACTTTTGTCAATCATCAAAAAGAATTGAGTTGCAGAGCTGGGTAAAGACATCTAAAACATTTCCTGCTTATTCAGCATACCATTAGTCCATTTGTTTGGAGCATCTGCAATATGATGGTACATGTACATGTATGCTGGTGGGAATAGTGGGAGTCCAGAGTTTGATCCTTTACCACGTACAACAAATCTGTAGCAGACGACTTTGAAAAACCAGTCAAAAATATGGAAACTCTGTAAATGAATAAAGGACTATTGAATGAAATAGAAAACATTATGGCAAAAGAAGAAACTGCTACTTTTGGCACAAGGTTTTCAAAAGTCTTCTAGTGTAGAGGCGTTTGAAAGCATCTGTTTGCAGGAAAGGGTTAGTTTAAAGCTAGAAGTCTACTTCATGGAGACATAACCAGTACTCGCTCCATTTGAGTTGTAAACCCCGGAAGACAGAACCTTTTTCCAGATACATAGACTTCCTATAGCATCTGCAGCAGACGACTTTTGATAATATTTTGACAAAGGAGCAATTGCTTAAAACGAAAGTTTCTTCTTTTTGCCAAAATGCCTCCACTTTTATACACTTATCTAAAGATATTTTTATATTTGGATGTCTTCAAAGTTGTCTAATGCAGAATTGTTGCATGCCTCAGTGGGTTTATTATGAAACTTTTTATATAATTTTACAGATTTTGTTAATAGCAAAAGACATAAACCCGTTGGAGCTGGACTTTTTACTGAGGTTTCCTGCCATGCCCCATATTGTGAGCCCTGTGGAATTCATTAGTAACTATGGATGGGGAGGAATCAAGGTATGTAACATGAATGTCCACTGCCATGTCCCATATTGCGGAATTTATTAGTAACTATGGATGGGGAGGAATCAAGGTATGTAACATGAATGTCCACTGCCATGCCACATAATGTTATCCCTGTGGATTTCATAAGTCGCCGGTAGCTATAGTTGGGAAGGAATCAAGGAATGTAACATGAATGTCCACTGCCATGCCCCTTATTAATAGTCCTATGGATTTCACGAGTACCCTTACCGGGGGAGGAATTTTGAAGCCTGAGCCACCAGTACCGACCCAGGCCATTTGGTGCATCAGTCTAATCAAGCTCTATACTGTTAGCTTCTTAATGCAGTATTCTTGTAATATTATCTCTAGAGTTGGCTAAAACAGGTCTATTTAAAACTTTGTTGATTGAAAGGTTAATTGAGTTATAAGAGAGATATGTGTTTGCAAAGACCAGTTTACTCCTTCTTTTCTCTGCGTCTTAATATAATATTTTCCCACATACATATGTTTTCTTGCACCTTTGCAGCAGACTTTGTTTGAAAACATTGTGTCTTCAGGAAAAAATGATCATGATGAGCAATTTCTCATTTTTGACTATGTTTTCAACTCTATTCATTTAAAGAGAGTGTCTATGTTTTTGACAAAATGTTTTTCAAAGTCATCTGCAGATTTAGTTAAAGTTTTGATAAGGTTTGTCTTCTCCCTTCAGGCACTTGCTAACATGGATGAGTTCCGAAACCTTGACAGAGATATTGAAGGATCTGCCAAACGTTGGAAGAAATTCGTGGAGAGTGAGTGTCCTGAGAAAGAGAAATTCCCGCAGGAATGGAAAAACAAAAATGCCCTGCAGAAGCTCTGTATGATGAGAGCTCTGAGACCTGACAGAATGACGTATGCTCTAAGGTATGATGTCCGATTGATTGATTGATTAAACCCCTTTCCCACATACAGCCAATTTGCAGTAGACGATCTAAGCATGAATTTGGAAGCTCTCTATAACCTTTTCCCTCATACAACAAATCTGCAGCAGACGACTTTGAACATATTTTGTCAAAAAATAGAAAATCTCTATATGTAATTGAATGGATTATCTAGGACTAAAAGCGGAAAAAATTGTGGCAAAGGAGAAATTGCTCGTTTTGAGCAATTCTTTCTTTTGTCACAATATTTTCAAAAAGCCGTCTGCTGCAGAGACGTCAGAAAGCATCTATATGAGGGAAAGGAAAAAATTGAAAGTACAAAAGTTGAATAGAGTTAAAGACATTGTGACATAAGGAGAAATTACTCATTCTCCTTTTGCGACAATATATAGGTGTCTATAATGTTGGAAAGGATTATTAACATAATCAACATTATTTCACCAAACTATTTATTCCTTGACTTTATTCCACCAGTATTCCATCATGTGACTATCGAAACAACATAGACATTCAGCCCATTGATTGAGGATGAATGATGCTAGTGACATTGATATTTATCATTCATCAGAAATATAAAAGGAGAAATCACTCAAAACTACTAATTTCTCTATTTCCAACAATGTTTGTATCTTTTTTTCAAAACTATACTTATATTTATTTGGCCTTAAAGGAAATTTCTTGAGAATTTCAGGTCACAACACAAACTGGTCCAAGTATAACATAGTGACAGCTTAGTAAAACATCAGAATTAAAGTTTAGATTTTGTTTAAAAATCTAAACTGTATTCATAGAGTGTAGAACAAATAGTTTGGTCAGTAATGTCGAGGGCTATCAGCCTAGGGGTAATTCTTTCTTTACGATGATTGACGGAAGTCATTGTGTCAAATGTCAACCCTTTTCTACCTATGGGCTTAATAATATATGCTAGAAAGTAGCCAGTTGCATGGGAAGAATGTTGTGTGGAGAACTGTTGCAAGAAAGACGGAAGCCAACTACATTTCACAAACTATATGTAAGAATGATGCATGTATTTTCATTTTTCAGAATTTTCATAGAGGAGAAAATAGGGACCAAATACGTAGAAGGTCGACCAATAGAATTTGCCAAGTCCTATGAGGAATCGGGGGTAGCGACACCCATATTCTTTATTCTGTCCCCGGGGGTGGACCCTTTGACAGATTTGGAGGCCTTGGGGAAAAAGTTAAACTTTACGAGCGACAACGGAAACTTTCATAACGTGTCCCTAGGCCAAGGTCAAGAAGTGGTTGCAGAACAAAAGATGGAACTGGCCGCCAAAGAAGGACATTGGCTTGTACTACAGGTTGGATATGTTTTATTGAGCATTACCCTAATACACATATTGTTTTATGCCTCTGCAGCAGACAACTTTTAAAAACATTGTTGTCCACTGAAAATATACAAACTTGTTTTTATCATGTGGAAAAAGTTATATCAGTCAAGAAAAGATGGAATGATTAATGTTTTCTAGATCAATTTGTTTTATACTGAATGGAATTTAATCTTACAGAATGTCCATCTAGTATCCAAGTGGCTGCCCAAACTTGAGAAGTTGGTAGAGATGAATTCCACTGGAAGTCACGAGTCTTACAGACTGTACATCAGCGCTGAGCCCTCCCCCACTCCGGAGTCTCACATCATACCACAGGGCATTTTACAGACCGCCATAAAGATAACAAACGAACCACCCTCGGGCATGATGGCCAATCTACATAAAGCTTTGGACAACTTTACACAGGTATCACGTTAGGTTACACTGAACTGACATTAACCATTTCCCACATATAATTAATCTGAAGCAAATGACTTTTAAAACATCCTGGCAAAAATATGAAGGATTTCCATAAATGATCGAGAGTTTAATTATTAAATAGAGTTGAAAACATTTTTGCAAAAGGAGAAATTGCTTGTGTTGAGCAATATATCCTTTTATCACGATGTCATCCAAAGTCCCTGCTGCAGAGGTGTCAGAAAGCATATATATGTTGGAAAGGTTTTACTTTAAAAATAGATGAACCCATCTGTAAGAAAAAAGATACATTTTCGATAATTGTAGGTTCAGATCAGCCTGTACATATTCATTGTCTTACCAGAATCTACACTAGTTGAAAGAAGCTTCTAAAAAGCTTAACCCTTTCCCACATACAGATGCTTTAATTCTGACGCTTCTGCAACAGACAACTTTTGAAATCATTATGGCAATGGGAGAAATTGCTCATAATGAACAATTTCTCCATTTGCCACACTGATTTCAACTCGATTCAATAATCAAACTATCATTTATAGAGATTTTCTATTTTTTTGAATTGGTAATTTTAAAGTCATCTGCTGCAGATTTGCTGTATGTGGAGGGGATTAGTAAGTATTATGTGAACAGTGTAGATTGCATATGCACAGCTGATCCGAATTACACTGTTTAGAAAAGCCAACTTGAACCTTTTCATCGGAATACAGTTAATATATTGTTTAGCTGAAACCATTTCCTGGAACACGTCTGTCTTTGGAAAACAATGTAGAAGCAGTTCTGCTAGCTGCATTGTTCCCTGGATCAGGTCTTGTGACTAGCTACATGTACATTACATTCCATAATACACACAGAATAGTAATGCATTACAAAGCTGTCCGTACATTTTTAAATGAATTAAACATAAATCCAGCAATCACCCAACCAAGTCAATTAGTTTAAACTTATTCATTTAACATCAATTGTGAAACAATCTTTAAGCTTATATTAATCACGCTAGATTTAAAAATCCCCAAGGCAGAACCCGCTTATCACAGGATTCGAACACCGGACCTTTGGTACGTCAATTACTCAAAGTAGGAGAGTCTATACATATTGAGTCACTTTGTGAAAATTCTAGACTCTTTTCAGATGATATTGGAGTAGCTGCTTCTGAATGATAATAAGGATTAATAATTAAGAAGTAAACGAAAGTGACCAAAACCAGACTGCAAGAACGTGAATGTGTAGACCGGTTTTAGTCTATATTAAGTTTAATTGTAGTGTAAAGTTGTGCTTAACTCTTTCCCTCATACGACAATTCTGCAGCAGACGACTTTGAACATATTTTGTCAAAAAGTAGAAATTCTCTATAATTGAATGGATAACCTATGACTAAAAGTGGAAAACATTGTGGCAAAAGGAGAAATTGCACGTTTTGTGCAATTTCTTCTTTAGTCACTATGTTTTCAAAAAGCCGTCTGCTGCAGAGGCGTCAGAAAGCGTCTATATGAGGGAAAGGGTTAACTGGACTGGACAATTATGCAATGTTTTAAATTGCATATAATAAGTTTAGAGTTCAAAGGCAAAGCACTCTTACCATATATTTTATTTTTGAATGCTATAGGAAACCTTGGAGATGTGCGCCAGGGAGGCAGAGTTTAAATCCATACTGTTTTCTCTGTGTTATTTCCATGCTGTAGTGTGTGAGAGGAGAAAGTTTGGTCCCCAGGGTTGGAACCGAAGATATCCATATAACAACGGGGATTTGACCATTTCTGTCAATGTTCTCTACAACTATCTGGAGGCCAACCCCAAGGTAAGATCTAATCTCTCATAATGGCACCTCTCTACAGCAAAATTCTCTTAACCCTTTCCCACATACAACAAATCTGCAGCAGACGACTTTGAAAACATACTCGAAAAAACTGGAAACTCCCTTTAAATGAAAGTACAATAATTGAATAGAGTTGAAAACATTGTAACAAAAGGAGAAATTGCTGCAAAGGCATCAGAAAGTGTCTATATGATGGAAAGGGTTGTTAACTCTTTCCAACTTCTAGTCGCATACAGATGCATCTTAAGCAGTTGACTTTTGAAATCATAGTGACATAGGAGAAATTTAAAAAAATAAATGATTCAAGACGTTTCCAATTTTTTTCAGTACTAAAAATATGATTTATAGAATGTTTACATGTTTTTGCCTAGATACTTTCAAAGTTATCTGCCGTATATTAATTTTTGATAAAGCGTTGATTAATCATATACACATACTATATAGGTTCCATGGGAAGACTTGCGTTACCTGTTTGGGGAGATTATGTATGGTGGACATATTACCGATGACTGGGACAGGAAACTCTGTAAAACCTATCTGGAAGTCTACATGCATCCCGATATGGTAAAGTTCTTTTGTATTACATGTACCGTGAACATTTATAGAGATGTCTGTGGGATGAGTAAAATCATAGTTTCCATGTGCAAAATAATTCCCTTGGTATGCTATCAGTCGATCAGATGATATGAACGACGTCACATATATATTGTGTCACCATCTACTTCTTGATAGATATTCATCTCCTGAAGACCCATTAATCCTTTTCAACATACAGCAAATCTGCAGTTGACGACTTTGAAAATGTCTTAACTAATAAAATTGGTAAATCTCTATAATTGTAAGTATAATTAATGAAAAAAGTTTTGAGCAATTTCTCCTTTTGTCACAATGTTTTCAAAAGTTGTTTGCTGCAGATGTGTTATAATGGGTCTATAGGTGGGAAAGGGTTCAATTAATTAAACAAAGCTACTTTCATCCAAATGTAAGTCAGTTATAAGACATGGCATTTCTCAATTTTCATGGATGTGGTCATCTCCGAGATATAATGTTCTTAATTCCATATGCTGATGGCAAGTACAGATCCAACAACTTTAAGAAATTTTTCTATGTTTATTTACTTTTCCTTTAGGATAAGAAATACAGCCTTAAATAATGTATATAATTGTCATAACCCATACATGTTTGTATGTTGTATGTATAGGGGCCGGTGGCCTAAAAATACAATAAACTTTGAACTTTGAACACAACATAATTTAATAATAACAACATGTCCTTTTTATATCTTCCATTTAGCTTGAAGGAGATTTGTATCTGGCTCCCGGTTTCCCCCTACCACCAAACACTGACTTTAAGGGGTACCATAACTATGTTGATGAATGTCTACCACCCGAAACCCCATATCTGTATGGTTTACATCCCAATGCTGAGATTGAATTCTTGACCTCGACGTCGGAGAACTTGTTCCGCATTGTCTTTGAAATGCAGCCTAGAGATTCAGGTGCTGCTGGAGCCTCTGGTATGAGCAGAGAAGAAAAGGTATACTATTATGATTTATTAACTTTCACTGTCCTAGGAGATATTGCTCATAATAAATTCTCCTTTTGCCACAATGCTTTCTATGCTTTTATCTTATGCTATGCCTTTCACCCTTTCCCACATACAACAAATCTGTAGCAAACGACTTTGAAAACAAACTCGAAAAACATTATTTGGTAACTCCCTTTAAATGAAAGTACAATAATTGAATAGAGTTGAAAACATGGTGACAAAAGGAGAAATTGCTTGTTTTGAGCAATTTCTTCTTTTGTCGCCATGTTTTCAAAAAGCTGTCTGCTGCAGAGGTGTCAGAAAGCTTCTACATGAGGGAAAGGGTTAATTAATAGAGTCATCTGCTTTGAAGCCATCATGAAATAGCTTGTGAATTGTAAATTTGGTTTGATAAGAAGTCAAAACATTTTTGAAAAAGGAAAATATTGCATGTTGATGTAATATATGCCAGTCGTAGAAGGGCATTGTAGTAGCTCCGTTTCTATGGTGTTGGAGGAGAGACAGTCCACCTTTTTTCAGTTTTATCAGGGCATTTCCTGGATATGTTACCAGAACTAGTGGTAGATTTACTCCTGGGACCTGCAAGTCAACATAATGTTAATTAAGCCCACAATCCTGAGAACCAAGGAGGGACAGATCACTACCATTCTTAGTTAAGCGAAGGCCCCAATTCATTTCTATGTCATATACTTTTTGTAACCTTGAAACAGGAGCTTAATTACCCCCTGAAATGGCTCACTTATTATTTCTAGATTAAAGGAACTTTGGACGACATTATGGAGAAGTTACCAGAGGAGTTTAACATGATGGAGACGATGAATAAAGTCCTCCCTGAAGATAGAACCCCTTATGTTGTTGTGGCCTTCCAGGAATGTGAACGGATGAATGGGCTGTTGTCTGAAATCAGAAGGTCTTTGAAAGAGCTGGATTTGGGATTAAAAGTTGGTTGTTTGATAGTTATTTAGCCTTACATCTGATTCACTGTCGTTTTAGGGCATATATGCCAAAATTATCATGACAAAAGTATTTGCAATTTAGTTGGGACGTGGAGAAATAAAAACTAATCACAATTTTAATCACCCAGGCAACCAGCTTTCATGATAAGATTTCTTTTGCATTTGGAAATAAAACATACTACAGTGGACTCGCAATAACTCGAATGTATCGTTTAACTCAAATCAAATGCTAGAACTCCCAACCATAAATTACCTCTGGATTGAAAGCCTTTGTCTATTATCTACTGAGCTAACCTCTGAAACTTTTAGTGCAATAATAGACCACTGGAACAAAGCTTAACCCTTTCCCCCATACAACAAATATACAGCAGACGACATGGAAAACATTTAAGCAAAAAGGTCAATCTCATGAGCCATTCCTCCTGTTGGCACAATAGTTTAAACGCCATGTGTTGCAGATGTGTGGAAATGTGTCTGTACGTGGGATATCTTTCAAGAATCATTCAAAGTGTTCCTTTTCTCTTATCCACAGGGTGAGCTGACAATCACTGCAGACATGGAGGATCTGGGGAATTCCCTGTTTCTAGAAAGCGTGCCGGGTACATGGAATGCTAAAGCTTACCCTTCTCTGATGGGTTTGGGCACGTGGTATAGCGATTTACTACTGAGGGTAAAAGAGCTGGAAAACTGGACCAACGATTTCCAACTACCCTCCGCTGTCTGGTTAGCCGGCTTCTTTAATCCACAGTCCTTCCTAACGGCTATTATGCAGCAAATGGCGAGAAAGAACGAATGGCCGCTAGACCGGATGTGTCTGCAATGTGACGTCACAAAGAAAGCACGCGAGGACATGGCTGGTCCGCCAAGAGAGGGCGCTTATATTCATGGAATGTTTATTGAAGGCGCTCGTTGGGACATGCAGACGGGAACTATTGCCGAGGCTCGCCTTAAGGAACTAGCCCCGGCTATGCCTGTAATTTTCCTGAAGGCTATACCTGTAGATCGACAAGATTTGAGGAATATATACGAATGTCCCGTGTATAAGACGAAAACACGTGGTCAAACGTACGTCTGGACATTCAATCTGAAGTCGAAAGAAAAACAAAGTAAATGGATTCTCGGAGGTGTGGCGCTCCTCTTGCAAGTTTAAATAGACTCGAAATAAATATTCCTTTCAGGTTTTTAATAGACCTCGTGGTTCTATTTGTGACTATGCAATGTATTTCGATTCTAACATGTATTAACAGAAGATCTTGTTGTTTATGAACAATACTTAAAACCGATTTTAGAAGATACTTAGACATAGGAACATCTTATATAACCATCCGTATCTTTGTTTCATTTTTACCTTGAAATTGGACTTAGGGAATGTAAACCACATTCAATATTGATTTAAATATCTCCATTTTTAGATCAATCTGCTTTTGTTCGTTTAATCAGGGACATAGATAAGATCTTATCTACGTCTCTGGTTTAATGCAGAATGGCATTTCATCAAGTTTTACATTTTTAAATAATGACAGGCTGTAGACTGACGATACAACGACATGTGATATCAAGAATCTTTATCTCTTCCTCTGATTAGTACGACTTGTAATGCATCTGCAGCAAATTACTTATGAAATTATTGTTTGAAAAAAAAGAAATCTTCTCTCACAGTGCTTCCAACTCTGTTGAAAAAATCATTCTTGTAAATTTCCGTAAATTACAATTTTTCCTCAATGATTTCCAAAGCAAGAAATGCTTAAAGTAACAAATAGAAAATGGTCAATGTCCACGTACATGTATAGTGTTACATGTATACAGTTTCCGTTTATTGTTTTTAGCTAGACTATTCGGACTTTATACAACCTTTCCCAACCATCCCAACAATGTATACAATCAAGTAAGATATCCTGCATTTCTGGAATTTATGACCCTTCTTTTACTTAGAAATTTTGGTTAAAGTTTTGCGTGCAACTATATTGGATGTAGGACGATTTGGCCAACGGATGTTTTGGCCCGGATGTTTCGTCGTAGGTCTTTTGGCCAGCCATTCTTATCAAATAGGACTTTTTGGCCAGACAGGTTTAAAAGCCAATTATAACAAGACAATTTTTTATTTTATTTAATATTGTATTATCAATGTATCTCTATATCTAAAATACGAAGTGTTTTCATGTTTTATTTAAAAAAAGAAGGTATTGTGAAAAAAATGAAAACATTGTGGGAAAGAGAAATTGTTTGCACTGAAAAACTTGCAACACTGAGTTATTCAAATTAAGATAATGGTCTTTGATCTTCTTTACCTTGTAGTTAATGACTATCAGAGAATTAGAACTAAATCACAACTTTATCAATTATCACATTAAAAAAACTGTAAAAAAAATGCAATTGTTGTTGTTTGCTTTAAACTGTTAATTATATATCAATAATGTAGTTTGAATTAAAAATTTGTGAAAAAAGGTAATATGTTTGTGATAAACTGTTAATTAGACAACAACATTGTATAGTTTGGTTTAAAAATGTGTGAAAGTACATTTATATTATAATGTTCTTATATTTAATAGTTTTCTTATACTTAATAAGTTACTTATATTAATAGAGTTATAGCAGGGAAAATAGTGATTTGGCCAAAAGATCTTATCTAAAAAATATGGCTGGCCAAAAGGTCCAGGCCAAGAAGTCCTAGGACGAAACGTCCGGGCCAAAACATCCGTTGGCAAAAACGTCCGTCCACCAACTATATTAAGAGTCCAAATCTCAATAACGACTTCATGCATTGCGTTTAAACTTTATACAACCCTTCCCATCTATCACATCAATGTAAACAATCAAGAAAAATAACTCTATCCTGCATATAATGCAAATTATTGCTCTTTTTTAGATCGGCTCAAGGTGAGCTATTATGATCACTTTTTGTCCGTCGTCCGTCCGTCCGTCCGGCGTTAACTTTTAGCCGCCGCTTACTTGCTTCTTTGATTAACCGTTGAATCATTGATTATTCTCATGCCCTTTGTCTTAATATGTCGCGATTACTGAACAATGTATGTTTTGTGTTTGAAGACCAGAAATGTGCGATGGTTATACGCGACGATGTACCACCCGAGCTACCAGCACATTAAGCTTCCTCTAATTGTCCTTTTCACTCAAACTTCCGTCTGGATATGCGACTCAGTTTTAGCACACTTTCCACAAATTTCTATTTGACTGCGAATTGACTGCGTTTTAAGATGAATAACCGATTTCGAGACCGAATATGCGGATATTTTTTATCCTGACGAGTTTGTCCAAATTTTCAAATTCATCTTCCAATTTATTAATTTTTGTTAATATTCTGTTCAAACAAATTATGCAGCGTGTCTCCATCAAGTTGTAAAAATTCTTTTTTTCTCTTTCAATGTTTCTAATTCCGATGTTCTTCCAAGTTCAAACATTAAATATTTTATGGAAGTCATTTACTTTTGTCCATATGCAAAATTGCGTTAATATTATGTAGGTCGATTTTCACAGTTTTGATTTCATTTGTTTAGCTATCACGAGTTTCTTGTACAGCCGCTAAGATTTTATCAGTATCAGTATTATCGTGTTTGTGTGACTCTGGATCATTCCTGGATTTTTCGTTCATATTGGGACCCGGATTAGATTCTTCGTCAGCGAACAGCATTATCTTTAATTGGGCGAAGAATTCATAAGATGTTGAGCAGCTTGACCGAAATAATGTGTCTGGTTTCATATTGTACCAAACAATATCAGCTAAATGACATACATAAACCGATGTGTATTCGATAGGTAGTAATGTCAACACGCATCTCTAGAACATTATAAGAGTGATATACAATAAATACCTTGTGTATAACAACAGTTCACCGCCAAATTTCTCCTTCACTGATTACTCTTTCCACTGTCCATCGATAATGTTGACTCATTGTTAATTCAATTTTGGAAATGGAAATGTTTAAGTTCAGTCTATATTTACCAAGCCGTATGATCTACGATGACATCGTCAATAGTTCACGCACGCTTTCACAATGGTGTTCTAGCATTCGTGTCACATGCAACCAGCTAATTCGTTCAATCTTCTTCGATAATTGATCTATTCGATGTTTACATGGCCACGTTCGATTAGAGTCCCCACACTCTGGAAGCCGCATATTTATCTTAAGCATGTTGAAATGTTGTTAGAAATTGTGTTTTGATGATAAATAGGCGAAGTTCAAATATAAAAGATGTCCTATCTTAAACTAGGTCACCATTCTAAATTGAAGGGAAATGTTTTAGTAGTTTGAAATTGTGTCAGAATCTTTGTCTTGATTTAAGCTAGGCCAAGTTGAAGGACAATTTTGTTAACACATCGCATTTTTAATTAGAGCACGTTGAAACTTTGTCAGAATGGGTGTTTTGATGATATTTAGGCTAATATTGAATATAGGTCATGTTCAGTCAAACAGAAGGTCATTAGGCCAAATTTGAGAATAAACTTGAACACTTTATTTAGACTTTATTTGTTGCTTCAGAACAATATTTGTTTTGATAATATATATGCCAAGTTCGAATATGGGTAATGTCGGATCAAATTATATTCCACTGGAAGGAACATCTGGTTAATTCTCTGGAAGCCGTATTTTTTAACAAGGTGAAACTTTGTCAGAATGAGTGTTTTGATGGTATCTATACTTCGTATGAACATGGCTTTGTTCCAGTCAAAAGCTAAGTCACTAGGTCAAATTGAAGGAAAACTTGTTAACACTCATGTAATACATGTACTACATGTAGCTTACCTGACCACAACATGAGCCATTGTGTTTGACTATGTTGTTGCTGGCATAACTTGATCCAGTGCCATCATGGCCCTCTTGTTTATTAATTCGTTTCAGCATGCTAATGCCCAAATGATGATTCTGTTCTAAAACATGATGATTGACGATATAGAGGTAGTTTTTACTCGCTCTCAATTGTGCCTAGCCCTTAAGTTGTGTTACAGACCAATGACGAAATTATTGTAAGCATGTCAAGTTAAAACCATTTGGATACATATTTAATTAGAGAGATCTAGAAATAATACTAAAGACTTGGTCAGTTAATGAAACAGGTAATCTGAAAGCAACACATGTGTTTCTTTGTATCAACTATTTACATGTACATGTATATAATGTTTAGGTATGTGTTGTAGCGTACTGAACTTTAAGAGCTGATATGTTTATTTTATTATCTATCTGCTTTGGAAATATCTGGAAATTGGAAGTACACTTTTCATCAAGATTTTCAAACATCCTCTGCTAGAGAGGTTTCAAAAGTTGTGTTCATCAGGGAAAAGGCTAACCTTATAACTATTAGACCATCAGTTTACCTCATTTTCTGATAAAGTATGGACATTTGAACACTATGAAGAAATTCAGATTTCCACTTGTGCACTTACTAACCGAAAACATATGCATGTACTTGAAGTTTTATAGATTTTGCAGTAATCTATAAAACTTCAAGTACATGCATATGTTCTCGGTTAGTAAGTGCACAAGTGGAAATCTGAATTTCTTCATAATCTTCTTTTTGACACTGAAGAATTTGAAGTTATAATAATGTGTCACTATTTTGTTTGGTTCAAAATATTAATCGGCATTGAAAATGAGCTGATTCCCATTTCCCTAGTGATTAAACCGTTAAGCTTAAATAAATTTTTTCTTCTTTAAAAAAAACCCTGAGGAAATAAAGATAACTTCAACATCATTTTGAAAGACTCATTCTGTAAAGAACTGAACATAATGTGCTGCTAAAAGGTGACGTTTCTACTTTTTTTAACAATTTGTCTTTATCTATCAATTTTTCAAAAGTTATTTGCTAAGCGGATGTCAAAAATTGTCAACACTTTTCCCCAATGGAACTATTTGCATTTAAACAAGTTATCATGTATAACTAAATTATAAGATTTAATGTCATTTAAGCAGCAGCAGCACATAATCGGTTTAATCTTTAAAGGTCAAGGTTACAGTGACCTTGAACATGTTGCAATGTGCACTCAGAAAAGAATGCTTTACAAACATTTTTTTCTTTAAAATTCATTTTATTTTTGAAGTCGTGATGACATTTATGCTGTAACTCCATGAAAAATTGACATAAGTCAAAAAACGTTACAAAGGTGTGAACTAGACCTATTGCACTATCTGAAACTGTTAACAACTTAATTTTATCCAAATATGTCATTTTGGCAGTCTCAGATACTGTCACTTTAATGTTCTCAAACAAGATTGTGTGAAGAAAAAACTAAATTCCTAATATGTACATGTATTAATAATTTAGCGGTTATTATACGCCTGTCTATAGACAGGCTTTATTATAGGTACACTTAGTGACCATATTTGTTGACATTATGTCTGGGGCAAGTTTAATAACAAGCCAAATTACCAAAAAATGCACTTTTGGATCATGACCTTAAAGTCGAGACATGTTCCACTATCTAAGTAAGCAGTTTGCACCCAATTTTCACCAAACATGTTGAACGTGTAAGACTTTAGTAAGCATAATGCCTTGGCAAAACTCGATTACCAATATTTTGGATTATGGCCATTGAATTAAACCAAAATTCTCCAAATTAGCCTGATCTCTTAATCAAACAGTTTTCATCTTATCTTAACCAAACTTGGTGAACACGTTAATGGGCCAACGTCTAAGCCAAGTTCAATAATCAGCCCACTGCTCCAAAGCATTTTCGAATGTTGGCCCTTGAACCACCACAAATTCGCCAAATTAGTTTTGTCTTCTATGTTTGTTGACTACTTTTCATCAGATCTCTCACCACATTTTGCAAACCTGTTTGTGTGCATTATGTTTGGGCCAAGTTTGAATACCAGCCAAATAGCCCTATAAACTATATGTTGGCCCTTGAGTTATACAAAATTGTTCGATCTTTAACGTCAATTTTTCTTATCAAATCTTCATCAAACTTGTGATTGTATATGGGCACAAAACATCGGTTTCAATTAAAACAATACAAGCCACTCTGTCTTGAGATATGCCTAACTGACTTGTATTTTGTGACAATTTAAAAAATAGATGAACAATGGCACTTGCTTTCGTTGCTCTTGCATCTTTATGTCATTTTCTTTTTATGTGAGCACGACTTAAATTACTTTTGATTTAATATGGAACATAAAAGGAGCAATATCAAATCTCACTAATTACCTTTGTCCTAAGATGTATATGACCGGTCAGACGAATCGGGATCACTGAAGGCTACATTATCGTAAAACTAATTTGGATACGGCGTCTGGTTTTTGGAAAAATATACATTCAGGAATGCATTACACGTAAGCGGTCAATGAAGGCTCGGATGAGTCTGTGTGGATACACATTCTCGCCTGACTCTTCACTGCACGCATTTACACTAGGACCCAAAATCTTTATGGGGTGAACGTTTTGTTTACTTGTTTTATTTTCAAAGTGGTATGCTGCAAAAGCGCGAAAATGACATACTGAGCAACGTCTCCTTATCCCCTCCCCCAAGTGTTTTCAACTTTATTGTATAGATAATTTATACATATTTTCCCTTCATTTTCTGTGTTTTCAAAGTTGTTTGATGCAGACACGTGAAGAGGACATACTGGGTAACTTCTCCCTTTTTTCCCGTGGTGTTTTCAACGTTATTCCAAAGGTAATTTATAGAGATTGTTCCTACATTTCGTCTGTGTATTTCAAGAGGTCCGATGCAGAAACGTAAAGAGGAAATAATTGGTCAATTTATTCTTTATCCACAGTGTTTTCAACTTGCATTTTTCATTTATTGAGATTTTCCTTACATTTCCTTATTGTTTTCAAAGTTCTTGGAGACTTCTCCTTTTCCAACAGTGTTTTCAACTTAATTGCATTGTTCATTGATAGATATGTTACCTACATTCCATAGATGAATTCAGAGTGGTCAGTTGCAGAATCGTGAAAATGACAGACTGATAACTTCTCCTTTTCCCACAGTGTTTTCAACTTTATTTCATAGTTCATTGATAGTGATTGTATCTACATTCCCCAGGTGATTTCATAGTGGTCTGTTGCAGAAGCGTGAAAAGGACATACTGGGAAACTTTTCCTTTTTACACAGTATTATCAGTTCAATTATTGTAATAGTGCCCCTTGCATAATGCAATATACCGCATTTGAAACATTACTTTTAACGTATTAACCGCTACATTATGATCTTTGAAAACATTTCTTATTTATTACAACGGACTAAATATCTGTCAATAATCAAGAAATGCTACGGCGATGTATGACAATGGACTAGTTTCAAGAAACATAAGACTGGTATGCTGCCTGTTATTTGTAGCCTGATCTATAAACAATCCTTTAAATATTTCTCCATCGTCTCCTCGGTGTAAGGGTTAGAACGCCTTTGGAACGGGATACCTACATTGTTTTCTGTCGGGTCATAATAATGATTTTAAAACGCTGGTTGTAAGAACTTGTGTTATACTAACATATAACATTCGCCTGTTTCCAAATAAACATACATGATCGCTATGGAACCTTAACCATTGTCAACATGTAACCACAGTCTGACGCATTTGAAAACCTACGAATTTTGTTCATAATAAGCTATGTATCGGTTGCGACAATATTTTGAACGTTACGATTCAATATTTTTATTTTTTCGCTTTTAAAGATCCTTCACATGTTGTCAAGATTCCAATGGCATTTTCTGTGTTTTGATGGAGAGGCGCTCTAGGACAACCAACTGTTAGGCATATGCGACCAGTATTTATCAAGATCAAATGTTTTGTGTGTTGGATTGAAGATCAGGGCTCCGGATTCGATTCCCATCTGGCGGTCTTGGTTGAGTGCAGACACATTACCTAAGGCTTAGTCAAGTACTTACACCAAGCAGTCAAGAATAACTGGACTGTCGCCGTGATATCATCGACGTTAATCGATGTATCTAATTGAATACTCAATAATTTCCAAAATTGTTTTCAAAAGAACGAAACAATTTTATGATAATAGTTCAATGATGAAGTTTAGTTAAGTAACTTTTCGAACAATGTTTTCAAACTGTTGATAACGTATGATTTACGTCAGTACATCTTCAAGTGATGCCGTAGCAGGAGATATTTATACTAAATATATCAATGTGTAAGGATCAATAAAATACTTAAACACAAACATTTAAATATCAAATATTTAATCATTGTTCTGTTATCAAAATATTAGTTAATTATATAAACAAAATAATATGGAAAATGTAAATATTTAGAATAACACTATACAAATATATGTTCTCTCTCCCTCTCCCTCTAACTCTTACCCTATCACTTTCTCTCTCACTATTTGTCTATCCGTCTCTCTCTCTCCCCATATCACTCTCACACTATCCGTCTCTGTCTCTCAATCTCTCTCGCGAGCTCCCACTCTCACTAAAATGTAAAACAACAATTGAATTATCAAATATAACAAGAGGGCCATGATGGCCATAGATCGCTCACCTGAGTTATGCAATTAGATTTCTTATGCAAAACACATGCAGGGGCGGATCCAGGATTTTTCTCCAGGGGGGGTCCAACTTTTGCCCACAAAATTACAGAAATACAATCCCTTTCCACATTCAAGCAGATGTTAGCCGTTTGTATCTGTTTTAACAAACGTTACCGGTTCTAACCACGAGGAGGTCTCCACTAACATAGATCTGTTTTTAGCTCACCTATGCACGAAGTGCAAGGTGAGCTTTTGTGATCACTGAATGTCCGGCGTCCGTCGTCGTCGTCGTCGTCGTCTGTCCGTCCGTCCGTCTGTTAACAATTTCCTACAAATGACTTCTTCTACTAAACCAATAGACAGATTTCAAAATAACTTCACAGGAATGGTCCTTAGGTGGTCCCCTTTCAAAATTGTTCAAAGAATTTCATTCCAAGTAGAACTTTGGCTGTTGCGGCATCAGAAAAGGGGAAAATTGCCAAATCTTAAAAAATCTTCTTGTCCAAATGTGCTGGCCCGATTTGAAAATTATTTTGCACAAATGTTCCTTAGGGCACCCTCTACCAAGCTTGTTCAAATATTTTCGATCCGTTGAAAAACATGGCCGCAAGCAGGTGGGGCTTGTTTTCCTTATATGTGCATTGTTAAAACTTTAAAAATCTTCTTGTTCAAAAGTACTGGC
Source organism: Serripes groenlandicus (assembly GCA_031761405.1). Taxonomy (NCBI): domain Eukaryota; kingdom Metazoa; phylum Mollusca; class Bivalvia; order Cardiida; family Cardiidae; genus Serripes; species Serripes groenlandicus. The sequence continues at coordinate 4,869,817 of JASEVX010000003.1, forward strand.
CAGATTTCAAAATAATTTCACAGAAATGGTCCTAAGGTGGTCCCCTTTCAATGTTGTTCAAAGAATTTAATTCCAAGTAGAGCTTTGGTTGCTGCGGCATTAGAAAATGGGAAAATTGCCAAATCTTACAAAAACTTCTTGTCCAAAGGTACTGGCCCGATTTAAAAATTATTTTGCACAAAATTTATGTTCCTAAGGGCACCCTCTATGAAGATTGTTTAATTATTTCCGATCCGTTGAAAAACATGGCCGCAACGGGGCGGGGCTTGTTTTCCTTATATGTACATTGCTAAAACTTTAAAAATCTTCTTGTCCAAAAGTACTGGCCAGATTTCAAAATAACTTCACAGGAATGGTCCTTAGGTGGTCCCCTTTCAAAGTTGTTCAAAGAATTTAATTCGAAGTACAATTTTGGTTGCTGCGGCATCAGAAAAGAGGTAAATTGCCAAATCTTAAAAAATCTTCTTGTACAAAAGTGCTTGGCCCGATTTGAAAATTAATTTGCACAAATGTTTCGTAAGGCACCCTCTACCAAGATTGTTCAAATATTTTCAATCCGTTGAAAAACATGGCTGCAAGGGGGCGGGGCTTGTTTTCCTTATATGTGCATTGTTAAAAAAAATCTTGTCCAAAAATACTAGCCAGATTTCAAAATTACTTCACAGGATGGTCCTTAGGTGGTCCCCTTTCAAAATTGTTTAAAGAATTTAATTTCAAGTAGAACTTTGGTTGCTGCGGCATCAGAAAAGGGGAAAATTGCCAAATCTTAAAAAATCTTCTTGTCCAAAAGTGCTGGCTCAATTTGAAAATTATTTTGAACAAATGTTCTTTGGGGCACCCTCCACAAATAATTCTGATCTGTTGAAAACATGGCCACCATGCAGGGGGCAGAGGTTGTTTTCCTTAGTTGTACCTTAAAATCTACATGCTTCATATTATGAATCCTATAGATCAGGTGAGCGATCCAGGGCCATCATGGCCCTCTTGTTTGTGTGTTTGTTTTAAGTTTTTTTAGTATTTTTATGAACAAATTATGTTTTTTTTGCTTTTTTTTTTTTTTTTTTTTTTTTTCCAGGGGGGGTCCTAGCCATTCCAGGGGGGGTCTGACCCCCCGGACCCCCCCGCTGGATCCGCCCCTGACATGACGAAGTCTCAAACTGCTGAAATAAAAAAATGCAGTCTCCAGAGTGTCAACATGACCCATATCCGAAATTGACTTAGATATCATTAAGACAAATATTCTGACACAATTTCAAGGTGGTGAAGCACAAAATGCCTTTTATTCAAGCTTGGCCTACATGTCATCAGGACAAACATTCTGATGAAGTTTCTATATTTTCAAGTTAAAAATGAAGCCTAGAGGGTGTTAACAAGATTTTCCATCAATTTGTCATAGTGACCTAGTTTTTGACCCAATATGACTCATATTAAAACATGGCCTAGATATCATTTAGACAAAAATTCAAAAAAAAAATCAAGCTGCTGAAGATAAAAGTGCGGCCTCTAAAGTGTTAACAAGATTTTCCATCAATTTGGCCAAGTGACCTTTTTTGACTGGACATGACCAATATTCAAACTTGGCCTACATACTATCAAGACAAACATTCTGAAAAAGTTTCAACATGCTCAAATTAAAAATGCGGTAGTATACTTGCGGTCTCCAGATTGTTAACAAGAGTTTCCTTCAATTTGACATAGTTACCTAGTTTTTGACTGGACATGCCCCATATTCGAACCTGGTCTACATACCAACAAGACGAGCATTCGACAAAGTTTCAACATTTTCAAGTTATAAATGCAGCCTCCAGATTGTTTACAAGATTGTCCTTCAATTTGACCATGTGACCTTGTTTTTGACCAAATATGACCCATATTCGAACTTGACCTAGATAACACAAAGAAAAACATTCTGACAAAATATCAAGCTGCTTTTTTAAAAAATTGCGGTTTTTAGAGAGTGTTACCAAGAGTGGCTAGTGACCTACGTTTTGACCCAACATGACCCCTATACGAACTTGGCTTACATATCATCAAAACTAACATTCTGATAAAGTTTCAACATGCTCAAGGTAAAAATATGGCCTCAAGAGTGTTAACAACATTTTCGTTCAATTTGACCTACTGACCTAGATGTTGACCTCATATGGCCCAGTTTAGAACTTGTCCAAGATGTGATGTAGAAACATGTGTTTATAAACTTTCATGAAGATCGGTAGCAAAATGTAGCCTGTAGTGTTGACAAAACAATTGTTGACAGACAACGGACAAAATGTGATCAAAATAGCTTACCTTGAGCACTTCTTGCACAGGTGAGCTAAAAAAGAAACTATTTTGTTTATACTGGAATATATTTAGTGAATTACACAAGGTAGACTAGCTAGCAAGTACATTTATCTAGTTTTAACATTAAAAAAAAAAAAAAAAAAAATTATTTGAAAGTTGCCGGATTAGCACTACTTGATACATTTTATAACAAGATGGCCATGAGGCCATGGATCGCTCACCTCAGAATGTGCTAGTTAAGACTAAAACAGAGAAGCCATGTTTTTAAAGGATCATATCATCGAAACAATTTCAACAATCTTAGAAGAGGATCACCAAAGGAACATTCAAAGGTCCCTGGTTCGAGTCCCGTGATGAGCGGGTCCTGACTTTGGGATTTTTCCACACAATCGGCGCGAGTACTGGTTAAGTATCCAGGAAGCAGACATCGAGCGTGATTAATATAAGCTTAAAGCTTGTTTCGCAATCGATTTAAAATAAATAAGTTTAAACTAAAGGAACATTCGAGAAAACAAGACAAACATTCTGAAAAAGTTTCAACTTGCTCAAAGTAAAAATGCGGCCTCCAGAGTGTTAACAATATTTTCCTTCAATTTGACCTAGTGACCTAATTTTAAACCCAAAATGACCCATATTCTAACTTGGCCTAGATATCATAAAGAGAAACATTCTGGGCAAATTTGAATTGGAAGATTGCGGCTTCTACAGGGTTAACAAGATTGTCCTTCAAGTTGGCCTATAGACCTAGTTTGTTAACAGACTTGACCAATATTCGAACTTGGCCTACATATCATCAAGACAAACATCCTGAAAAGTTTCAACATGCTCAAGTTAAAAATGCAGCATTCATAGTGTTGACCTAGATATCAATCAGACAAACATTCTGACAATGATTCAAGCTGCAGATCAATACCTTTTTTTAATGAATTTAATAACTAATTGACAATAAAAAAGATGAAACCACAAAACCAAATGATAAGATTTCTATCGACTGCGTATACGAAACAGTACGGCATACTTAATACTGTAAACAAAGCAATGCATATACATTGAGAAAACGTAATCTCGTTACTCGGTAACAATTGAAACAAACGAACTTTGATGGAATACGTTCGTGTGTGACATGTGTTGCTATGTAACATTGTGTACAGAAACCTAGGGTATGAGATTATAAAACTATCACGACATTTACATAGTTTCTATGAATAGACTTCGTGTCATGACTGACATAAAGTCTATCTCTATAAAAACAAAGAGCGAATGGCCTATCCAAATTTACCGACACTAAATCTAAGAGAGTCTCGACACTCTCGAAACTAGAATCCAGTCGATAAATGTTGTCTTGATGCCCAGCACAAAAATAAACTTTGTTTGTGTCGGGATCTACACTGATCCCTAAAGGCCATGACCCTTCTATTGTTTTGCGAGAGATAACCTCTGTCTCAATGTTCATACAAAATACTTTGCTGTTGTCCGAATCAGTTATATAGACTGTTGGATGACAAACAGCGAGAAAAGGCCAACCAATTTGCAAACCTGTGTTTATGGTTTGTATCGTGTCTCCGGCTGTGGACATCACGGACACACACCAGGTATCACTAGGATAAGGAAACTCATCATCACAACAGAGGGTAAAAATCTTATCTTCACTAAAAGCTATAGACCAACAGTGTTTTTCCGTTTCTATAAATTTAGTGATTACGGCAGGATTTTGTGTTACATTAATAAACAGTATTCTATATATCATTGGTACAGTAACAGCTACATGTAGCAGACATTGTTTATCAGATTCTGCTTGGTTTATTACAGATATATCACTGGCGGACATAACGCCCTGCTCAGTGGGTTCGCGTTTTACCTTAATTTCTGTAACACCCCAAGGTTTAGACCCAAACCGTACATATCGTTGTAAAATGTTAGAACCAACACTGAATATTTTTATACAATAATTGATATAATCGCAACAAACCCACCTATTGTCATTAAGTCCACATAATCCAGTTATATAACAATCACTCTGATCCATTTCGTGCTTAACATTAACTCTAGCGACCCAAGAAACTTCTTCTCTATCTAACATGTCCTCTCTCTCTTTCTCACTCTCGTTCATCATTTCATCCAGAAAACATTTCATATTTCTTTCTTTCTCACTTTTCTTAATGACTAGATGCAATTCATGTCCTATACAACAATCCTGACAAAAATACTTCACACACGTGCAACACATATATAACGCAATATTTGAACAACTAACACAAACTGCATCATTAGATTGATCATTTCCCTCTTCAACTTGTATTGGTTGTTCCCTTATTTCGTCAATGGCCAATTTTGTCTGGTTTCCTTCCCCATCTCTTACTTCCTGAGTCATCTTAACAAGGTCCTGTTAAAGATATGAATGCATTATTTAATATTGGGGCTATATACCGAACGCTTTTGAGAATGGTGACGTAACCCTTCGGGAGGGAAAATTATGTGGTAATGGCCAATACAAAGAAATATTGGGCGTGTTAATCGAGCACTCTGACAGAAACTTGACAAATCTACGTTTGACCCCTCGGAGCACTCTGGATAATGTTCGAGGAATCACATTTTTAAAATATGTTTTACTTCTCTTTTTGTATAATGGTTTGGACTGAACATGTAATTTTAATTCAGTAATTCTTTGTATAAATATATCAAAATAGCAACACAAAGATACACATATACTCGGCTCATGGCAGACAGAAATGTGGCCTATGGATATTAGTTTTGATTGGACTAATGGGAACACATACTTGTAGTGTTTGTGGTAGAATTCGTATAACGTCGCTGGTTCTATATACTCAATATTGCCACGACGTTGGTAAATAGAGCCCCGATTA
>JASEVX010000003.1:4879963-4970617 GCA_031761405.1 Serripes groenlandicus
CCGCGTCGTCCTCTGCGTCGGCGTTGGTTAAGTTTTGCGTTTAGGTCACTTACATGGAAACTATCAAACATAATAGTTTAAAACTTGGAAAACTTGTTCGTCTAATACCCTTCTTCACATTGTATGCTAACGATACTGAATTGGACATTGCTTCTTCATAATTTGTTGGTATAATTTCAAATATCATAAATAAAGAACTTCAACATATCAAACAGGTTTCAGGGAAAAACTTTTGTATTTTGTTATTTTTTTTTTAATTTCCTGTATTTTTGAACTTTGCATTAATGGTTCAATTTTTTTTTTTAATTTTGCGATTAGCTCAAACATCTTTTTTTTTAATTTCTTGTATTTTTGTGGTTTGACAATCGCCACAATGCTAACAGAAACAACAACAACGAAAAATATTTACATAGTCGGTTTTGAACAATCGGTTGCTATTTTTTTTCCTTACTGCAAACTAATTTACTCACATCCGTTATAGTTCCATCATTGATGCAGAAACGTGATTAATAATAATTATGTCAGTGCTACTTTGGTACCGGATTGTTACTAATATTTGAGTTTATCGAGACATTATCTACATAGAGTTAAAATATGTCAATATTATCTTCGTCATGATTGGGCAGATAATAAATATCATTGCGCGTTCTATCTGCCTTGCAAATAACTCTTGATGATACTCAAATCTGGAAATTCCAAAAGGTTCTATAAATAGCTCGCGAGACTCAATATTATAAAAGCTTTATTGTGTAGTTGTTTAAATATATGAAAGCGTCTAGATGATAAGACTGGTTTACAAAGGTTTAAAGGACACACGATGTCAGTGTGTACACACGTTATGTATACACGTCTGCACGTTCTAGAGTCAATTAGCAATCAATGCTGAAAGTGTAGCCTAATTTAGTTTGGAGATCGAGCATTATAATATATGCCTATATTTTTTATAAATTGAACAGTTTGGCAAATAGTGAAATTGTGCTTTTTGAGCATGTTTTGTGTTTGTTTTTGCACTCACATTATTCGAAGCAGTTTAACAACCTCAGAGACATATAAATACACTGTGTTTATATGTCTCTGACAACCCTCAATCATGCAATGTGAAGGGACTAAATTGAACAGACCTCTTTAATATCGGACATCATTGAAACAAACACAAACTAATGGATACTGTTTTCTCTCCTTTCTTGATAATTTAGTCATTTCTAAATTATAAAAAATATTTTATCTTAATATGGCCTAGCGACCTGGTGATGATCATGTGATTACCCGAACAATTTAGATTACAAATAGCCATTCTAATGAGCTAAAACGGTAGTCTATCGAATACCAACTAGAGTTTTCATAACTTTGGAATGGCCTAATTTTGAACACATCATGACCAATTTCAGAACGTAACTAAAAAATCAACAAGACATCATTCTGGCAAACTAACATTATTCTACTGTCAAAAGATGCAGGGTTGATACATTCTCAAACTTACCCGCACCAGTGTCATCGGAAGCCCTACACCGATATACTGCTTGTTACTTTGCAGGATTTTCCATACGATCGCCACTACAGTGCCATTGGCGCTTTGATTGATTTTTGTGTTTAGCTCAAAGTTAAAGTTTCGTTATTTTACTTTTTGTCTTTTACTCTTGAATTGATAGTCAAAACAGGGGACAACGAGACGTTTAATTACGCGTAATTCTTGTTTGTCACATTGATTTCAATTTTTTTCCAAACAATAAAAACATAATGTCCTTCAACATATTATGAATATCTTAAATCAGAGTTACTAAAATAGGAAAATAGAAATATATTCAATACCTTTAGTTAAAGTTGACTTAATGTACCAATATCATTTGCCTGTCCATTGCATACGCAAGACTCAGCTTATGATCTTGCCTGATTGTGACAGCCATCCAACGTGAAGATCTTCCTTATCATGTATATGAACTTGTATTTATTTCCACATAGTCAATCTTGTTTCAATACTTGAGAAATAGCAGTTGTGTGCGGTCATTATGATATGTAAATATTCTTTACGAATTCGAATATTTTTTATATTAAATAAATAAACCGTAAAAGGATAATATCAGACGAGCGTCAGGCACCCGCAGGCGGTGCTCTTGTTTAACAATTCATACCAAAAGAAGCCGGGATTAAATTACAGCAAAAGTACCAGAATAATATCAAAAGTCAGGAATAAACAAAGTAAAAATAAAATGAAATATTGTCACCGCCTAAATAAAACAAATGTAGAGGGAAAAAGATAACAGCTCACTAAATGGTTCTATCCCGGTTGGGGAGGGAAACGGATATACATACCAAGAGTAGAAGGAAGAAGTAGCAACGCTGGTTCATAGCAATGGAAAATCAGATTAAACTATTACAACTTTAAAAGTCTTACACATGTATAACGATGGACACCATAATACGTAATCACGCTGACACAATTCATCTATACTGGCATGGTTAGGATAAATGCTTACAAAGACTTCAACAGGTATAAAGATTGACTACATAATACGTAACAACGCTCATACATTGCGCATAGTATGGTATGTAATGTTAAATACTTCCTCAGACTTCCACAGGAATATCTAACAACGCTGAAACGTGCTTTATAAAATGGTATATTAGGTTAGATATTTAAAAAGACTTCCACAGAAATATCTAACAACGCTGATACATGTATTACTAAATGACATGTTAGACTATATACTTACATACTCGACAAATTATGATTAATATACATGCATATTAATACAATTTTGAAAAAAAAACAGAACTTAATTATGAAAATTACTAGTTCAGATGGTGATTGAGTATAATTCAAATATATACGGAATATTACGTTGCGGGAGCGATAAAAGGGTTTGTGTATAATTCAAATATATACGGAATATTACGTTGCGGGAGCGATAAAAGGGTTTGTATTGCACTACAAGTAGTGATGAAAAATCGATATCATACGAGACCGAAGGTCGAGTAAGATATGGATTTTCCCAAGCTACGAGTCGTGCAATGCGAACACATTTATCGCTCCCGCAACGTAATATTCCTTTTATTATATACCTACGATCTATGAAGAGCGAAAAAACTAACAAATATACAGATTCAATATATGTTTTATTGGGGATACAATTTTGTAATCTTGAAATGAAAAGATGAATGGCGGATGAATATTTACTACAATACTTATATATAATACAAATCTAATCATTTTAGTAAATCAGTTATTCGTATTCGACATATATTGGTTTCTCATCTTAAACGCAAATTTGGTTAGTTTTTTTTAATTTGTAGAATGAATCAGTTTTGTAAATTTAAATACATTTGGTTTATTTACGTAGTATTTTTCAATGTATTGATTCCTTTTTTGGGTAAAAAATGGACAAATAATAACAAAATGGTATTCATTTTCTAAATCGTTAATAGTACATTCCTGTTGTTTCTGTCAATTTTTCTTTGTTACCACTTTCAATCGTTAGATTATGGGATGAAGTTTCGCAATTGATTGTCGAAATAATTTAGTTTCTAGTATGTTCAGATATCCTGCTCGTGCGAAATCAGTCTTAAATGATCTGTAAAAATATAATAAAGTGGATAGTTGGATGTTTGCTTGCCATTGATTTACATATATATCTTTATATCGTAAGGAAATTATAGGTATAAAGCTATTAACTAAAACGGATTCGGGATATAACCAAATGTTAGAAAAACTTGAAGACTGTTTGACCTTATTTGACCAGTTTCTCGTTATTTCCATACGTTGGTGAGTAACTATGGAAACCAATATTTAATTATACGGGTCTGCCTATTTATGTAAGTGGTAATCTATTGAGTTCTGAATATAAAGCTAGCGAGTTTGTTGACCTTTTTACATGAATTAACCTCTTACATAATTTGCTGTGGACTCGCTCAATGTTTTCAGCCCTAATAAAACCCCACATTTCACAATTATAATGCAGTATTGAATCAAAAAGATTCAACATAGTATCAACTGGGACGTCCATATCTGTTGTACTATTAAATAACGATCAGGGATATGTCTACACATTCAAGAAATATAAGATTGATAGTAAAGGGAGCATAGCATGGTACACACTGACGAGCTTCCACTCCCTTTAGCAGACATGAATAAGTAAGCCAATCGAGATGAAACAATATATATATTTATTATAAGCATAAACGGAGTCATCCCAATATCTTTGCCAGATACCATGAATAAAGCAATTCACTAAAGGTTTAAAATCAATTAAAAGCAGAAATGAATGTGTAAACCACGTTTGCCCTATTCGAAATCGAGATATCCTCTCGGCGACATGCCCTTAGTCCGGGGGACCTTTCGCCTTATTTAGGTTTTAATAAATGTATTTTATTATATGCATAAACGAGGTCATCCCAATATCTTTGCCAGATATAATGGATAACGCCATTCACGAATGGTTACACGAATGGTTACAAATCCGAATATGGCACTAATTATAAAACGGATTGTGAAAACACAGACTTGGCAGCCAGGTCTACACTTTCATTGCCAGGAATGCCCATATGGCTGGAGATCCAGCAAAATACAATATGTGATGTTACACAAATAAGCGATAGCTTGGAAAAGAGGATGTAATAACTTCGCCATCAGAAACTGCGGCAGCTATTTTGCAATCCTTTGAACCATCCGTAAAGACACGCTTGAAGTTGTAATATGTATTATTGATTTGCCTATGCTTGATCTTTAAAGTAATGACATCTGTGCTGGCCTTTTTACCAGACGCAATATCGTCTGTTGGACTATTTAGAGTCCAAGGCAGAACATCAGATATATGTTTGCAAGATCGACGCTTCAGGTCTGTAATTGATACCAAAAGAGGGTATTACCCCTTTCTTCTTTAAAAATAGTTGCTTGTTTAAAGGGTTAAAAACAACTCTGTGTGTGGAAATTGAAGGGTAAGATTTGCGTTTTAAGAAGAACTGCATCGCTAACATTTGAATGACCTGTAAAGCCTCAAGAGGACTTTACGGTCAGCTCCCCAGTCCATATGGGACACAACGCGTAAAAGTTAAAAAGCTGTTTTGCATTTATTTTTAAGATAATTAATATGAGGAATGAAAGTCAGAATCGGGTCAAATGATAGACCAATGAATTTAAATTCAGGCACAACTTCAATACGAGTGCCATCCAGTGTTAACACATGATATAGGTGATGTTTACAATGTTGACAAAGTGCATAATTTGGTCTTGTTTTTAGAAAATGTAAAACCATTTTCGTTTGACTATTTATGCAAATTATTTAAAACTAGTTGCAATTGTTATACAAGTGTATCTATAACAAATACAGAAATTATTAACATATAGAAAACATTCAACCCCATGGTTAATATATTTTGATAATGTTATTAATCTTTACTCTAAAAAGTGTAACAGAAGAAAATTTCCTTGGGGAACACCCATTTCCTGTTCGTGTAGATCAGAAAAGGTATCACCAACACGAACTTTGAACTGAGGTAAGTTACAAATGCAGAAATGAAATAAACAAAGTGACCTCTTATGCCAAAACCATAGAGGTCGTTCATATTTCCAAATTTCCAAGTAGTGTCATATGTACTTTCCAAGTCAAAGAAGTCGGAGACAACCTTCTCTTTTTTAATTAATGGTTGGTTCTCTGATGATGATGTTTCAAAACGGATCAAATTATCCACAGTGCTTCTGTGTTTACGAAAACCAAATTGGAAGGCTATTGTACGATAAGTCCTTACTTAGTTCGCTCAAAACAAAACAACAACACTACTCTATGTTATGCGTACATGGAGACGCGTGTATTGGCAGTCGACACACAAATATACATATATACAACATATTTTTGTAATAAAAGCATAATAGCAATGTAAAAGAAATACATGTATGTACCGGCACTCAGACATCAGTTACTGCGTATGGCCGACTCGCCCAGGAACAACCAGAGATAAAACTAATAGTAAAAACTCTGGAAACCTGTGTCCACTTGTCAAATGTCATGGCATGAAATGTTGAACCCCATTTGCAGTATTAATCCATAGTTAATAATGTATGAGTATACTCATATGTATTGAACTTTAAGTTCTCTCTATGAATAACTTATTAAACATAACTGAAATAAGATTAGTCTAATAACGATTTCCAAACAGAAATAAAAACATTATTCCCTTCCAAAATAATATATAACATGTGATATTATTTCCATTTCGAATACCTTACATGTGATATAACTAAAAAATATCGAATTTTGAATTTTAAAGATGCGACTGCCTCTGTTGCTTGTCTCGCTAGAAGTGAGTTCTCGAAACGCCCAAGCTGTAAATAGCTATCGCACATACATCTCGTGCGTATACAAAAACCGGTTGTGTAGCTTCTCTCCGTGAGGACAAAGGTACTCGGCTATCCGTTGTACCGTCGAGTCCTTACTTAGTTCGCTCAAAACAAAACAACAACACTACTCTATGTTGTGCGTACAGGGAGACGCGTGTATAGACATACAAAGTTTAGGGGTGTTAACAGATTAAATTTTTATACTAATGTGTTTGTAAATAATATTTCTACAAACTAAAGGTTCAAAACCTTAGTTACAGACAATCTGTTCTCAATGCAATCCTTTATATAACCATCCTTAGCTATGTCAGTTTTCCACCGACCATGCCTTTTCAAGTCGAACTTTCGTTGTGCTCCGATTTTGACCATAAACCGACCATTTCAGAGTCGAACTCTAAGTCCGCTTCTGGGGACAACTTTTCTTCAAAAGGATCCACATCCGGGGATCCTAAATCATACTCGAGATCACGAGTTTCGGTCACTTCCGGGACCAGGCAATTTGTCTCAAAATCCACTTCCGGGGATCTTTGCCTCACATTTATACCTGTATTAAGATATATGTTCTCGGGTATGTCATTCAATGACTCGTACTCATTTATATCTAGAAATGGTAATTGCAACTTTTCCGTGAGGTTCACGCACCGACTTACATTCGGTATCTCCTCAGTGGGTAAATATTCTAAATAACCGCCATAACCTGTCCCACTGGCATCTGAAAATAGGCTATAACTGCATAATCGGCCTTCTTTAATGGGTTTTCCACGCTCATTTAGACGGACTTAATTTGTGTTCCAGAACTTTAGCTCAGTAACTACTTCAGGTGTAATTCTTACTGGTGCGTTCCAGCTAGCTTTTGAATCAATACATTTGTACATATACCTAGTCATCAATCTGGTCTTTCCACAAAAAACACTTTGCATGGATACAATCTGACCGATTAAGTTTGCCAGATATTTAACATGAATCAGAAACATAGTTTTGGACTTGATCTCCTTCAAAATGATCTTTACTTTGCAATGAAGCCTTTCTATCCTTTCTTTGGCAATAGATAGCCTGTTAGTGTACATGTCTAAATCATGACCTAACCATGTGACCCTCAGTATAGGTATCCAATGACACTTATCATGAGCCAACAAAAACCCAAATGCGAGTAACGTTTGCTTTGCAAACTCACTGGACCAAATAGCTTTTTCATAGCTAGCGTCTCCGCCTATCCCGTCATCTAAAAACATAATGACTTTATGACCTTTGCCCCTTAAAAATTTCACCACAACCCTTATAACTTTTGTAAATATATGACCTTCCGTTTTTATACCGAACGGAAGAGAATTGAAAACGAAATACCTCGTGTTACCGTTGTATTTACAACTAAAGCCAAGAAAAGTTCTATGCTCCTGGTATATATCAATATGATGATACGCTCCTTTCAAATCGAAAGTATACAAGAACGATCTAATATCAAACATACATTCCGCGACTTTAATATATTCAAATTTTACTTTGAAAAGATGGAGATACTCATTTATGTGTCTGCAATCAAGAACCAGTCTAGGTTTACACTTTTTATTATATGCCACGGTCAAAGGGTTTACAACACCTGTTTTTAACAAATTACTTATTTCGTCATGAACAAAACTCATATTTTCTCTAGCAGATTTATTATTCTTTAAAATTACTCTTTCTGGTACCATTTTTTAAAGGTAACTTGTAACCGTTTTCAACATTATCATGTATAAATACACTATCAGTGGCTTCTTTCCACTTTTGTAATTTAGCCTTTAGCCTGCCAACTGGTGATATAACTTTTAATTCACCTTTTTCCGTCTTTTCCAAACAGTGTACAACACTTGTTAAAGACCGACCGGCTTTATTCTGAATTATTGCCGAAGTATTGATACTTATCTTATTTTGCGATGCATTCCCCTGACAATCAGGCGAGCCCATCCAATGGCCTGGTTTACCACAATCAAAACAAAGCCCAGGTCTGCGGGTAGGCTGTGCAGAAGACGGCGTCGACGTCGTTGATACATTGTTAGCCCCTTTCCAAAAGCTGCCAAGCCTTCGATGTCCGACATTTCTTCGTCTTTTCCGCTTTCAACTTTTTGGAAGCTCTAGCCTCAGCCTTGTACATGCGTTTCTCATCATCGGAGTCACTGGCAAGAGGGTTGGCCTCATACTCGGTTACAACCCGCCATCCAAATTCCGAGGAATCGGCCAATCTTATTAATTTCTGCCTGTGCGCCACTAAACTCTTGGCTAAAATACAAAACAAATTCTTTCACAAATACTGAATTTAAATCGTGTCACTAGTACCGACAACAATCAATAACCTCGGCCCTATCATAACGCCTACGCCGTAGTTATACTGCCATTTAGCCATTAACTTTAAAAAGAACTAGTTAGCGTTAAATAAGGTTATTTTACCTGGACAGCTGAATAAATACTCTTATTACTTTCATATAAACTACGCGGTTCGTCGCTACCGTTAAATCATTAAGTTTAAAAAATTAAACTAAAATAATGAATATCTTTTAATAAAATGTCGACATTCAAATTGTTTGTCAACTTGCAGCAAATGGTCAACATCTTCTAGAGCAACATTGACTTTCGAGTTGAATTTAAACTGTTCTTCATTAGATTTACGTTTAAACGAATGCCCACTTATTATGTTGCTAATCTGTGATAATTGATGACAATTAGAAGTCCCACTTATCTTTTCAAAAACGCTTTCCATGCTGGCTATAATCTCCGATTTATGCGTCAGGAGTGAAACTCTTAAGTCTTTCGTCTATCAGTTGCTGGATACTGCCGCTTGAATTCGGATCGTCTTCCATGATTTGGAATAAAAGATGCGACTGCCTCTGTCGATTTTCTCGCTAGAAGTGAGTTCTCGAAACGCCCAAGCTATAAATAGCTATCGCACATACATCTCGTGCGTATACACAAAGCGTTTTTTTAGCTTCTCTCCGTGAGGACAAAGGTACTCGGCTATACGGTGTACCGTCGAGTACCAGCAATTACCTTGATAAGTTGCATATTTACCAGGTTTGGGAACTGAAATAACGATAGCCTCTTTCCAAGGCGTCGGGAGATTTCCCGTTCGCCAAACCTGGTTATAGACGTCAAGTAAACAAGTAAGGGAACGGAAAGGTAAATGCTTAAACAGTTGATAGTGTATATCATCTGAGCCCGTAGCGGTATCATGGGATTTCTTGAGAGCCATTTTAATTCTTTCAACGTAAATAGTTTAGTGTAGGCCTCTTTATGTTTTATTTAAAGTTTAATTTGTGTTTCTCCTTCTGGTGTGTTCAGATGATTCACACTAAGTAAACTGCTTTTACCTTGAATTTTCCCTATCATGTCCTATGTCTTTTGAAAGATAATCTAGTATTTAATCTAGATACATGATTCCAAAATACACGTTTACCATGCTTAAAACCTTTGCGAGCTTTTGCTCGTGCTATTTGAAAGTGTACATGAACTTGCTGGGTTGGCCTCAGGTAAAACTGCCTGAGAGCCGAATTGCGTGTTCCTATAGCCTTTATTCAATCCTCATCAAACCAAGGTGTGTGAGGGTGCTTTGGATTTGTGGAAGTTTGGGGGAATTGCCTCTTTAGCAGCCTGATCAATTAATTAAGTAAATATTTGTGTATGATCATCACATTCCAAGAAAGCATCCGGAGTAATGGACTGCTTACATCGCATCTGAAATAAATTCCAGTTCGCTTTGAAGAGCTTCCATCGCCTCGGACGACACAGGACAGAAGGTCCAGTTTCAGTTATAATTATAGGCCAATGAATGTCTTCTTCAACCTTCCATGAAGTCAACACATATATCAAGGTAACAACTAGAAAGAGCAAAAGATGAGAAAGAAATAGTAGCAAGATGCGGATAGGTGCGAGATTTATCATATAAATTCAAAGGTCATGTTTTAAAAAAAAATCTTCTTATAATCGGCCCTTTTTATTTGTGTCTCTACTTCCCCACAAGTTTTGTGTGAATTGAAGTCAAAAACTATCATAAAAGGTTTTGGAAGTTGATTTATCAGTTCAACGAGCTCTTCTGTATCAAGAGACTGGCTTGGCGAAAGATATAAAAAGAAGACAAGGTTATTGTTTTGCTCAATGGAATTCTTACCACAGTTGCCTGCAGTGTTGTAGTAAGTGCTAAAAAGCTATGGGGAACAGAGTTATTAACACCAACTGCTACCCCACCTCGAGGTAGATCAATTGCACCGGATGCTTTATGGTAACATTAATGGTATTTTAGTGAAAGACGATCATTATCGTTAAGAAATGTTTCTTGTAAGCATACTGAGAGAAAACTCCTCAAAATGGGCTTTAAATTGGAATTAGGGAATTCATTTTAAATATCCCTATTTTGATTGCAGTCATATCCTTCGTATTTGACCACGAACTAGGAGACTCCATTTCATTTAACTGCTGAAAGCGGTTTTTAATTTGTGTTTAAAAGTCACTAGGTCTATCTAATTGGACTTAAAATTGCCTAGGTCTTTGCTTTGCAAAGCCTTCAGAATTGGGGTTTGAGTATTAATATATAGAATCTTTGGGTTTATTGTTAAAGAAAATAGTGTTCTACGAGAATCACCAGAATAAGGTGGTTTTTTTTGCTATTTTTGTAAAAGATATTTTGGTTGAAATTTCTTTTGAAGTAAAAGCCATGTTGTCAGACGTATCCTTAACAAGTGCAAGTGATGACGACTCAACAGAACGAGTGGGCTGTTTACTAATATCTGGATTTTCGTTTAGAAAAAACACTTTCAAAAGACATTTACAAGGTGTACATTTTTAATTGACAGGTGATCAGGTTTCCGGTGTTATAGCACAGTTTATCTGACTTTATTTGCAAAACCAGTTTGGCCTTGAAATTTGACTTAAATGTCTCTATAAATGTTAACAATCTTTCTGACTTCGAAAAAAATGACATTTTGTTGGTATTTAACATTCAGTATTTCTTTTCAGAATGAACATTATTTTGAATTGTGTGCACCAGAGCGGAACGATGATAGCCACTATAACCTACGTTTAGTAAAACAGTCTGGTAGTTCACAGTTGCCAATCCACCGATTGAAACAACAGGTACTCTCAAGTATTTGAAAATTAGTAAAACCAAATGTAAAATACTTTTACTTCAATTCCAATGTTCTTCCATCAGCAGGAGTTATAGAAAGAAAGACATACGTCAACATGTGTCAATTATTGCATAGTGTAATGCTTAGCACAAGAGACATAAGAAAACTGGCCAAAGAAAGTAGACATAAAATTACAGGTTTAGTCCCTTCGTAATCAAAAAATAAAGACACGTTAGTGTCACGAACACTTGAAACAAATCAAACGATTTCATGAGAGTAATGTTGTCTTAATTGGCTGTTCTTGTGGAATCAGTTTAAATTCATGACAATTAGACCGGCCCCGGGATTCCAGTTACAAATAGATGTATGTTGCATACTGATCTTTGGGGCCGGCTTGGCGCTAAAGGGTACGTGCAAAAATAAACATATTTATCGGAAATATTCTAGTAATATTGCAATATCTAATGTTCAATATTGCTTCGATTGTGCAAGGTGATCTTCCATGTTGCGGGTCAGTTAAGATAGTTTTAACATAATTATGTTGAGCGGGGTCACGCGTCTTTAGATATGAGTTTGCCAATGCTCCCTTGAGGAGATATTGGGATGTTCATTACAAATGATCTGTAATCAGTTTATTTATTTACGAACAATACGAAGGTTATAAGATGGGATTGTCTATTGAGAATAGCTTCGACATGCAACGAATTGTACTAGACTTCGTGACACTGTGGCAGCTATACGGTCTTATTCAGTTTCCATTGGTCAAGCCCCGGTAGCTCAGTCGGTATCGACGTGGGTTGTCAATCAAGGGACTGTAAAATCGAGCTCGGCCAATGGGCAAACAGTCTATATGGAAACTCAACTAGTTTCTTGGAATGAATGTTGCGTCTAGAATTTGTTTCAGAAAGCCATGGAAAACATTGGTGGATGAGCTGGCCGACGTGACATTAATACAAAATTGTTAAAACTGTGTTTAATGAAAATAAATAAATTAATCTGTTTCCGCGGATTTAATTTATACCGGTTTATAAACATGTGTATGCACAATTACGTGTGGTGTAGCCAAACTGAGATTTAGTTTATAAAACATTATGTACCGGCATTGAAGGTTTACTAAATGGTATAATCAAAATTATACTTACTTTACAGACATAGCCATATGTCCAAACGAGATGTAAATATACAAAGTCAAACTATATGACCATTTATCATTTTACATATAAAACTGATAACATCCTTATTTTAATCACGTGTCATTAAATTATTTGGCTTTTCTTTTACCGATATATCGTTAATTTACAATAAGTAACACGGTTAATCTGACTAAATTTTAATAAGAGCAGAATATGAATTAAGAAACTCTTAATACTCTGCGTACGTACTTCTTAAATAATATTCAGGAAACGACAGTGCTTTCTATATAAAATAAGTTTTAAGAACTTGATAAACGAAAGATAGTAAATGATCAAATTAAAACTAGTATTTTCATACATCAAAAAATAAAATAATTATATTTTGTTTAGCTAGACTTAAGATTAACCTGTCCATCGGAAAAGGTACACGCTGACTTGTTTGATCAGTGAAGCCAATAATAGCCTGTATCAGCTTCTTACACCGTGCGTATATAGATTATAACAAGTCGAAGTAAGCACGTTGACATGCTGATCTAAACCAACACTGTTAAAACATTATTACCTGTATCTTTTTCCATGGACGAGCAAAAATATGAACGATTGTCATAAAGATATCGAGCAAACACATCATATGAAATGTTTACCAGAAAAAAACGTATCGAACCTAAAGAAATGTCTTTATCATTTGAGTAATGTACAATGTGTAGAACGTCTATGTTGTCCGATATCATCAAAGCTGTTTGTTCGTAGTATTGGCTCATCATAACACATATAAAAGACTTGGGTACCTACTGTTATTATATAAAGTAATTAAAAACGTCATAGCCTAATTAATGTTTAAATGTCTTGACATTTATAAAAAATAATTGACTAGACGATAATAATGTTTGCATTGGTATTCATATTGTTGTCGTCTCTTATTACGAACAGAAAATAATAAAGTAAAGACATTCAGAAAATTAAGAAATAATTTATAATGAACGAGGTTTAAACATGAGGGCCAAAATGACCCTTTATCGATCACCTGCATGATTGTGTAGAAACAAATGTGTAACTGATATAGTCGGGGAAAATTTGTTCATTTCAGCCCCCCTTTTCTTAATTCAATTGGCCACTACCTTTTTCAACCTGTCAATATGACTGGATAAATTATGTAGGGGTCACATATCTGCTTAACCCTTTCCCTAATGCAGACGGTGTCTCACGCCTCTGCATCAGACGACTTGGGACAAAGTCTCGCCAAAGGAACAATTGCTCATTATAAGCAATTTAAACTTTTGCCACAATGATTGATCATTATTATACTTTCATTTATAGATATTTTATCTCCTTACAAAGTTGTTTTCAAACTTTATTTTTATTTGTTTTAGTTTGTTTACTTATAGGAATTATTAAGCCTGGATGGATACGAGTTGGCCCTTATGCATACTCAGTCTCATATGATCTACCACTACACAACCATTTGTCCCGTCCATAGTTAATGTGTATGAACTTTGCTATACCATGTATCCAAAAAGTGTGTCCAGAGAGCACTTGTTGTTGCAGTCTCGATATTCCTACGTTTTGATTGGATGAACATTAAATATCGAAACAAATAATATTAATAAAGGAAATAATTAAATGTGATAATACGTTCTCGATAAGGGATTGAAAACACTATCTTATATGTGATCATATACACTCGTTGTCTATTTTTAAAAAAGAGTTCAAATAAAACTGATCAGGTTTTACTGACAAGCCGGATGTTACAAATCCAAATTTCTATAATGGTGATGTCATTGTTTTATCATAACGCAAATGATGAATAAATATCCAAAAGGAAAACGACAGAAATTATAGGAAAGAATGGTTTGACTCGTCACAAATGTAGTTCCGTAAATCATTGAATTATTTCATAGGAAGGCCAATTTGTTGTACCTGTCATCATTATTTCATGGGCTTAAGATATTGGTCATATTTTAAAGTTGAATATATGCTTAACCAGATGATGCGTTTTAGTTTAGTTGCTTAGGAAGGTCGGACTCGCAAATAAAGCACTGATAGTACTGCAAGCAAGGGGCTAACTGCAGATCGCGAAGAATAATTTACCGATAACAAAAGTTAATTAATGTTTACCCGAAAGAGCTTCGGAGTCCTACCATCCTAAGCAAATAAACTAAACATTATCAATAAAGCATTAAATCGTAAACACATTTTATTACATTTTTACGTGCATGTCACCTACCATATTACCATATTAGGTAAACTATAATGTGTCTTCTTCCAGGTTCTTAGACAGTATTGGGGACGATCTATTAAAACAAAACGGCCTAATATTGAAATTGAAATCTGGATTTTTCATTAATACAATTCCACACCACATACAGCTAGATCAACTAACATGGATATATACTTTAACATTGGTTTTGAACGATTATATCACGCACCGTATTCTTCTGACCTAGCACCCTGTGACTTTAAAGTGTTTCCGTGTTTGTAGAAAGAGCTCCGTGGTTTTCGTCATAAATATCGTGATCACTTGATAAAGCATGTAAACTCAATAGTCAGGACATTCACAGTAGACTGGTTTTACAGAATATTTCAATCCTGGATCAGACGGCGTCAGAAGACTATTGATAATGGCGGCTGCTACTTTGAAAAGTTATGACGTTCAGTTATGTTGAGTGACGTTAACGTCGTAATGACGTAGTGGGCTGCGCAGGGAAACCAACAATGGGTGTGACAAAAGATTTAAAACAGAACAGTCATATTCGTGTGTATTGTGCTTATTTTTAAATATTGAATGCAAATACATAATAGATTTAACAGCGCAATAATGGTAGATTTAACAGCGCAATAATGGTATCAATACATATTGCTTTTGCTGTATGTTTTTATTTATTTTTATTTATTCCTTTTAATTCCTCCTATTGGAGATCAATAAATAAACATACACAGTTTTGCTATATTAACAATAAACAATATGAAAGGAAAGGATAGTGCTGGGGCTATGTTTACATATGTTATTATATATAAAAATACGCCGTTATTGGGCATATTTTATCATTTCTGAACACAGAACTTATATAATATTTTTCAGACAGCTGTATGCATAAGTTAAACATCGTTTGCAAAGTAGAGCTTTGTTTTCTGCATCAATGTTCGTATCAGGTTCCGATCCCAGGACTTTCAACATGAATATATCCGGGGCGTCGGAGCCTTATTCGTCTGCGAGTTCGGTGTGAATGTTTAGTCTTATATCCTGTAACAGCAGTGTTTAATGCCATTAGGCGTGGACTCCGAGCACAAATTACAATACTGATTTGTATCGCCCGGGATAGCTGTCCATGCTTTGGCTAATCTTCTGACAACATTTGGGCTTAACTCGGTATACATATCATAAAGTAAGCATGTGCTCATTGAAGTTTGTAGCTGTTGAAATATTATGAAATCCGGGTCGGCACTCATCCTCGACCTCCAATTATGTGTTTTACATGCATTAACGACATTTTTAACAGCCAATTTCCAACTATATTTAGACGGCAACGTAGCTGAATTATAAATGTATGCATGTAGTATGTGCAGAAGACCGTACTTACTTAGTATGTTCGTTATGTCAGGGATGAAGCCCTTTTTTACTTTTGATGGGTTTTGCATATATGACAAGCATCTGTTGAGGAATACATTTTTACTCAACGATCCGTTTTTAAAACTGAGAAGTTTGTGCAGAAACATCAACTTTCTGATATCAATTCTTGACGATAGACGATGTATGCCGACCATGGATTCACACATATCTGATCTCGTTCTGGTTTTGAAACCCTGTATTGACTTTACAAATAAAGTGTTGTACCTTGTCCACTGTATTTGTGTCAGCCTGTGACATCTCATTCCAAAGCTCACACCCGTATAATGCTGTAGGTACAATTATGCTATTATATAGTTTAATTGATGTAATTGGGTTTAAAGCATCAGACCGCATACCTATATCGGCAAGTGCAAAAAATGCATTTTTCGCCTTTTGACACCTTTCTTTAATTCGATTTGTTAATTTAAGTGATGCGTCTTGTCTTATACCAAGGTGTACTGCATGATCAGTTTCAAAAATATACGTATCACCAATGATAAGAGAAATTGGCGAGTCATGTTTAGGTTTGTTAAATACGACTATATTAGATTTGCTCGCAATAACTTCGAATTTCCACCTGTTGGTATATCGATAGACAATATCTAATAGGAGTTGCAGCGTGTTCGGAGTCAGGGAAATAAGGGAAAGATCATCGGCGAATGCAGGATTGCCGCATCTGAGGGTATGCCCGATGTTTAAACTATATTGCGAGTCCTCTAGTTGTTGTAAAAGTTCATTCATATATACGAGATAGAAAAATGTAGAAGCTACCCCTCCCTGCCGTACGCCTTTCTGTATATTTACAGTACATGAAGTCGCGCCGTTTACACGGATACGGCACGTTAATTTCTAATATGAATTGATTATAATCCTTAGGATTTTACCTTTTAGTCCTAATTGTGTTAGTTTAAAGAAAAGGCCTGTATGCCACACAGAATCGAACGCGGCCTTAAAATCGAGAAAGGCGACGTACACCCGACTTTTCTTTTCGGATATGTCGTATATGGTTTCTTGTAGATTGAAGGCTGCTGTCATGCAACTTAGATCTTTTTGGAAACCTTGCGAGGGTCTCTACGTTTTCCCAATTAAATGGGGCAACCATTACCTTATAATCATAGTCCGCGCTTTTTTCGACTGATCTATCATGCTTACTATGTTCGATCAATGCTTCTAAATCGTCAGTAAAGTTATGCCGACTTTTAGAAGTGTGAGGGAATCGGAATGTGTCTTTGAAATATTCAGAGAAACCGGTTGGTATATTTTCTTCCGTATAAGTTGTATCTTTATACACTATTTCAGAACATTCACGCAAACCTTTTCCCTTCCGCTTGCTGACTAGTTTCCAGAAAAGGTTAATATCTAATTGAGCTACTTTATCAAGTTCTTCGAATGCTTTGTTGAAGAAGTTGTTAGAGGCACTTCGCTGTTTCCTTCGAAAGTTACTTTTGGCAGCTTTGTAATTTCGATAAGATTCGCGTTCGGATCCTCTGGGCCGACCTAGATTAATCCAGACTCGCCTGAGGCGTCTTGATTCGGCATGGGTTAACTTAAGGTCGTTTGACCAATACGGTTTCGTATGTTTATTAAACTTAACCTTAGGTAAACATTCATCGGCTGATCTTAGGATAGACGATATAATTATATCAGATGTCTGATTAGGGCCATGACTTGGTGAGATGGAATGTGTGTGTAGATAATTCGACAATGTATTTTGAAACTTTTCAAAGTCATTTTCGTTACATTTGTCCCATGCGATACGGATTCGATGTTCATGATTTTTCTGATCTTGCTTTTTCACATTTACCGATATGATTAAATGTAGGTGGTCTGATGTAAATATTTCAGATTCAGGCAAAACATTATAGCTTGTGATTTCTTTCATCAACGACTTTTCTATGAAAATATGATCAATTTTCGATCTATTTCTTACATATGTATACTCGTTTTTATTATTCTGAGCAGATATGAGGCCATTACGTAATATGAACTGTTGTAGCAATAAAGATTTTTCTCCTAAATACTTATCAATGGAGTTTGATTCTCCTTGAAGGCGTGCATTAAAGTCACCAAGCACTATGCTTTTTCCTTTCTCAGAGCACAAGTGTGTCACGGCTTCGAGTTCTGTTATTGTTTCAATATAGTTTGAAACGTAGCTGTCATATGGCATATACACTCCAATTATATAGATGCGTTCGGTATTGACTAGTTTGATTTCTATACCTATGATTCGCTCACTGTCCAAGCAGTCGATTTCACTGATTGATGGCTGTAATAATCTTTTATACAGAATAGCCACGCCACCTTTTCCACACTTAGCGGGGCCATATTGGTCTATAGAGCTGTCACACACCGAATACGACTTATATCTATGATTAATGCTATCCAGAAACGACTTTGAATGGGTAAATAGTTTGTGTTCTGCAACTATACAAAGGTCAATATCGTTTGCATCTAATATATCAGAGAGTGCATATGCCGAGGACATAATTCCCCTGACGTTCCAACACATTACACTTAGCATAGCCATACTATAATATATAAGTACTTCTTTTCTCATTGTTGTATATTATATTCACGGCACTTTGTCTAATATATATCTGCGTTGGAATTAGCCCACCTATCAGTGTCTTTATTCCATTCATCATCTTCATCGCGCCATATACTGTTGGTGTTATCATTCGAGTCTTTTGACATGTGTTTGTCATCATAATCGTATGTATCATATTTGTTATAGTTATTGTCTCGTCGTCTATTTCGTTGTGAATTTTGTGGGTAGTTTGTTCGTTGTTGCCCATAGTTCGGTGTTGTATATCGACTATTTCTGTCGAAATAGGACTTGGTTTTCCATTTCCTAAATGTAATCTCGGAAGGCCAAAACCCTTCACTCTCGACTTGATCGGCGAACTCAGCCGATATGTTAACCTTTGCAGCAGACCCATTTTTTCCGTAGAACATGTTTATATTAGTGCACTTTACTTTCCTTTCAGTTGTAATATAATCATAAATGTCTGAGTCGGTAGTATCGGGGTCAATGTTGCCAAGGTAATATGAGTTGGTGTTTTTTCTGCGCACCGCTATAAATCGTTCAGCTGACGCATGTTTTGGGGTACTAGGTTTTAAACTCTGCGTAGTTGTATTTCGTGTCTTTCCCATTCCGTGGGTACTTGTAGTATGTGTCTTATCTAGATATCTATTTGTGGTATTTGAGTTTCTGTGGACTTTGACGTTGTCTCTAACAGTGGCTATCAAATTAATTGTACCACTATCGGACACTCTTGTTGTTGGTTTCGATATATGGTCTGTGTTGTATGATGTTGTATGCATATTAACGGAATGTGAGGTGTCAGATATTTCACACGTTTCTGATACTTTAAAGGCACAGTCTTGTACTGCACTACTCGCGATTAGGGTATTTTCCGTTATCATTGTTGTTTAATCTCTTTCTTCGTCCTTTTTCGTCGTTCCTTTTGGCACTGTACACGTTGTTTGGACGACGTCTGCGTATGACGGTGCTGTAATATTTACTACACTGTCTTGTGTATTCACGAGTATATCGTTAACTTTTTTATTCATTGAGGCTAGATTTGAGTTCAATTGCGTCATGTCAGTTTGTAACTTGTTAACAGTATCACTATCTGTTGCTCGTGATCTTAGTCCGTTTACTGACGCTAACGTGTGTCTAACATTTATTGTTACTTGCTGAAAATCGTTTGCTAAGTCTCTCAATATGCTGTTGTTTTGATCTGATGTGTTCTTGATATATGCCATGTCAGACTGTATATTCAATAACATAGTTATCATTTCCGGGATATCATTCTTTACTGCTTGGGATTTATAAGTTGCGTGGTTTTCTGTTGTTTGGCAGTTTGTAATATTCAAGGTTTAACTACTATCTACAGCATTTTGACCTTGCGCGAATATCTCACATATTTCTTTCGATCTGGATCCATTTATGAACATGTGCAAAACATAGCAGTCATGGGCGTATTTCCGAGCTTTAGATGAGCCAGTTGAGTTTCTTCTATTTACCAGTTTGTTATGTTCAAAATTTGATGTAGCCCTTACACGATCAGCTAAGCGTTCTCTGTAATCCTCGATACGTGCATGGTCATTTTGACATAATTATATGAGCTGTTGTATATAACTATCCTTGGGAAGTTTGCCTAAAGCATGATCAAGGTCTTGATAGAATTGTTGGGGGCGGGACTTAAAATTGCCTAGGTCTTTGCTTTGCAAAGCCTTCAGAATTGGGGTTTGAGTATTAATATATAGAATTTTTGGGTTTATTGTTAAAAAAAATAGTGTTCTACGAGAATCACCAGAATAAGGTGGTTTTTTTTGCTATTTTTGTAAAAGATATTTTGGTTGAAATTTCTTTTGAAGTAAAAGCCATGTTGTCAGACGTATCCTTAACAAGTGCAAGTGATGACGACTCAACAGAACGAGTGGGCTGTTTACTAATATCTGGATTTTCGTTTAGAAAAAACACTTTCAAAAGACATTTACAAGGTGTACATTTTTAATTGACAGGTGATCAGGTTTCCGGTGTTATAGCACAGTTTATCTGACTTTATTTGCAAAACCAGTTTGGCCTTGAAATTTGACTTAAATGTCTCTATAAATGTTAACAATCTTTCTGACTTCGAAAAAACTGACATTTTGTTGGTATTTAACATTCAGTATTTCTTTTCAGAATGAACATTATTTTGAATTGTGTGCACCAGAGCGGAACGATGATAGCCACTATAACCTACGTTTAGTAAAACAGTCTGGTAGTTCACAGTTGCCAATCCACCGATTGAAACAACAGGTACTCTCAAGTATTTGAAAATTAGTAAAACGAAATGTAAAATACTTTTACTTCAATTCCAATGTTCTTTCATGAGCAGGAGTTATAGAAAGAAAGACATACGTCAACATGTGTCAATTATTTCATAGTGTAATGCTAAGCACAAGAGACATAAGAAAACTAGCCAAAGGAAGTAGACATAAAATTACTGGTTTAGTCCCTTCGTAATCAAAAAATAAAGACACGTTAGTGTCACGAACACTTGAAACAAATCAAACGATTTCATGAGAGTAATGTTGTCTTAATTGGCTGTTCTTGTGGAATCAGTTTAAATTCATGACAATTAGACCGGCACCGGGATTCCAGTTACAAATAGATGTATGTTGCATACTGATCTTTGGGGCCGGCTTGGCGCTAAAGGGTACGTGCACAAATAAACATATTTATCGGAAATATTCTAGTAATATTGCAATATCTAATGTTCAATATTGCTTCGATTGTGCAAGGTGATCTTCCATTTTGCGGGTCAGTTAAGATAGTTTTAACATAATTATGTTGAGCGGGGTCACGCGTCTTTAGATATGAGTTTGCCAATGCTCCCTCACATGAGGAGATATTGGGATGTTCATTACAAATGATCTGTAATCAGTTTATTTATTTACGAACAATACGAAGGTTATAAGATGGGATTGTCTATTGAGAATAGCTTCGACATGCAACGAATTGTACTAGACTTCGTGACACTGTGGCAGCTATACGGTCTTATTCAGTTTCCATTGGTCAAGCCCCGGTAGCTCAGTCGGTATCGACGTGGGTTGTCAATCAAGGGACTGTAAAATCGAGCTCGGCCAATGGGCAAACAGTCTATATGGAAACTCAGCTAGTTTCTTGGAATGAATGTTGCGTCTAGAATTTGTTTCAGAAAGCCATGGAAAACATTGGTGGATGAGCTGGCCGACGTGACATTAATACAAATTTTTTAAAACGGTGTTTAATGAAAATAAATAAATTAATCAGTTTCCGCGGATTTGTATGCACAATTACGTGTGGTGGAGCCAAACTGAGATTTAGTTTATAAAACGTGATGTACCGGCATTGAAGGTTTACTAAATGGTATAATCAAAATTATACTTACTTTACAGACATAGCCATATGTCCAAACGAGATGTAAATATACAAAGTCAAACTATATGACCATTTATAATTTTACATATAAAACTGATAACATCCTTATTTTAATCACGTGTCATTAAATTATTTGGCTTTTCTTTTACCAATATGTCGTTAATTTACAATAAGTAACACGGTTAATCTGACTAAATTTTAATAAGAGCAGAATATGAATTAAGAAACTCTTAACACTCTGCGTACGTACTTCTTGAATAATATTCAGGAAACGACAGTGCTTTATATATAAAATAAGTTTTAAGAACTTGATAAACGAAAGATAGTAAATGATCAAATTAAAACTAGTATTTTCATACATCAAAAAATAAAATAATTATATTTTGTTTAGCTAGACTTAAGATTAACCCGTCCATCGGAAAAGGTACACGCTGACTTGTGTGATCAGTGAAGCCAATAATAGCCTGTATCAGCTTCTTACACCGTGCGTATATAGATTATAACAAGTCGAAGTAAGCACGTTGACATGCTGATCTAAACCAACACTGTTAAAACATTATTACCTGTATCTTTTCCCATGGACGAGCAAAAATATGAACGATTGTCATAAAGATATCGAGCAAACACATCATATGAAATGTTTACCAGAAAAAAACGTATCGAACCTAAAGAAATGTCTTTATCATTTGAGTAATGTACAATTTGTAGAACGTCTATGTTGTCCGCTATCATCAAAGCTGTCTGTCGTAGTATTGGCTCATCATAACACATATAAAAGACTTGGGTACCTACTGTTATTATATAAAGTAATTAAAAACGTCATAGCCTAATTAATGTTTAAATTTCTTGACATTTATAAAAAATAGTCCAGCTTCAATAAATCTACAGGTGCTACGAAAAAACGTAAAATGATTGTACACACAAATTAAAGAGCATACTTTGCCCATAAAAATTGATTTTAAAAATAATTGACTAGACGATAATAATGTTTGCATTGGTATTCATATTGTTGTCGTCTCTTATTACGAACAGAAAATAATAAAGTAAAGACATTCAGAAAATTAAGAAATAATTTATAATGAACGAGGTTTAAACATGAGGGCCAAAATGACCCTTTATCGATCACCTGCATGATTGTGTAGAAACAAATGTGTAACTGATATAGTCGGGGAAAATTTGTTCATTTCAGCCCCCCTTTTCTTAATTCAATTGGCCACTACCTTTTTCAACCTGTCAATATGACTGGATAAATTATGTAGGGGTCACATATCTGCTTAACCCTTTCCCTAATGCAGACGGTGTCTCACGCCTCTGCATCAGACGACTTGGGACAAAGTCTCGCCAAAGGAACAATTGCTCATTATAAGCAATTTAAACTTTTGCCACAATGATTGATCATTATTATACTTTCATTTATAGATATTTTTTCTCCTTACAAAGTTGTTTTCAAACTTTATTTTTATTTGTTTTAGTTTGTTTACTTATAGGAATTATTAAGCCTGGATGGATACGAGTTGGCCCTTATGCATACTCAGTCTCATATGATCTACCACTACACAACCATTTGTCCCGTCCATAGTTAATGTGTATGAACTTTGCTATACCATGTATCCAAAAAGTGTGTCCAGAGAGCACTTGTTGTTGCAGTCTCGATATTCCTACGTTTTGATTGGATGAACATTAAATATCGAAACAAATAATATTAATAGAGGATGAATTAAATGTGATAATACGTTCTCGATAAGGGATTGAAAACACTATCTTATATGTGATCATATACACTCGTTGTCTATTTTTAAAAATAGTTCAAATAAAACTGATCAGGTTTTACTGACTAGCCGGATGTTACAAATCCAAATTTCTATAATGGTGATGTCATTGCTTTATCATAACGCAAATGATGAATATATCCAAAAGGAAAACGACAGAAAGTATAGGAAAGAATGGTTTGAATAGTCACAAATGTAGTTCCGTAAATCATTGAATTATTTCATTGGAAGGCCAATTTGTTGTACCTGTCATCATCATTTCATGGACTTAAGATATTGGTCATATTTTAAAGTTGAATATATGCTTAACCAGATGATGCGTTTTAGTTTAGTTGCTTAGGAAGGTCGGACTCGCAAATAAAGCACTGATAGTACTGCAAGCAAGGGGCTAACTGCAGATCGCGAAGAATAATTTACCGATAACAAAAGTTAATTAATTTTTACCCGAAAGAGCTTCGGAGTCCTACCATCCTAAGTAAATAAACTAAACATTATCAATAAAGCATTAAATCGTAAACACATTTTATTACGTTTTTACGTGCATGTCACCTACCATATTACCATATTAGGTAAACTATAATGTGTCTTCTTCCAGGTTCTTAGACAGTATTGGGGACGATCTATTAAAACAAAACGGCCTAATATTGAAATTGAAATCTGGATTTTTCATTAATACAATTCCACACCACATACAGCTAGATCAACTAACATGGATATATACTTTAACATTGGTTTTGAACGATTATATCACGCACCGTATTATTCTGACCTAGCACCCTGTGACTTTGAAGTGTTTCCGTGTTTGTAGAAAGAGCTCCGTGGTTTTCGTCATAAATATCGTGATCACTTGATAAAGCATGTAAACTCAATAGTCAGGACATTCACAGTAGACTGGTTTTACAGAATATTTCAATCCTGGATCAGACGGCGTCAGAAGACTATTGATAATGGCTGCTGCTACTTTGAAAAGTTATGACGTTCAGTTATGTTGAGTGACGTTAACGTCGTAATGACGTAGTGGGCTGCGCAGGGAAACCACCAACGGGTGTGACAAAAGATTTAAAACAGAACAGTCATATTCATGTGTATTGTGCTTATTTTTAAATATTGAATGCAAATACATAATAGATTTAACAGCGCAATAATGGTATCAATACATATTGCTTTTGTTGTATGTGAAATATAGTTTATCAAGAGTGTCAGTGGCTTACTACAGTTGTTAGAAAATGTCACCAGTTCTTTAGATAAAGACTTTTTATAAGCCAAATCATCCTTGTACGAGTCGTTACAGCTGGCAACCATTAAATCATAATCTGTACTGTATCGTAAGAGGCATTATGGCTCCACGATTAATTATAAACCAAATAAACTCTCAATCAAGTTAGTATAAATGATTACTACCCCATGCAATACTTAGGTTTCTTCACTAATCATTGTCATTTGCAAACGCAGAAGAAATCATGGCGAAAAAAGAAAGTGACAAGTAGCGAAATCACAGGAAATGCGAAAAAGCCAGAAATTTCACAATAATACGCAACGAAATATAACTCAATGCGGCATGTCTCAAATCAATACAAACAAGAGTTGCATCCCTTCATAAACAGATAAAATATTCAGAAGAGCTTGAATCACATTGTGTTACACGTCACTTAGCAATACAATGCTGAAAATAAACTCGTATCATTACTCAATCTACCCATGAGATGACATTATTAGTGGTAGTAACGTATTCAGTTTTTGTCCATGTATTAATTAATATAGCTTTTGAGAAAGGGTTGACTAGCTTATATAAATGATTGTAAACCAATGCTTTCCTCCGTTTGATATATAAATCTAAAGCTTGAATTCCGAGTAACGTCTTCACTACATACATATTGTTCAATTTACATCTTTTATATTGAGTCGAAATTAAATGACGTTTATATCTTATGCTTGACTTTCTATTTATGTTATTAGTAATCCTTATTATAAAGAAAATATATAAAGTATCCCGTGTATGTATATATGTTATCTAGACCTTAATGCATTCTCTGATAAATCAAAAACACTGAAAGTGCTCACAGCAAAGGGCTAACTACAGATAATCGTTGGACACAGATTTGCCGATCCAAAAAGTCTAACAAGAACACTTTACAATAGCACTTTGTTATGGCCGTATATTGACTGATATGGGAGTTGAACGCAAATTACTGTACACACAGTATGGGGGTCTATCGATAAACTTTAATTTGACAAAAGTTACTTCCCTTAATTATGCGCATCTGCTATCTTGGTAGTTCCTGTTAAGCACAGCTCCTGGTTATAAAATAGATTTTGGGCGTTATATTCTTTTATGTATTTAACACAATACATGTCATATCAAAATCACATGATGGTCTCAGCCTAAACTAATACGTATATTGAGAGTCCAATTCTAATATTAAAGCAGAAATAAATTCCTGTATAATCCACATTTTCTTCAGCGTGATATAACTGTGAAATATTCTTAAAAGCAACGTAAAACATCATTCACACGAACTAATCAATTTCTGAAAGAGTTTCACAAAGCATAGATGAACAATTAAATGCATTGCTTTTGAATTTATTTGAATCCCAACATTTTGAAGGAGTTGGTTGCAGAGCAGTCGAAGGATGTCTGCATCACTGGCATAAGGAATTTATAAGACAAACACAATTTAAAAAGATTGTTATAACATATTTTTGCAAAAAAAATGAAAAAAGAAATAAACTGCCCTGAGCGACCATGGTCTTCTATAGGGATAATACACATTTTCGAGGGCGTGAACATCTGCGGACGCCCGCAAAATGTGTTTATGCCCGAGTGCGAAGCTTTATTCTTGGGTAACAGGGACTGCCCATGCTCTCGACATAGTTTTATGTTGTATCCGTTGAACTCAGAACATAATGTTTTTGATAAAGGCAAAGCCATTTACCTTAGCTCTCTCTCTTTTACAATGACATTGTGAGCCAAGAGCTTTAGAGGCAATACTACTCTCTTGGTAGCTTTCATGTTTTGTTTCGTTGGTCCATTGTATCATCAAATCTCAAGTTCATATTGAATTGGGGGGATCGTTTTCTGCACAGCAGCCTGTGATACAGATGTTTGTTGTGGCTGTGTCAGGAGTAGAGCTAAGGAATGTGTGGACAACTTTCCATTTTGAGAAGATATGTCCGCATCAAAGTTGTCAGCGACGGCTTGCACTAACCCCACACGACAATCAGATAAACCAGTCAGACCAAAATAATAATTAGATACTGTGGTGACAAGAAACCGGTCTCCCGAGATGTTAGACGGTACTATTGCCAGTCGTGATATGACTGAAAATATGTTGAAACGGCTTTAAACCTTAATCCATAAATGTCACGGGTAAACCGACCTTTACACCTTTCAACCAATGAGATAAGATATCAGCCTGCGCCTCCGTGGAGTTTAGTCTGATCAGACATATCCGATTTCGTGTTGCCTGCCTTTTCAGGGAGATACATATGTCAATTCTCCGTTGTCTGTCTTTCCGTCACAATTTCAGGTTTTTGCATACTGGCAGGCAGCATGTGTTTCTTCGAATCGTCATGTCTTGTTCTAATAATGCATTCCACCACATAATTGTGCCTCATTTTTCAATTGATACAATGGAAGTAGGAAAGAATAATAAGATAACTGTTTTGGGTTGGATTTAATAGTTAACAAAAGCAAAGCTTAAAACTTGTTCTACACAGAAAAAGTATATGATAAAACGATCAAGCTTATTAAAACTAGAGTGTTATAGTTCATGTGAAAACAGTGAACAACCATATAAGACTGGGCATGTGCACATTAAATTACAAAAGTTGTGTGTGGATATATCGATGGATTCAAACAAAACATATGTAACTAAATAGTTTTATGAGACGCAGTTACAACGGTTTTGTATGAAGTCATAGAAATGACTGAACTTGTGTTGCTTCACAATTTTATAGTCTGTTGTATTCAATGTTTGCACTTGCAATATGACACTATTGTTCTAATAAGCAATCCATGATCTATCACAAACTGAACTGCTATTACACTTTTTGATGTTAACTCACTTCGAAAGGAAGATAATTTTACCAAATGTGAAAATGACTGTTCCTCCTTTTTATCACAATGTTTTCAATTCCATTCAATATCTTTCATTAATAAAGATTTTCAATATCATTGCCTAGATGTTTTCAAAATATTCTGTTGCAGTAATGTTGTATGTGGGAAAGGGATAGTTATGCAAATATTTCTTTTGTTAAATGAACCCGACTTTTGACGACGTACATGTAGCTACCGAACAGTGAACTGATATTGTACATAGATGTAGAGGCTTCAATGAATCGAATCAATTATGGTAGACGGAGATTTGGATCTGTCAAAAGTGACCGCCATATATTGTCGTAGGTTGCTATGAAAAGGATGGTGATGGATTTGGAACGGTTTGTGAAACGACTTAACTCATCAAGTAGTTAAATTCCAAACGGTTAAACAGATACAAAGTAACAAAGTAACATATCGGGTCAAAGTCTGCCTTCTGCCCATTCCATATCAATGTGTAGATTCTCACTTAACTAGGTATTTATATGGTTATGTTTGTATCTGTGCTTATTTTCGGAAAATTGGATCACGCAGTTTTAAAGATCCTTTAGGTTCAGTGTATATATGTGATAGTAGTAGCCACGTGCTTTTCCGTCGAGGAACTTTTGTACGGGTCCCGATAGTTACGTGCTTTATCACGTGGTGTTATGTCTATTTCTGTATTAGTTTCTGGTTTTTCATCATGTCTTTTAAGACGTCGCGACAGACCCGTCATTATTGATTTGTTTAAGAGAAAGAGTTGAACAATGGATGTGTTAATGATTATATTATAAGAGTCAGTCTGTGAGAAAAGGAACACAAGTTGGCATTTCTTGATGGTGTAGGTTCAGATAACCTTGGTCAGCTGCTCAGTCTTACCAAAGTCACACACGTTGACAGAATCTTCAAACAAGCTTGTGTACGTAACCTGTGAAGAGTGTACATCTTGATCAGACTGCATATACCAAATTGATCTGGATTTATGCTGTTCACAAAAGGCAACTTGTACCATTTCCAATGCATGTACTCAAGTAAACGAAATGACGTGATTTCATAAATGTGTGACACGAATATCGTCTATTTGATAGTCCATACCATCACTAAACTCGGCATCATTGTCCGTGGTGTTCGACACACCTGGATGTATGTCCTCTAGTATCCGGAATGACTCGGGCTGGCGAACTCCGTTCAGAGCCCTCCGCTGTAAACTGTCTATGGAAGATTGGCGTGAGCTATCAAAGGACGAATGTTGCACATTTTCACTCACAGGATTATTTGCATATGTGTAACTAGTAGTCACATGATCTTCCGTGGAAGAACCGCTACTATCACACTGGTGTTTTTGATTGATATTACTGTCGTCACCTGGTTCTGTGTCTAAGTCTTTGGATGAATGTGGTAACGATTCCGATGTACGTGTCTGAGCGGGCTTGTTTGCGAGTTCGTCCACTCGTTTGGAACAATGTTCGGTGGTTTTTCCTTCTTTGTCAGTATACATGTTATATTCGGCTCGGTCTTTCACCTGTAAGTATAATCTATAAAATAAATGATTAAGGCGGAATAATTTAAATGCTGCAGAAAAATACAACATAATATTTCATGTATCAATCAATTATGAAAGTAAATCACATTTTTAAAGGCCCCAAATAGTAAATTTCATAACAAAACATAGTTCTTGTAGTTTTGGACAACGATGTATTGGGTCTAAAGTGTACGTGAATGCTTCTGGGTTATAGGGTGGGGGTCAAATTATTCAATATAAATGATAATTTGTTGCATATATACACACACAGATGTATACGCCTGTGATCGAAATAAGAGATGTTAAAATTCAAACATTTAATTAAGTTTATATAATGCAATACAGAAGTAATATATATGTTAACACTAGGTCAAAGTTGTCAGTTAATGTGGACGGAAGAGACAAAGTTCACCGTAAGTTTAAACAAGAGGGCCATGAGGCCCTGAATCGCTCACCTGATAATGGGCTAATCAAGACTAAACTCTTTCAGCGCCAATGGCAATATCATCAAGACAAACTTCCTGACACAATTTCAAACCGCTCAAGTCAAAAATGCGATATCTATAGTGTTGTCCTACAATTTGGTCTAGTGACCTAGTTTTTGTTTCAACATGCTCAAGCCAAAAATGCGGCTTCCAGAGTGTTTACAAGATTGTTATTCAATTTGGCCTAGTGACCTAGTTTTTGACCTGACCAAACCCACACTCAAAGTTAGCCTAGATAGCATCAAGACAAATATTCTGACAAAGTTTCAACATGCTCAAGCCAAAAATGTGGCTTCCATACGGTTAACCAGAATTTCAAACTTGACTTAGATATCATCAAGACAAATTTTCTGACAAAGTCTCAACATTCTGAAGTTAAAACTGCGGCTTCCAGAGTGTTAACAATATTTTCCTTAAATTAGGCCTAGTGACCTAGTTTTTGACCGGGCATGACCCATATTCTAACTTGTCCTATATATTATCAAGACAAACTTTCTGATAAAGTTTCAACATGCTTAAGTTATAAAATGCGGCATCCAGAGTGTTAACAAGATTTATCTATAATTTGGTCTAGTGACCTAGTTTTTGACCCGACATGACCCATATTCAAGTTGGCCAAGATATCATCAAGACAAACTTTCTGGCAAAGTTTCAACATGCTCAAATAAAAAATGCGGCATCAAGAGTGTGAACAAGATAACCCTTCAATTTGACCTAGTGACCTAGTTTTTGACCTGACATGACCCATATTCGAACTTGGCCTAAATATTACTAAGACAATCAAAATGGATGCAACATGTTGCCTACAGAGTGTTAACAAGCAAATGTTGACGACCGACGACCGACGACGGACGTACGGACGACGGACGTACGGACGACGGACAAAAGGCGATCACAAAAACACACCTTGAGCACTTCGTGCTCTGGTGAGCTAAACATGTATATTAATATTGAAATGTAATTGTATATTTTATTTTAAGAAGTACAACGTTATATATATATGATTGTAAATAAAAATTAGTTGTTCCTTCAATAAATGGTCTAAGAAACCGATTAAGTTTAACCTGGAATAATTACAGTTCCACAAATTCAGCCGAATCAGACAAAGACAGCTGGACACTTGTAAGTATGTGTTACAAAGCTACTATTCAATTCCGAGGGGTATGTATGTATGTGCATGTATATGTGTGTGTATATGTATGCATATTTATATGTGTATGTATATGTGTGTGTACATAAATACATATATATGTATGTGTATGTGTGATTATATGTATATGCATAATACAGAAACAAAATAGCATGTTTTATTTTATTTATAAATTATCTTGTTTCTATTTTGTGTTTGTTTGTCTGTTGGTTTTTGGGGCCTCCTTTTCCCCTAATATAAATGTATAACTTTATACAAAACCTTTATTTAAAAAAAGACACCTCTTTAGTGTCGGATACTTTGAAGCGGGTGACCCCGTTTCGATGCACAGTCGAAGCGGTCATGGTGGTGTGCCCTTTGTCAAGACACGTTTCCTAGCCAAGTACTGGTTTGTTTTCCCAGGGATCATGCATAAATAACGAAAAACAATGTTGAAAACGGATTTCAATACAATTCCATTTGGAAAACCTTAGAAATTGTATGTTTATTACATCACTGTGCATTAAAAAAGCTATATACTTACACATGTATACTAAAAACATTATAGTAAAGTATGATGGAGGATACGGCTACGATCTTCCCATACCAATGCACGTGGCTAATAAATTAATTTATGTACACAACAAGAAGAAAAGAAATGTGAATTGTTCACAAGTTTGTTATTGTGTACCATTTCCTGTGGATATGTTGTTTATATATCTTATTTATTTCATTTCGATTTCGAAAGAAGTTCTCAGCTTATATTAATCACGTTTGATGAATGCTTCATGGAAACTTCATCATTACACGTCCGGTTTTTGCATGTAAAAATCCCAAAGGTAGAACCCGCTCATCACGGGATTCGAACCCGGGACATTTGGTACGAGAGTCTGACGCTCTACCACTGCACCACTGGTGATATGTTGGATACATTAAGCTGCTTTATAGTAAACTAAGACCAATAAGTGAGATGGAATGTCAATGAAGCTCACGGACAGAGGAGTAGAAAATGAGAATTGATGGGCATTAAGTACAGGTGTGAGTCGAAGCGGTTTCGAGTAACAATCCACTGTACATGGCGCTTCTGATACATTGCTCTGATAAGTGCCATTCGTGTTTCTACTATCATTATCATGTTGATTAGATAAACTACAATACTCTTTAATGTTTTCGGTGTCAGAAAAAGAGTCGAATAACATTATATGTGTTCTAAAAACCTTTCACATATACTTCTTGTTAGGCGAATTTATTACAAATGACGGATAGTATTGATGTCAACGAGGCCGATTCGTTTATGAGGAACTATAGGGACATACTGTAGGCTGTGTCACACAAAGACCGACCTACGGATCTTGGCAATCAGCGCAGTCAGATATGGATATTCCCTGTTCGCCATCTAGAGGTACAAGACTGCTCGAAGCCTTTGGAGAACGGGTATAACCAAACGTCGACTTGTAACCGAAGGTCGGTTTTCGCGTGACCTTGCTATTTTCGTGTATAAGAGATGAGTTTGTTTTACCTTGTCTTTTCCCGATGATAACTTCTTTATAATCGTTCTCATGAACTTTTCTTGCATTTTCGTTGTTTCCTCAAGTCTCGTCATCGTTTCCTTGTAAGAATTTTCTAGGTCGTCCTTGAAGACGGAAGAGAGAAGAAAGGTCATTCAATAGTCCTACATATAGCCTATAACAACGGATTTAAATCCTTTACCACGAGAGACTTGTGTATATATATATTTATATGTCTCGGTTTTCACCTGCAGTCGCATTTCTGACGCACCTTGCCGCAGACATTGTGATCAAAGACAAAAAATGCCCATCATGAGCAAATTTTCCTTTTGCTACAATGTTTCCAACTCTAAAAGTCAAAAATGATATGTTTGTTATACAGCACAATGAGAGATTAATGTAAAGTTACATCATAGGCCACGTAATGCAATTTGGGGCTTTATATCAATCATAATGGCGAAAGACGTCTACATATCTTGTCAACAATTACATCTAGGATGTAACATGTCGATGGCAGTATTTAGTGAGACTGTGGATGCTTTGATTGTTTTGGGTTTAACGCCGTTTTCAACATTTATTTTGTCATATCACTGTGGCCCGTCCACATACCAATGTGTTTCCTGACTGTCTCACATCAGTACTCCACACAACGGTATTTCTAAGCAACTGTCTGCTTTTCCTAATAGATTGTTAGCCCATTGGTGGAAGACGATTGACGTTTGCTGCATCGGCTTTTGTCAAACCTTAGAAAAAATGTTGGCCGTCGGAAAGACTGTGGGCCCAGCTTCGGTTCAATATCACAACCCCTTGATTGACAGCCCGGGTCGCTACCGACTGACCTACCGGGTTCGGTATGCACAGGCTCACCCCATTGGCGTACAGGCGATACATCTTTATCTCAGTGTTATTTCTTAATATGTCATCGATTGACATAACATAAATTTGTTTTACCATTCGCCTTTCCACGGTATCTTTAAACCTATCTAAACTGTGTGAAACATCACTTTCGTTTCGAGATAATCCACGGAAATTAGAGAACTTTGGCACTTCAATGGGAAGATCGAGGGGTGGAGGTAGGCTGATCCGTCGGTTCAACCTGAAAAGAGGAACCATATTTCTATATTGCCTACACTCACCAACAATCCTAAATACCAGTCATCGTCTCACTCTTACTTCTTGAAATTGCACTCATGGTTAAACCAATCAGATAAATAGTCAATTTTAATATTAGAATATTCTAATAATTTATAAGAAGAATGCATTAAAGGCTTTGCGAATACAAACCTTCATAATGAACTTTCGTTTAGTAAGATATTCCATTTTATTATATAACCTATAAATAGACGCTTTTTCATTGGCTAAAAAGTATTTTTTTAGAAAAAATATCTAGCGATATTGACCGTTTTTTTCTGATATTGACCAGTTTTATAAATAGTAGCAGGGGAAGACCGGGGAATCCCACGAGCCGCCTATTAATATCCTTCGCCTTTATCCGTACGCTACGGAATTTTCCGAGGCGCGTTCCGAATGACCACGGAAACTTCCGAGTGGTCATTCCGGTGACGTAATTTTTTTTAAATGACGTCATGCACGTGCATTACCAACATTTTAGACGCGCGTTTTAGACTGTTATCATGTCAAAAACGTACTGTTATCATGAGACAGAAATTTATACAACATACAACAGAAATGTTCCTTGAGTGGTCCTCTGATTTCTTTTAAGTTGATCAATATCAAAACGATATGATAAATTGAGGGTTATACAATAAAACACTTATGGGCTTTTCAGCTGTTATACATGATGTTGATATGTACCAAAAAATCATTATTGACCTCGGCTATCGCCTCGGTCAATAATGATTTTTTTGGTGCATATCACATCATGTATAACAGCTGAAAAGTCCATAATTGTATATTATTATATAATCTATAAATAGACGCCTTTTCATTGGCTAAAAAGTATTTTTTTAGAAAAAATATCTAGCGATATTGACCGTTTTTTTCTGATATTGACCAGTTTTATAAATAGTAACAGGGGAAGACCGGGGAATCCCAGGAGCCGCCTATTAATATCCTTCGCCTTTATCCGTACGCTACGGAATTTTCCGAGGCGCGTTCCGAATGACCACGGAAACTTCCGAAGCTCGTTCGGATGATCATGACAATTTATATAAATATAGCATGGCTTCCAGTATTGTCAACATGAGGAAACTACTGTTAGCCGAGGTTAACAGTATTTACCCGAATGTTGACAATATGTACTGTCACACTGGAAGCCATGCAATATTTATTTTATTATACCGAACAAAATTACACGTTTATTCAATTTATTCTGTACCTTTGTAGGGGAGGTGAACATGGGTAGATCTACTACAATGTAACACACACATATGAATATACCGGTTAACAGTATACTGTTACTTGGCACGCGCGTCTTAAAAGTGACGTTATTGTTTGAAATGACGTCATGCACGTGCATAACCAACATTTTAACGCGCGTGCCATGTAACAGTTTACTGTTAACCGGTCAAATACGTACTGTTATCATGAGACAGTAAGAAATTGCCCATGATGAGTATATGAGAATTTAACATTACAAAGTCACGTGAGGTATAATAAGATAAATTGAGGGTTATATAATAAAACAGTTATGGGCTTTTCAGCTGTTATACATGATGTTGATATGCACCAAAAAAAATCATTATTGACCTCGGCTATCGCCTCGGTCAATAATAAATTGTTTGGTGCATATCACATAATGTATAACAGCTGAAAAGTCCATAATTGTATAATATGCACCAAAAAAATCATTATTGACCGAGGCGATAGCCGAGGTTAATAATGATTTTTTGGTACATATCAACATCATGTATAACAGCTGAAAAGCCCATAAGTGTTTTATTGTATAACCCTCAATTTATCATATCGTTTTGATATTGATCAACTTAAAAAAAATCAGAGGACCACTCAAGGAACATTTCTGTTGTATGTTGTATAAATTTCTGTCTCATGATTTTTTTGGTGCATATTATAGGGATAATACACATTTTATCGGGCGTGAACATCTGCGGACGCCCGCAAAATGTGTTTATGCCCGAGTGCGAAGCACGAGGGCATAAACACATTTTAAGGGCGTCCGCAGATGTTCACGCCCGAGAAAATGTGTATTTTCGCTATTATTGCATAAAATAAGAGCAAACATCCAACATATAGTCCGATGTAACGTTCAGTTGTACGATAACCGCCGATGAACATGACGCGATAAGGATTGACACATGTTACGTCATAAAGTAAACAAGTTATGTTTTATATATCCACGAACCGGTCCTACATCAAGGTTGCCATCGCTGACTCGAATGGTTTTGGATTATGTTATGCTCTTTAACTGTGAGTCTATTGCATGTTACCGATTATCGAGTTAAAGAAGCTGATGTTATTGTTAACCCAACAATTGCTCCTTTTCTAGGAGAGATGGAGCGTCCATGTTTTGTTTACTAACGGTGCCCGGGTAACGCATATGTAAAACATCTAACCGGTCTGAAACGGTACGTAGGCGCGAGAATCGCTTTGTTTATACACGTTTTCTCGCCGTTTACGCCCGGTTTTTGCAATGTTTCTGTATCCCTTAAGCGGGCGTAAAACATAGATTTTTATGTAATAATATACAATTATGGACTTTTCAGCTGTTATACATGACGTGATATGCACCAAAAAAATCATTATTGACCGAGGCGATAGCCGAGG
This sequence comes from Serripes groenlandicus, assembly GCA_031761405.1. Lineage (NCBI taxonomy): Eukaryota > Metazoa > Mollusca > Bivalvia > Cardiida > Cardiidae > Serripes > Serripes groenlandicus. Next base: position 4,916,274 of record JASEVX010000003.1, read on the forward strand.
TCAATAATGATTTTTTGGTACATATCAACATCATGTATAACAGCTGAAAAGCCCATAACTGTTTTATTGTATAACCCTCAATTTATCATATCGTTTTGATATTGATCAACTTAAAAGAAAACAGAGGACCACTCAAGGAACATTTCTGTTGTATGTTGTATTTCTAACAGTCTAAAACGCGCGTCTAAAATGTTGGTAATGCACGTGCATGACGTCATTTAAAAAAAATTACGTCACCGGAATGACCACTCGGAAGTTTCCGTGGTCATTCGGAACGCGCCTCGGAAAACTCCGTAGCGTACGGATAAAGGCGAAGGATATCAATAGGCGGCTCGTGGGATTCCCCGGTCTTCCCCTGTTACTATTTATAAAACTGGTCAATATCAGAAAAAAACGGTCAATATCGCTAGATATTTTTTCTAAAAAAATACTTTTTAGCCAATGAAAAGGCGTCTATTTATAGGTTATATAATAACACATCATGTATAACAGCTGAAAAGTTCATAATTGTATAATATTTACCTAGATGTTTTCAAATGCGTATATATGTGGAAAAGGGTTAACGTATTGCCTATTCAGATTGGACTGTAAAGGTTTCGGGGATAAAGTATTTTTTTCTGAATTGTACACCTTGCGATCAAAATAACCAACTGCTTAAATAGATTGATATAAGCCGTGTCTAAATGCGTGTTTGTACTGATTTGGGTTTTAACCCTTTCCCACATACTACAAATCGGCAGCAAACCACTTTGAAAACATTTTGACAAAAACCTGTAAAGTGTCCATAAAAGACAGCTTAATAGTTAAATAAAGTTGAAAACATTGTGGCCAAAGGAGAAATTGCTCATCATGAGCAGTTTCACCTTTGGCCACAAAGTTTACTAAAGTCGTCTGCTGCCATTGCGTCAAAATGCGTCTGCAGGTGTAAATTGGTTAATAAATGTATCTAGAACTAAGAACATATGTACATGTAATGGTAAAGTTACGTAAACAATCGAGTTACAGTTTCAGTTTTTTGACAAAAGACGCAAGTAGGATATATTACATGTAGGCGGCCATATTTTTGATGCACATCATCGACTAAGATTTAACTCTACGCAAATGGAATAAGACACACAAGTCGCGTCCCATATAATAAAGAACAGGTAAATGCTTTAACGTCAGACCAAAACCTGCATTCGGATATTTTGTACTTACGTGTAGTAGCGTTTGTAGCAAATCGCATTTAAAACAGACCATACTACTGCGCGTTGCAGACATACGCGTTTGTAACTGCAGCGTAAACAGTATGCACTATTTGTGCGACTTTGTGAGGAGAGCTAATGAACCATACCAAATATGAAACAAAAGGTCCATCCGTCTGTGGATGATGATCAACAGAGGTCTAAATAGAGCCCACACAACTATATTTTAATAGCCTAAAAAGTCACAGATGTGATTCTATAAATGTATGGGCAGTGTTTAACTGTTAAGCTATATTTATACTTAAAATAGTTAAACACTTCGGTTGCCCTAGGAATTATTACCTACCTATCAGTGAAGGCGGAAGGCAAGGAGAGAACACAAGGACTACTTTTTCTACTGAAACTATCTCTTTTACTCGGCCGTATCGGAATCGTGTCTTCAACATCAGTGTCACTATCACTGCTACTTGAACTGCAATGTTTGTTATAATACATGGTTAAATGTAGGCATTAATCAATACTCATAACAAACTGTTTTTATTATCTTCACGGACAATTATATTATCACATCATATTATTTCAGTTTTTTAGATTTACGACAATATCAAATTTAACAAATTATCACACTAAGAATTATAATTACTGAAAGAATTGATATTGACCAAGGCGGTTAAATATCACTAACAAACCTGTGAATATAATCACTGAAAGAATTGATATTGACCAAGGCGGTTACATATCACTGAAAACAATTGATATTGACCAAGGCGGTTAAATATCACTTAGAAACCCGTGAATATAATCTCTGAAATAATTGATATTGACTAAGACGGTAAAATATCACTCAGAAAACTTTGAATATAATCACTAAAAACAATTGATATTGATATTGACCAAGGCGCTTACATATCATTAGGAATTACTGAAAACGATTGATATTGACCAAGGCGGATAAATATCACTAACAAACCTGTGCATTTGATCATCACTGAAACAATTTATATTGACCAAAGCGGTTACATATATCACTAACAAACCTGTTAATATAATCACTGAAAACAATAGATATTGACCAAGGCGGTTTAATATCACTAAGAAACATGTGAATATAATCACTGAAACAATTGCTATTGACCAAGGCTGTAACAATATCACTAACAAACCTGTGAATATAATCACTGAAACAATTGCTATTGATCAAGGCGGTTAATTATCACTAAGAAACCTGTTAATATAATCACTGAAATAATTGATATTGACCAAGGCGGATAAATATCAGTAAGAAACCTGTGAATATAATCACTGAAAGAATTGATATTGACCAAGGCGGTTAAATATCACTAACAAACCTGTGAATATAATCACTGAAAGAATTGATATTGACCAAGGCGGATAAATATCACTAACAAACCTGTGAATATAATCACTGAAAGAATTGATATTGACCAAGGCGGTTAAATATCACTAACAAACCTGTGAATATAATCACTGAAAGAATTGATATTGACCAAGGCGGTTAAATATCACTAACAAACCTGTGAATATAATCACTGAAAGAATTGATATTGACCAAGGCGGATAAATATCAGTAAGAAACCTGTGAATATAATCACTGAAAGAATTGATATTGACCAAGGCGGTTAAATATCACTAACAAACCTGTGAATATAATCACTGAAAGAATTGATATTGACCAAGGCGGTTAAATATCACTAACAAACCTGTGAATATAATCACTGAAAACAGTTGATATTGACCAAGGCGGTTAAATATCACTAACAAACCTGTAACATATGGATTATTGGGATCATTGATAACTTAAGGGTTGAATTTTTGCTATTGAAAATCAGATAATATTCATGACTTATTCATCTCTAATGAAAACAATATAATCAAACTAAATGTATACTTTGACACTATTCCAATATTAATTGACTAAATATCATTATTTCGGCTGGACATATTTATAAGCGACTTTTGGAAACATTATGGCAAAATGACCAATTGCTCATTGTGAGGAATTTCCCTTTTGCCATAATGATTTCAACAAACATGAATGTACATACATTTTTGGAGAGTAAACAAATATGTTTCTAATGTCCATTGAACTGTTGCATATTTCTTATGTAGAAAAAGATTCATGGCAACATTTTCTGTAAAGTAAGAAAGATTTTAATAAAACGGATTTTTTTTTCTCACAGCTTACTCTACACATCTACTATTTTTTTCAAGTTTTTTCTTTAACTCGACATCTCTTAACTGTCAATTTAAATATAAAGATCAGATAGCTTGACGCTTGAAGCAGTTGAATCTACATAACGTGTTTAAACCGAGATCAATTAATACATTTTAATTCAGTTATCATTTAGGTATTTATTAAAAAATTGAAAATTTAATTGTGTAGACACTTTGGTAGACACTATGTTCTAGCATCATATATCTATTAGAACATTCAGTGCCCTTTTAATGATTTTAAATACGTTTCTTCGTCTGTAGGCATTATAGATTACTTTTATGCAAATATATTACTAATCACTATGGTAACAAAAAGGTTTATAATGCTAGTTATATACACCTGGACACAAGTTAAGCACTTGCATTTACCAGTGTAATCAATTGAATAACATTACAACAGTTAAGGTTCTGACAAATGCTTACTTATTATTTTTAGATTATATGTAGTTGTCTTATGCCTCGAGAAATTGAAGTTCAAATAAGTGGATCAACATTCTATAAACGCCTTTAATAAACCCTGTAATTTTCACATTTTAATTACGAAAACAATTAGGTTTTTTTAACAGTCAAAGTTTATTTTTTTTAAAAAGCAAAACAATATCCATGGATATGTAAACTGTATGGGACAACGTTAGTGCCAATATCGTGTGTAAGCAACCTTAGCCCTGATAGCGCCATTCACACGCCCATTATTGAAGAGATCAACGGAATACAGCGCTGTGGAATGTTATTCACCCCTGTCCTCGACCTCCTGTGTAGAACGTAATCGAATCGAATCATCTGACCTAATTTGTCCTACGGAATCATATCAAGATACAATTTAAGTTAACCCTTTCAGCGCCAAAGGCAATATTCAGGTTTTTGAAAACAATACTGATTCAGGCGAGTCAGCTCGTAACGAGCTGTCTCACCTGAAATCAGCATTGTTTGCCTTTAATTTATCAAAATAGTCCAAAATTGTATTATATGAGAAATGGAGACGCCCAATTTTGAACATGGAAGAGTCTATTTTAAACAATTCGGCGCTGAAAGAGTTAAACTGGTGAGGCTACACTTCTAGTTTTTTTGTCAAAGGTGCATGAGAGACTGAATTACATGTTGACATTTGAAGGCGCTGGTGACACAATGCGTATGCACATACCCGTCTTAGTCTTCACTTTACGCAGATACATTAAGACCCCAGTTACAGATAAGTGGATTATACAGTACGTTTACGGGGCATGCGCATGACCAAACTTATCTAGTTTGTGTGAAGGTCAGGGACACCTGTTGAGAGTGTGAAATGCATGGGGCAGCCTCAGCCTTCACAATTCGTCAACTTTCAACAGCGGCAGCTTATGATAATTAAGATGAGAGATAACGGATTTAGTAGTAATAAATTACCATTTTCTTTTTAAAAAAGTGCTTTTAAAATTATTAAAATCTTGCAAGGCTTCTAGAGTTTCTATTGCGGAGATGGTTACGACTAACACCAATAAGGAAGATCGATATAAATAACGAAACAAAACAACCCCTTCATAAACAAACCAATCACCCTAAGACTAATGCTAGAAAGAGGCCATAATATTGAAAAAACAATAACGAAACATTGCTAGTGTTGTATAAGCGATAGTAAAGGCTCTGGTGAGACTGTGCATAATTGAGATCAAGCTGATTAGAGTACAAAAGACATTGTAAACACATTTTTTATTAGAAACTCAAGAAATTGGTTGCTATAGACAGGGCATTGCTATTCAAAGGTGGTCTTTATCACAGGATCGACTTTATATCTTCTTTTTTTTTGCAACACCACATTGTTAATATTACCTTGAAATGGGCTTGGTTTCGTTTGTAAGAACTATTTTTGGAAGCGGTAACTTGTTAGAATTGCTTTCCTGGGAGTCGACACTGTGATGTTTTCTTATACACTTCTTCTTACTGTCTTGCTCATCAGAGTTTTCATCCTTCTTTTGATTTAAACTGTTATACCGTCTTCGAGTCACTGATTTCAATGAGCCTTGCTTATTTCTAACAGGAGCACTAGTAGAATCAGTTTTATCTTTAGACTTATTATCAGTCACTTTATTCGATGAATCTTGAGTTTCGTTATCGGTATCTTCAGCCTGAACAGACATATATTCAGCCTGCTTCTGACTTCGTATTAAATTCAACACTGCTTTGGCGAGGTTGAAGTTTCCCTTTTCTTTAGTTTCTTTGTCACTTTGGTCACAGTCCGATATATCTGAATGATCTTTTTCCTGAATCACGTCAAGACTTGCCATCGGAAATGTCTTACCATGATCTATTTGAAACGAGCGTCTACGTTCGGCTGCACTCGTGTCTCGTTTGAAAGACCCAGTAGCTTTCTCTTGATCATTTGCATAGTTGTCATCACTGGATGGTCTTTCATTATTTTTTGACTTTGAGCGTTTGTTTCGGATATTAAATACCTTCCGAAGTTTGGGAGACATTTGAGACAAGTTTTGTAAGCATTTCACTTGTGGTAAGTGCAGGAGATTGGAATTCTCTTGCGTATTTTTAGTTTGACCCTTTGGATTTTTCCAGGCAGAGGATGGGTCCGGTGAGCAGGGAGCACTTCTAACCATTTTTCTGTGCTCTTCCATCTCTCTCAGGCGTCTTTGACCGAACTCCCGTATTATTTGCTTTACGATTGTAAGATAAAAGAGAAAATACATTCTGACGGAGATCTGTTCACTAGTATGGACGATAGTGAAACGCTGATTACATGAGCTTGTAGGACAGTGACATTGTATTCCTTCGACATTAAACAGTGCGATGCTTGATGGTTATTTACGCGATTTGAAACGTTATTATGTTGAGTTAACCCTTACTAACATATCGACGCCTTACAGCAGACGACGTTTTGAAATAGTGTGGCAAAAGGTGAAATTGTTCATAAAGAATAATTTCTCCTTTTGCCACAATGTTTTCAACACTTTAAGATAACAAATATTTTACTTATAAAGATGTTCCATAATTATGCTTAGATCTTTTCAAAATCCCCTGCTGCATATTCGCTGTATATGGGGAAGTGTTAATATCAGTTATTTGACCATGATTGATTGTTTTCAAATTCCTGCTAGTCAATGGAGACGTAAATATTTGAAATTATTCACGAACAGTACTCTTTAGTGCAGGATGATTTAGGTCTATTTTGTTTAAAAAGGCGGTATTCTTGATGTGAGTCAAATTACTGTCACAAACAATGCAGATCAAGATCAGCCTTCCTTCATATGAAGAGTAAATAAGAAGAAATACATGAAGGAATTTGCTGGTTTGCCTTGGTAATCATTGTATGCCAGTTATCTCTTTGCTGTTACATCAACATGAAGGTAAACGTCATGGCATGATCGGAATAAAAGGCTTAAAGGGCTTACATGCTGTCAAAGTGGTGGAATACCGCTCTTTTAGACACTATTAAATGAGCCAGTGCATGATAACACAAATACATATTGGCATAACAGCAAAGGTTCAGATTATATTGTCCAACTGATCAGACACAAGTTGACAGAACCTTCGAACAAGCTTGTTTAAGTAGTATGTGAAAAATGTAGATCTGGTTCTATATTGTTTACAAAAGTCAACTTGTACCTTTTCTGAAGCACTGGTTCAAATTATCATCACAGACTAAAAGTCTTTGTCCCAAAAGGGAGCCATTGCAAGCAGAGTTTTATCCCGAAGGACCCAAATGTCACTGCAGTTCAAATAACTCAAAGAAAACAAAGGAATGAAATCAAAATACAAGAACAAAACATGCCATGCAATTAAATGATCACATAGTGTGTCTGGAGTAGGACGTGTCCAACTAAGCAATACAAAAGAAATTATACTTCTTTTCAAACGATATAAATTATGCACAAAGAGTTTTATTCTACGACATAAAAAAACACCTCTTGCTTTTGAACAAGCCATCTCGGTCTCTTAAAAAAGTAACTTTGATCATGTCTGATCGAAAATGTCTTTAAGATTCTACTATTTATAAGTTGGTTTTATATATATTATTGAATAGATCAGTATTTTAGCCAAGTTACGACTTAAAGATAGACAGGAAGACAGTCTTTATTGTCGTTATTTATGTGACATGGGTACGAAGAATATATTTGTTTTGAGCGTGCTTACGTTTAGCGTTTTTAGTCTCTAGAGTTACGATCTAATCTAAAATAAAAGTGAATCATAAAAGTGAAGTTAGTTTTATCTACTGTACAAGAGAACATACTCAAAGAAGTATTACGTTACCAAATTGTAAATGTTATCATCAGCATCTTGTTCAGTGGTCGGATTTATATAAATACTCGGGCATGTGAAAAATAATCAATGCTGTTATGCTTTATGATTCGCTTCGATCTTTCGATCACCCAATATTTGTTTGTCTTATACAGTTTGGCGAGATTTCACAGTTTAGCGTGACTAAGCCACGAAGAAAAAAATAATTACGCTTGTTGTAAGAAGCTTGAATCATTCGAAACTGGCAAGATAAATAAATATCAGGAATAAACTGGAATTTATTAACCTTCAATTGCATCCCAGCGATGGTCTGTTGATTTTTTAACATTAACTCTGCAAGCGGAATTCACAACGGAAGACAAACAAGGCTTTACAGCAAAACTACCGGCAGATGGAAGTGCTTCAATACACGAACCTACGTGCACTAGTACATTAATGCATCTATAACAAAAAATGCACATTAGGAAGAAAACAACGCATGCCTGTTGCACGCACTGTAGATCCAGATCAACGTTTCTGTAAATGTTTATCTAAATCTGTATTGTTCGCCAATTTGTCACACAAAGTTGCGACAATCAATATGCATAACATGGAGGCAACATTGAATCTTCATTTGGTAGAGAAGGTATATATACGTCTCTGATTTTTTCTTCTTTCATTATGAATTTGTATACATTTACGATGTTTACATTTTTTGTTTATAACTTGAGTGTTGTGAAAACAAGGCCTTAAGTAAGCCCGTGCTTGGGAAAAAGGTACAACTTAGCTTTTGTGAATAGTGTCGATTCAGATCAGTTTCTACAACCGCAAAAACTTATCACGATCTACATTGTTCACATATTACTTATACGTATGGGATTAAAATGCTTATAAATGCACTGTGCATACATGCCAACTCGTACCTTTTCCAATGTACGGGCTCAATTTGTGTGTCACAATTGGCCCCTGGTTGGTTTGCGTTTAGGACGGTCCAATCTACAACAAAAGACGTTAGTTACCCCATGCAATTCTTATATTGAAGTTCCACAACATCAAATGTCTACGTGCACGTCTTCTTCATTGACATAACTAATCTACATAATGAATATAGAACTTATACAATAAAGGAACATATGTCTTAACCCTTTCCCACTTACAACAAATCTGCAGCAGGCAACTTTTGAAAACACTGACGCAATTTGCTCATTATGAGCATAATTTCTATTTACCAAAATGTTTTCAAAAATCGTTTACTGCTGATTCGTGAACATGTATCTGCATGTGGGCAAGGGTCAATTTTGTTGCATCCTCGAACTTCCCATACCGAAGAATCAAAGAACAGATGTAGGTGAAATAGCATTACAAAGTCACTCTCCGACAGATCTTTATTGAAATATATAGTTAACGTCATGGACTAAACATTTTCATTGACATATGTAAAGTGTGATTGGAATTTTGATTAATTTATTTTTATTGTATTGGGGGTTTTATGCCGTTTACAAAACTTTTTTAGTTATACAAGTTTATTTAGAAATACAGTGGACAATATACCCATGAGTATACAGTATTTAACAATGTACATATTAACATAGGTAATGTTAACATTACAAATATTAATTTACATATATATCGAATTAACTTTGTCCCTAATTAGACAATATTTGACTTACTTCTGCAGAAAACTTCTGAAAATAATGTATAAAAGTGGCGAAGTTGCACACAACGAGCAAACTATACTTTGTATTAAAACTAGATTCTCAATTGTCAAAATGTCGCATTTCTTTACAAGATTTATTTCAAAGCCGACCATTTTAAATTCCGTATCATGTAGAGGGTGAATTGAGTTGGACTTTCGCGTAAGGAGCTACTTTTTACCTTTAGAAAGCAGTAAAGAGTTGAGACGGAGAGATACCTTTTTACTTTGGTGCAACCAGGAATTCGCGCAACTACGTATACGATAGGTTTTAGACCATAATATAGTTTTAAAATACCAAACTGGTTCCATTAAAGTGTTGATAGAAAGTGTTGATAGAAAAAAGAAATTAAAAGCTATATATATGTTTAAATAGACCTCTAAACAATACCTGTCTGGGAACACACGGATATCGAGCGATGGTGATCGGGAGTCAATTTCCACGTCGGACTCTACCGATAAACTCCGAGATGCACTCGATAAAAATCGGCCACCATCTTCGGTACTCCTTTGTGAGATGAGGTGATTGAGACGCCTTCGTGCATAGGCGTGAAGTATTTCCTAAAGGTATAACATATTTATAAAGGAACTTTAATCAACATGTACATATGAGATCGGCGTTGTTTGAAAAAAAAAATGTAGCAGTTTAACGGAGAGTATGGTATGTCCAAAATCTGTTGTACTACCTTCTTCAACTGCAAGCACTAGTGACTGTTTTACCGGTCCTAGATCTGTTTTTTTTAATCTAATCGAATATATTTGAAAATCGTTTGGCTTGATTAATTGTTTGCAGTTTTCAACATCATTCCAGTTATATCAATGAGGCTAGTTCACCTACCCATGTGAGTTCTGACTTTCTCGCGCTTGTTCTTCATACGGCACTCTGCCTATGAAACTGGCTAACTTCCCATGTGGACTATTTAACCTACTGGCTGAGTATGTATAACGTTAATCACACTAGTGTCAATCATCGGACAAAAAGAATAATCGTGTCATCGACTGAGCTTTCACGAAGGAGCATGGTTAGTTTATTATGTGATCTTTGGTAACAACAGAGACCAGTTCTAACTTTGTGTTGAACTTGATGAAGAATTTAAAGAAACCAAGTGAGCGTATTTCAGCAGCCAATTTAGATTTTGACATTCAATCTCCCTCATGTATTGCCAATCTTCTTCTCTTTCCATCTGGAAAACACTTTCACACAAAGACATTTCTACAATTCTTTAAAGGATGAATTTGAAAACAGTTTTGGATAAGAAAATATTTCCCACAACAAGGATAGCAATATCTCTTTGTTGTAGGATAGCAATATCTCTTTGTTGTGAAATATTTCCCACAACAAGGATAGCAATATCTCTTTGTTGTGAAATATTTCCCACAACAAGGATAGCAATATATCTTTGTTGTGAAATATTTCCCACAACAAGGATAGCAATATATCTTTGTTGTGAAATGTTTCCCACTACATGGATAGCAATATCTCGTTGTTGTGATATATTTCCCACAACAAGGATAGCAATATCTCGTTGTTGTGAAACATTTCCTACAACAAGGATAGCAATATCACGTTGTTGTGAAATATTTCCCACAACAAGGATAGCAATATATCTTTGTTGTGAAATTTTTACAACTCTTTTAACGAAATCATGCTAACAATCGAGGCTCACGTGGAAAACTAGGTAAACACAAATGTATTGCCACTATAAATAAAGTCTTTATTATTATTATTGTTATTATTAAAATATTGAGTTATGTTTTTTTCGTAATATGTTGTCAACGCAGAAAACTAGTAGAAACTTATATTGGATAAAAATGCTTTTCATTTTTTTCACACATCTATTCTCCGAATGGCCTTCACTTTAAAGCTAGTGCTTCATTTACATTTCCTAGCAACTTTGCATCATACTTTAATTAACGAAACATCTAACACGATGCATGCATTTACATGTACGTACACTGTCAAAATAAACTATATCGAGGAGAAAAGGTCACAAACATTCACACGATTTGCATCCATAATACAAACATAATTTTACTTTAATGGCAACACTATCAACAATATCAATATAAATAGAAAACTAGGTATATTTCTATTGCATCTCAAATATTCCATGACTGTGCAACAAAGATAGAAGTTAAATTTCATGAATATAATATTATAATAAAATACAAACAAATGAAATGTCATGTCAATGAAGTTCCACATAGTGTTCCTAGCTGAACCTTTTCCCATGTGCCCCATGTATATTGATGCCATTTGAAGGCACTGTGGTAAATGCCGCAATGTTTCCACCTGTATTCAATCATTCCACTTTTGTTTTATAGACCCTTTCAATAGTTAACCCTTTCCCTCATATATACGCTTATTTGACGTCTCTGCAGCAGACGGCTTTTTGAAAACATAGCGACAAAAGAAGAAATTGCACAAAACGTGCAATTTCTCCTTTTGCCACAATGTTTTCCACTTTTTGTCATAGGTTATCCATTCAATTATGGAGTTTTTCTATGTTTTGACAAAATATGTTCAAAGTCGTCTGCTGCAGTAATGTCGTATGAGGGAAAGGGTTAAACGTTGATGTTTTCTAGGTCGCCTGTCTGGGAATGGGTTAATCATAATGTTCCATGGTCCACTGTTAGGACCTACTATGTTTAAAAACAGTTATATCTACAGCAGTGTTTCTGTCTTACGTTTCACCAGTACTTCATTAATCAGTTTTACTGTTACTGAAAGCCAACATTTAAGCCGTCCCGCGAGAAAACCAACATTATGGTCTCTGCGTAATATATCGACTCAGATCGGCCTGCGCAGTCCGCGCAGACTGATCCGGGCCGACACATTCCTTCTCAGGGGGATAGAGGTAGAGAGTAATGATTCCTGAAACAGAAAATCCACAGGAGGCGAAAAGTGTCTAACCGGGTAAGCCTGCGCGGCATGTTTAGGCTGATCCGGGTCGATAGTGGGACGGCTCATTTGGGCATTTGCGACCAATGTGGATAAAGATCAACTTGAGCAACCGCTAGAATTTGCTTTCCTGGACGACAGGTCAACTAGTAAGTGGGAAATAAAGTTATTATCTTACCTCAGCGTCCGGATGATCCTTTAGTGCCGCCAAAACGTCTTCACGGGAAAGAACGAACAGTTCCGAGTAACCCACAGAACGAACGTCTGCTGATCTCCTAAATTATAGAATAATACTGATAAAACAAATGATAATTATAATATAAATGGTGATGATGATGATGTTGATGATGCTGCTGCTGCTGCTGCTGATGTTGATGATGATGATAAAAATAATAATAATAATTATGAAAATTAATAATAATAAAAATGATGATGATTAATAATAATAATATATAATAATTACGATGCTGGTGATGCCGATGACGATGATTATGGTGATAGATGAGGACAATGATGATAATACTGATGATGATTGTGAAAATGATAAAATATAATGATGATAAGGATAATGATGATGACAATGATGATTATCATGATCGTACTATTATGATGATGGTTTTGTTCCAGTGTAAGATTATATACCAAATGTAAAATAACCAGTTTTGGTATTCTCGAATAAAGCCATAATAAAGTACGGTTTTTCTATTGTATTTACCATACAATGCACAACATATTACAGCATTTAAAATGCTAACGGTTTCTTTTACGGTGTTTTCTTTTACCGAGAAACCTTGTTATGGTCCTTGTAAATTAATATCCAATGAACTAAACCTTTTCCAACAAACAACAAATCTGCAGCCGATGACTTTTAAAACATCTTGGTAACAAATTGAAACAAAATCTCTATAATCTAATTGAAAAGGCAAAAGGGGAATTGCTGAGTATGAGCAATTACTCCTTTTTCTACAATATTTAAGTCGTCTACTGCAGTGTCGTCAGAAAGCTGCCGGTCGAGGGACAATTTTAAGTTCAGCTATAGCATAAAAATCATTTTAAAATGACTTTTTTGTCAGTAGAACATTTAACGTGACGTGTAACGTACGTAGATGGTGTTCTTTTTTAGTCACATGACCGTCCTCCATAATTTTGAGAAAGTCCTTATTCTCGATGACAAAACGGTGATCTTGTTGGACGAGAAAGTCACATTCCGTCTAATCAATCTTCTATGCCAAATCGAAATTTCGATGTATACAAATAACCTTTACGTGAGATAGACAGTATTAATTGGATGAAATAAAATTATCGTGTCCTTCACCGGAAAGACAACGGATAATCCTTAAACGCGTTCTGGCACAATTGATTGATTGCTGCTAAGCGAAATTTCATTTATCATGGCGGCCAGTTCACATTACCATGTGTTTTCCGTTTTTCTTCGTACCAGTATTCCAATGGCATAATACCCAAGGCAACTAGCTACCATGTTCGTTTATACATACTTCCAGAACGTTCATACATATACATAAGCAAATGAAAACAGTAAATGACATGTGTATGTTTTAAAACTATACATGTCCGAAACGTATATACAAATACAAATACAAATACAAATACATTTCTATAGCGCAAACATTATTGTAAAATATTCCATTGCGCTTTACACAATTCAGGAGCTATTTACAAAGTCCATTCACAGTCTAGCATGTACATGATAATCGATTGTAAACTTTCTCAAACAAATATGTTTTCAGTTCTTTTCTGAAAGCAGTTTCACTTTGAATACATTTTATGTCTCTAGGAAGAGAATTCCACCATTTTGGTCCAACCACAGCTAATGATCTGTCACTATTTAAAGTTCTTGTTCTTGGAACAATAAATTGAATATTGTCAGAAGATCTTAGTCTATAATTTCCTTGAACACGATTGAACAATATACTAACCTGTTAATACCGCCGTCCAAATTGAGGATCCCGATCTCGCCAAAGAAGTCCCCAGTACTCATCTGAGTCAGCACGGTTGAATTTTCTCTGTTGACGAACAGATCGATATATTTTAGGTGGGTCTAGCAATGTAGGGACTTATTGCTAAGGCGTAAACTGAAGACTCATGTGAGACTCTTGCATCCGAACAACCTCACAAAAGCCTTCGCTGTCACAGTAAGTAAGTCACACATGCTTCTTTTGACAAAAAATCACACTAGACGTTTAGAGCCAAAAGTGTTGCAGCAGTATACCAACTATTTAATATAATTGTGATCCCGTTACAGGGAGACCAACAGACCACTTAGCATTGCAGATCATTTATTTCGTATCAAAGATATACAAGCAGTAGTATAGGCGCCTCTTGGGCCCCAAACAAAGATGACGTAATCGGCGGCCATTGTGTTGACCTAGTTACTATTTATAGTATCTCATTTGCATATAAGGATGGACACGAGTGAGGACGCCATTTTATAGTTATACAATGACTGCGCATGTCCATTTTAGTTCTATATTTAGAATGACATCATAGGTCTATATTTAGAAAGCTTTAACAATGGAGCAAGTGTTTCGGTAGCACCCTTCGGGCGAGACCACCAACGATTTGTCTCTAGCCTTCTACCAATAGATTCTAGCGGGTATGTTGTTGGAACCCTCGAAAATAATGGCGGGGAAATTCGACCTAACCTTTGCTACATTGTTTCGGGAAACCTGACACGAGACATCCATACGACACGATATATCCCTTTAATATGTCGTATAGTCGAGCCGAAGCACGCAGTCAAACATGTATGGTAAAGCAATAAATTTAACGTCTTACCTCTAGAGCGTCAACAGTTCAAATGACAGAGATCCCGCTCTATTTTTAGACTCGGTATTTCACCATATTTTTATAAATAGATTATGTGTCATGTTCTATAAATAGATTATACGTCATTTACTATAAATAGATATTTCTAATAGTTCTATATTTAGAATGACATCATGGGTCTATATTTAGAAAGTGTTGGAGCTGGCGGAGAAATTCGACCTACCCTTTGCTACATTGTTTCGGGAAACTGAAACATCCATACGACACGATATATCCCTTTAGTATAGTCGGCACATAGTCAAACATGTTTGGCAATAAATGTAACGTCTTACCTCTAGAGCGTCCAGAGTTCAAATGACAGAGGTCCCGATCTATTTTTAGTTTCGATATTTCACAACCACTATCGAATATTTCATCAGACCAGGTGTACCAACAATAGAGCATTGAAATGACAAAGTTAATCTCATTTAAAGGCGCCATACTCTCTGCGTCTGAACACCTGCAACGAACGTGTTAACACTTGTCTGAGAATAACACTTTACAGTGCGGTTTCAAAAGATTACCCCATATGATGAAAGTTATTATTATGCCTATACAAGAACTTGAGTGAAGTTATACACGACTTTACCAATTTGATCATATTTCAAATATATTGAGAAAAGAAGCCAATTAAAGTTGTCAAATCGGTTTTTGCTAATTTGTATCACTATTTACGCTTTTTTCTCTTTATGCTACTTAATAATAGAAGAACCAAAAAGCTTTCATTTAAACCAAAGTTTGTCGCAATAATTGTTTACCGTTTTCGAGTTATGTAATATGAGAGATTTTTAAATCCTCAAAATGAACTTGCCCCGATCCTCAAGTTTGATATACCGTTGGAAAGATTTCGTTGAGTCCTTTTCATATATGAAAAAATTATGATCCTAGGACTAATAGTTCTCTAGTTATCGTCATTTTAAATAATTTCTTAAAAGTGCGTCAAAAGGCTTCTTAATGCGTAAATGCCGATATCTCCTTTATTTCTTGTCCGAATGTAGTCGTGTTTGGACTCGTTGAAAAGGATTTCGGATTTTCTAACGATTGAGATGATCTAACCGGAAGTGACGTAAATTTTTCTTAAAATGATCATATTTTCAATATTAATTGATTTGATTTTTTTTTTTTTTGGAATTCGTAACGTTGGACTGCACTTATATATTAATAGCTGTTGTCATTTTCAAAACCTGAATATTGATAAAAATTTCAGCCGTTTTCGAGTTATGTAATATGAACAAAATTTAAACAAACAAAATAAGAATATATCATTCGAAAGATGTTGTCGCGCTCTTTTCAAATCTGAAAAAATGATGGTCCTAGGACTATTCATTCTCTAGTTATCTCAGTTTAATTTTTTATTTCAAAGCGTGACTGATAAGCCAATTTGACCCACACATCTTAAAATGATGATATCTTCCTTATTTCTTGACCGATTGTAGACGTGTTTGGATTCGTTAAAAAGGGCTCCGTAAACTCTATCAATTGAAGTGGTCAAACCGGAAGTGACGTTATTAATTAATTTGATAAGTTTTTTAGATACATCGTAACGTATAGAAGGCACTCATATATTGATAACTGTGGGCAAAACCTGAATATTGACAGAGTTTCGAACTCATAACCCTCATCATATTGCTCCCAGGTGTGTTAGCATAAACCCATTATCAGAGTCACCAGATTGTGTTCATTTGGTGACGTAAGTACGGACAAAGACCTTTTGAAATGCTAAACACGATATATCCCTTTTGTATATAATATAGTCGAGTCGAAGCACGCAGTCAAACATGTATGGCAATAAATTTAACGTCTTACCTCTAGAACGTCCAGAGTTCAAATGACCGATGCGCATGTCCCAATCTATTTTTAAATTCGATATTTCACCATCGCTATCGGATATTTCATCAGACCAGGTGTGAGAACAATATAGCATTGAAATGCCAAAGAAAATGTGGACAATGGATGAATAGACTACTATAAACCAAACGGCGCCACAGTGTCTGTAGAACACCTGCACGTTAACACTTGCCTGAGAATAACCCTTTACACTGCTGTTCAAAAGTTTATCCTTCATGATGAAAACTATTATTATGACTATACAAGCACTTGGAAAATGTCAGTGAAGTTATATGTAACTGTACCAATTTGATCATATTTCAAATATATTGGGAAAAGAAGCCCATTAAAATTGTCAAATTGGTTTTTACTAATTCATTTCACTATTTACGCTTTAACTTTTTTGTTTTAAGTTATCAAATGATAGAGGACACCAAAACCTTTCATTTAAACCCGGGGTTGTAGAGAAAATATTCAGCCGTTTTCGAGTTATGTAATATGAGAGATTTTTAAACCCCCAAACACCGATCCTCAAGTTTGATATACCGTTGGAAAGATTTCGTTGAGCCCTTTTCATATATGAAAAAATTATGATCCTAGGACTAATAGTTCTCTAGTTATCGTCGTTTTAAATTATTGCTTAAAAGTGCGTCAAAAGGCTTCTTAATGCGTAAATGCCGATATCTCCTTTATTTCTTGTCCGAATGTAGTCGTGTTTGGACTCGTTGAAAATGATTTTGGATTTTCTATCGATTGAAATGATCAAACCGAAAGTGACGTCATTTGTTCATAAAATGGTCAGTTTTCTGATTTTTTTTTTTTTTTTTTTTTTTTTTTTTTTTTATTTAGAAATATTGTTATTGATAGTTGTTGACCCGAATATTGACAGAGTTTTAAACGTCATTGTAATGCTCGCTTACCCCGAGCTATTTTTAGACTCGTTATTTCACCATCACTATCGGATATTTCATCAGACCAGGTGTACGAACAATAGGGCATTGAAATGTCAAAGAAAACGTGGACAATGGATGAATAGACTGATTTAAACCAAATGGCGCCACAGTGTCTGGGGAACACCTGTGTCAACCAACCCTACTGAAAAATGATCTTGACCAATCAGATTTGAGAATAGTGACGTGAGTTACTAAATATATCGACCAATGAAATACCAGCCTCGTTTTGAAATCGAGTGTATAAAAAGGTGTGTTTGGACATACATCGGCATTCTAACACTAGAACTCGAGCCGTCAACATGGACAATATCGTATCTACGTTCGAAATTATGGTCAACTCGTATACTAATGCTGACGAGTTAATGAATTTTGCGGCGACGATGGGAATACAGGAATCGTCTTCAGTGAGGTTTCGTTTGTTTCAGTTACGAAACCTGGAGTATGACAACGACTTTGTCAATGGAGAACTAGATTCCATTTTACAAAATTTAGGAGGAGAGCTTAACACCGCCGAAGATTTCAATGAGGAAGATTTGGAATTGGCTGTCAACTACATAAGAGACCAAAACGAAATAGACGAAAGTATGAAAGCGATCCTCTTCGATGATCAAATGGACGAGCTAGCCACTGCGTGTTTAGACGATGGGGTCTGGGACCCTCCTACGCCTGTCATTCAGTCAGGAAGTGGTCAACAGAAATTACGCTACACCATGCGAAAGAAGTCAGAGCGTACATATGCGAAAAACGCTGCCGTGGACCGAACATACCAGGTGAAGGTCGACGAACGGTACCACGGTCAGGAGTTACGAGATGTCAGGGAGGGGCTCCATAACATGTTTCAAGATATCCTAAACGAGGCCAGGGGTGATTTGGCGGGAAACGATCTGGGTCGCGTCGTTATACACCACCAGGGACTTCATGATCCTATCGTCGTTCCTCTCCGAGACTGGGACCATCTGAACGCCGACGGTGTCATGGCGATGATCGAAAAAGTACTCAACAGTAATAAAGATCTCTCAATTGACGAGAGTTTCTACATTACTGTTGGTACCATTGATTTACCGAAAGGAGGAGCCAGACGTAGAATAACGAAAATAAAAGGGGATAAAAATTCTCTCCAGCTGAAAACGTCCATCGTGACCATTAACAATGATGATCAACTATGTATGGCCAGAGCGATCGGGGTCAGCTGGGCCAAATTAAACAGATGCTCCCCCGAAGAATGGAAAGAGGTGACCAAAACCAGAGCCAAGAAAACTAATCTGGAATTGGTCATGGAACATAAAAAAGTTCCGGAGAGTTATTTCAAGAAGCTTAGGGAAAAAGGACGGGCCGAGCAGAAACAGCTAGCGGTTGCCATCAGTCAGATGGCTGGTGTACCCCTGGATCGTCCAGCCAGTCTTAATGATATAGAGGCGTTTGAAGAGCTTCTGGGTGTACGCGTTATGGTAGTTAGTGCTAGACTGGGTAATAAGTTTTTAACCAGTCCCAGTACAGACCAACAACCATGTATATATCTGTACTTGGTGGATGACGACCACTTTCACGCCATAACGAGTATAACGGGGTTCTTCAGCGCCAGATATTTTTGCCACAAATGCCTCAAACATTACGATCACAAAGAACGTCATCAATGTGAGATCAGATGTATAGTGTGTAAAAGGGATCACTGCCCAACAACGGACCATCCTATCGATTGCGACATTTGTAATATGACCTGTCGATCGGAAGACTGTTTCACAAATCATAAACAAGCCCCTGTACATCAGAAAGGAAAGGGAAAAGGAAAACCAAGTGGACCTTCCCAGTGCGAAAAATGGTGGAAGTGTCCACAATGTTACAAAGTACTGAGGACGGACAAGCGGAAGAAAGAGGAGCACGAGTGTGGAGAGTACCAGTGCTCTAGCTGCCATAAATATGTGCAGGATGATCATTTATGCTTCCTGAGAGCCACTCAAGCCAAAGAACATTACATACCCAAGTTTATCTTTTTTGATTTTGAGTGCTCTCAGGATGAGAAAATGTATTGTAATAAAGGATATTTATCCTTGAAAAACCCAAATTGTCAAGACTGTCAATCACAGGTATGTACATCTTGCTCTAAATGCCAACATTGTAAATCATCATGGTGCGGAAAAGCTACACATCGTCCAAATTTTGTTGTAGCTCATACCGTTTGTCCGAAATGTATTGATCAAACGTTAAAACCAGAGTCAGTATGTCCCAGCTGCGGTACCCGGTGCGACGAATGTGACAACACTGATTCACACGAGAATGAGGACGAAGGTCCTTGTCCAGGTAAATGTGGGTTCAGGGAAGTCACTTTCGAAGGAACGGATACCGCGGAAAAGTTTGGTCAGTGGTTATTTACGGACCAACATAAATATTTCAAAGCCATTGCGCACAACATGAAAGGATACGATGGTTATTTTCTTTTGGAATATTTGATTGATCAATCCATGAGGCCAGACAAAATAATCTACAGCGGTTCGAAAATAATGTATATGGCTGTTGAGCGCGATTTACATATCAAAGTGATTGACAGTCTTAATTTTTTGCCAATGAAATTGTCACAATTACCGAAAGCGTTTGGTTTAAACGAATTGAAAAAAGGGTGGTTTCCCCATTTTTTTAATACGAGAGAACATCAGAATTATATAGGATGTTTTCCCGAACCCCACTTTTTTGGACAAGATTTCATGAGTGAGAAAGAGAGGGGTGAGTTATTAGTATGGTTGAATGAGAAAAAGGAGTGTGTGTTTAATTTTAGGAATGAAATGTTAGAGTATTGTAGGAGTGACGTCGATATTTTAAGACAATCATGTTTAAAATTTAGAGATTTGTTAATGAGAGCGACGGGTGAAGAAAGAGAGGTTGTAAATAAGAAAGGTAAGAAAGAAAAACGATGGTTTGGTGCCGTAGATCCATTTGATTCCGTCACGATAGCGTCTGTATGTATGAATGTGTTTAGAACAAAATTTTTGGAAGAGAAATGGAGAGTCAAATTGACCGGAAACGATGAATGGGTACAGTCAAAAGTCGTTGACGAGAAGTTATATGTACAGAAAGGAAATGAATGGATCTACGAATCTAAACTCGTTGGTGAAACAGTGTGTGAGAGAGAATTTGTGAGTACCGCTATCGCGAAGATTCCTCCCAGTGGTTACAACGACCAGTATAGTAAAGTGTCAATTCAGTGGTTAGAGTGGAGAGCGCGTCTCGATAATGTCCACATTCAGCATGCTCTGAATGGAGGTGAGAACAAATTACCCGGAAGTCGTTACAAATTGGACGGGTATTGTAGAGAGACAAATACGGCTTATGAATTTCACGGTTGTATTTTTCATGGTTGCCCCGTTTGTTTCTCTGACAATCGAGAAGAGACGTACCATCCACTCACCCGTCAGTCTTTAGACGAGTTGTACGCTTTAACTCTAAAAAAGAAAGCCTACGTTAAAAAATTAGGGATGAAATATGTTTGTATTTGGGACCATGACTTCAAAAATGAAATGCTTACAAACGCTGAAATGAAACACTTCGCTCAACATTTAGATATATCGGATAGATTAGATCCTAGAGAAAGTTTCTTCGGAGGTCGTACCAATGCTAGTCAACTCTACTATAAAGTTCAGGCTAACGAAGAAGTCAAGTACGTGGATTTCACGAGCTTGTATCCGTGGGTTAATAAGTATTGTCGATATCCCGTAGGTCACCCCTCGATCATAACTCAAGATTTCGGGGACATGAAGGACTATTTTGGTATTGCCAAGGTCAAGATCTTACCCCCTCGGGGTCTGTATCATCCAGTTCTTCCGTATAGGTCGAACGGTAAACTGAAATTTCCTTTGTGTCAGACCTGCGCGGATAATGAGAATCCCAACCCATGTGATTGTACTGATGAACAAAGAGAGTTGACAGGTACGTGGTGCACTCCCGAAATAGAAACTGCTCTAAGACTAGGTTATCGTATTCAAAAAATATATGAAGTATACCACTGGGAGGAATCAACCCAATATGATTCTAACACTAGAGAAGGAGGACTGTTCGCCAATTATATAAACACGTTTTTAAAGTTTAAACAAGAGGCGAGCGGTGCTCCGGATTGGATTAAAACTAAAACAGATGCGAATAATTATATTAAACATTATCTTGAGAAAGAGGGAGTTTCATTGGATCAGGAAAACATTTCAAAGAACCCTGGTTTAAGAGCTTTGGCCAAATTATGCCTCAATAGCTTTTGGGGTAAGTTTGGTCAGAGACTTAACATGAGACAGACCGAGTTTTTTCACGAAAGTCAAGCCAATCTGTTCTTTCAATTGTTTTCGGATCCAATGAAACAACCTACCGATTTTCATATATTAAATAATGATATGGTACAAATAGAGTGGACCTACAAAAAGGACTGTCAACCGGAAGATAATAAAACGAACATCTATTTAGCTACTTTTACCACGTGTTGGGCTAGACTCAAACTCTACAGTGTCCTGGAAAAAGTTGACACACGGGTTCTGTACTATGATACAGACAGTGTTATTTATGTGAGTAGACCCGGACAGTATGACCCACCATTGGGCGACTATCTGGGTGAACTCACAGATGAACTTGGAACGGGAGAACACATTGTAGAGTATGTGTCTGGTGGTCCAAAGAATTATGCGTATAAAACCAATACACACAAAGAAACT
Source organism: Serripes groenlandicus (assembly GCA_031761405.1). Taxonomy (NCBI): domain Eukaryota; kingdom Metazoa; phylum Mollusca; class Bivalvia; order Cardiida; family Cardiidae; genus Serripes; species Serripes groenlandicus. The sequence goes on from JASEVX010000003.1 coordinate 4,938,782, forward strand.
TGTAAAGTGAGAGGGTTTACCCTTAACTATAAAAACAGCCAAATGATAAATTTTGAATCTGTTAAAGCTATTGTGACTGATCCAAAAGTTCAGTCAACAATAACAATAACCAATCCAAATAAAATATGTAGGGATAAACGAAAAAGAAAACTCTATAATAGAGAGGAACAGAAAACATATCAAATGGTTTATACAAAAAGAAGAAGATTAGACAATTTTGATACTGAACCTTACGGTTTTTGACAGAATTCTTTTTTTGGGTTTACTTTGTTTTGTACCATTGTATTACCTTTTATTATATCATTTTTGTAAGTATCATTTTTGTTGTAAATAAAATATCATACACATACATAATTGTTTTCTCGTTTATTTCGCAAAAGTTTATAAGAGTGCACACGACGAAATATAAGTAATCATGAATCAATGTCCAGTGTGTCAACGTCATTTTTCTCGGAGAGACGCCATGCTTCGTCATAGAAGAAATATACATGAACAAATTAACGACACATACATCCCATCACCACCACCACCACCACCGAGTGTGTTTACTGATGTGTATCCACCACCACCACCACCACCACCGAGTGTGTTTACTGATGCGTATCCACCACCACCACCACCACCACCGAGTGTGTTTACTGATGCGTATCCACCACCACCACCACCACCACCACCACCACCACCACCACCACCACCACCACCACCACCACCACCACCACCACCACCACCAACGCTGTCGTCACACCCGATTCCTTTACTTCCGTTCGAACCATGTTCGAGTATGACGATAGTTGGACCCAATGGCTCCGGTAAAACCTGGTGGGTGTATCGTTTATTACGTAACCTCGATACGATGTATGCTAGAGAACCACCAACGAAAATTGTGTGGTGTTATGGAGTATATCAACCTCTCTACGACATGATGGAACAGACCATTCCTCGTTTTGAACTACATAGTGGCTTACCATCAACGACTAAACTGGAAGAGATTGCGAATGGAGAACACAGTTTGATTATAATAGACGATCTCATGCACCAATTCGTAGAAAGTAAAGAGACCCAGTTACTGTTTACACAGGGATGCCACCATCGTCGTTTAAGCGTCATCTATCTATCTCAAAATCTTTTTCAACAAGGTAAATCGGCCAGAAGTATCGCCTTAAATAGTTGGTACACGGTTTTGTTCAAAAATGTACGCGGAACATCTCAGATTATGACGCTGGGACAACAACTTTTTCCTGGTAAATCGAATACCCTAGTAGAAGCTTACGAAAATGCTACAACCGAAAGATATGGGTATTTAGTTTTAGACTTAACGCCTATGGGAGAAGACAAGTATAGAATGAGAACAAATGTGTTTCCTGGAGAAGATCCTGTCATTTACACGAGGTTATAAGGGGAAGTACCGTTCCTATACAATAACGATGAGTCGGCTTATTAAAAAACATTGGAGTTATTTACAACTGTTGATGAATACTACGTCTAAACAACAAAGGAAACAACTTTTGGATACCATTACCAACGATCAACTAAGAGCGTTGACAGAAGTGATAGTCAACTTACTCCAAAGTATACTACCCATTACACCCTCTCATAAACCAAAGCTCAAAAGACATAGAAATATTATCAGACGTTTGGGCGACACGACGATTAGTAGTAAAAAGAAAAAAGAATTGTTGTGTAAACAAGGCGCAGTAATTGCCAACCTGTTGAAATCTGTGGAACCCGCTCTCAAAGACTATATACAATGAAAAGTGTTCAGAAATCGATACTTTTATCTTACGATACATATCAACGTTTACTGGATCGTTCCGTCACGACACCACACGATGATGGAGGAAGAGAAACCCCTGAACAGACGACTAACTTGACTAATAGTGACATTTTGGAAGTGCTTCCTAAGAAATATCGATCTAGGGTCGAAGCTATCCTGACCTATATATCGCGTGACCCCAAGAGTACGTTGGCTTGGAACGAGCGAGGAGAACTCATTTATAAGGGGACAACAATTCAACGATCCCATATCGTGGATTTATTGAAGGACACACAATATCATCATAAGAACTACACTCCTCTTGGAACTGATACATTTTACAAAGGTCTAGAGGAGATATATCTACCGACTACGCTTATTGTTAAACGTGACGTTACATTACGACCACCGGGACTTCCCATTGAAAAGAAAAGAAAACAACAAAGAAAAAAGTGGATCCACTTATAATGAACTGGAAGGAGTACTTGGCGTCCATCTTTTTCAATCCGAAACATCCTGCTAGTTTTGCGGGACCAGACAAACTTTACGATGTAGTGAAATTGGAGGACAAATTCAAAATTGGTCGATATAGAATTCGGAAATGGCTCCAAGACCAGGATGCTTATTCTCTGACTCGGGGAGCCAGGAGACATTTTAAAAGATCACGGGTGATTGTCAATGGCGTAGACAGTATGTGGGACATAGACTTAATGGATATGATGTCACTGGCCAAAGATAATGATGGTTTCAAGTACATACTAGTGGTCATTGACGTATTTTCCAGATATACATGGTGTCAACCGCTCAAGTCCAAAACGGGGGTCGAGGTGGTGAACGCCCTTAGCTCGATTTTAGGTCAGAGAACCCCAAAGACCATACGATCCGATAAAGGAAGAGAGTTTAAAAACAAAGACGTATCCAAGTTTTTGAAAGGTCTCAGTATTCATCATAGGTTGGCACAAAACGAAACAAAAGCCAACTACGCTGAACGTGTCATTAAAACCATCAAACACAAGATATTTAGACGTATGCTGAAAACGAGAACAAAGAAATATATAGACAAGTTACAGGACATGGTCAGCAGCTACAATCATACCGTTCATCGAAGTCTAGGCGATACACCTATATCTGTGAATAGGTCTAACGAAAATGAAAGTAGGCTACAACAATATTTATTGAGACAGAAAGGTCGGAAGAAGCAAACAATAAAGAGAGAGTCGAAGAACGAGTTAAAAAAGAAGAAAAGATATAAGTTTAAAATTGGCCAGACCGTGCGTATATCACACATCAGAAACGTGTTCGATCGCGAATATTCCCAAAAATGGACGGGTGAACTCTTCAAAGTCAAATCCCGTTACAGAAGAGAAGATGTGAACGTGTATACTCTGGAAGGCTGGGATGGTGAGACCATAGAGGGGACCTTTTATGAACCCGAGTTACAAGCGGTAAATGTAGATGAAACAACCGAGTATCACATTGAAAAGGTACTGAGGAAAAGAACACGTCAAAGACAAAAGGAAGTGCTTGTCCGTTGGCTACATTGGCCTAAGAAATACGATACCTGGATCCCAGAAAAAGACGTCTCGCGTTATAGTTTATAAGGGGGGGATGTTCTTCACCGTGATCAACTAACTATGACGAGTCACGCTCTCATTCAGGAATGTTTGGAGGGAGAAGATCAGTTGAAGAGTCATTTCAGGGTCGTAAAGTTGATAGGCGTTGTCTTCATAGCCTTGTTTTGTGCCTTACCAGGTATTGTCATGATCAGCGTGTCCGTCACACATCGTCGTCCGGTAGACTACGAAATCCAACCCATCGATCTTAATCATACGGCTTGCCTATACGTCAAACAATACCATCTTCAGGGGAATGTTTACGGGACACTGTGTAACCAAAATGGCCTAATATTTCTGGATATTCGGCGTTTTCTCAACGGAACGGTGACCCCTATAGGAATACAATTGGAACTTCATCAATGGCTCACTTTAAAACAGTTAACGCCACTCATAGACGAGGCCATTTCGGAAGCTCGAAACTACTGGAGAACTCTCAAAACTTATAAGAGAGAATCGGACATCGACATTCATCAACAAGATGAACAACCACTATCTGTTCCTGTCCAGTAACGACTCTAAAGATGAATACCCTGATAATATGTCTACAGAATTTACGATAGAATTACCTCGAGTGTACACGTTAGAAGGTCAATGGGAATGCGCCTTGGCCGAAATCGAACCTAATGTAAATACGGACACACTTTATGTGTGCGCTGACCTATGTCAAGAGTCTTACGCTGAAAACACTATGATTCCCGTATTACGTCGATTACGTAATATTAAGAAAGGAAAGAAACCATTTGAATTTCCTGTTCTCTATTACGTTCCGGTAAAGAAGACTCATATCGATCGAATCCGAATCTTTATAAGGGGAGGAAAGTTACAGCTAATAGCCAAAGATAAAACTATTACCCGCTGTGTACTTCACTTACGTCGACGATGGATAGAGTAGAAATGTGGACACGTCATTTTCAACGGATGGCCGAAGGGAAGTTGAAACCTAATCATAAAGGACAATACGTCGTGGAAAAAATTCAGATGGGTGGGACGATGAAAGAACCCACCATTAACTTTGTGACACCCGTGGCTCAAGCTGTTGAACTAGCCAAATCAGAGTTGAAGGAAGTTTATAAGGGTAATGACGTAGCAAGAAAACAACAGAAATCTACAGTCAAAAGAAAAACCAACCAATCCAAAAAGGATACCAAGAGAAAAAAGCCTTCTAACATAGATCAACTGTCGTAATGGAAGAAATACACGGTGACAGTTTGTCCTTATTTCAAGCTCCAAAAGTTCACACCGGTTCACAGAAAACGGAATGGCTTACATTTCGGCCAATCAATCAACTGACTGAAGGCGCCGCCATTGAGTTTAATATACCGGGGACATCCAGCGCTTATATCGATTTGACCAACACGTTACTTCACGTTAATTTCAACATTGTTAAAACTGATGGGACCAGTTTGGAAAAGACAGACCACGTGGGTGTGACCAACAACATCTTACACTCGATGTTTTCACAGATTGATTTAAATATCCAACAACACCCGACTAGCGAAGTGGGAAATAATTATGCCTATAAGGCGTACTTGGATTTGCTGTTGGGTAATCCAACCCAACACGATCTAAACGGTATAGGATTTTATAAAGACGATAGTGATCATCCGGAAGACACGGACCCTGCGGGAAGAAACAATGGACTTTTCATTAGATCTTATTGGACCTCTGAAAGTAAAACGTACGATGTTATAGGACGTCTTCAAGTCGACCTGTGTCAACAAGACAGATTACTACTGAATGGAGTACCTGTCAACATCAAACTGTGGCAGAGTAAAGATCCGTTCCGGTTAGCCACTGCTACTGACGATAATGCCTACAAATTAGTCATTAAAGAAGCTGCCTTAAAAGTGGCTATGGTGAAAGTTGACCCCGAACTGTTTATCGGACAGTCAAAAACACTTAAAAACTCAGAGGCTCTCTATCCCTATACAAGATCCGTCGTTAAGTCTTACGCCGTGCCTAGTGGACAGTACTCGTTCATCACGGATGACCTATTTCAAGGCGATGTTCCCAGACAATTGATTGTGGGATTGGTATCGTCTTCGGGCGTTCACGGAAAATTTACGAAGAACCCTTTGAACTTTCAACATTTCGACTGTAATTACGCCGGATTTTTCGTGGATAGTCAGTCTACACCCTCGTCACCTTTACAACCCAGCTATAAGAGTGACAACTACGTCGAAGCCTACCAGAGACTGTATACGTCTAGAGTTGAAAGCGCTATTCATTTGACACGACAAGATTTTAAAAGGGGATGCTGCTTGTACGTGTTCAATCCGGAAGGAGACTTAAATGATCGATTTGCTCGGAGAGCCCATACCCGTTTGGAACTCAAATTCTCAGAAGCCTTACCCGAAACGTGTACAGTCATTGTGTATGCCAAATTTCCATCGCTTATGAAGATTGACGCGAGTCGAAACGTTGTATTAGAGTCATGAATTCATCCCAGTTGACATACATAATGAGGCGTGTAAAACAATTTGGAGGTGTTGTACCTGCTGACAAGTTACCGCGTAGTATCAAATGGAGACCTAAAGTGTACATCGTCAATACGGACAAGAGTCATCAACCGGGTCAACACTGGGTCGCCTTTTACTTTCCATTGAGAGGACCAGCCGAGTTTTTCGATTCCGCGGGACACCCACCGGACTATTACCACACACACTTTAAACGAGTGTTGCTGACCAATGGACAACCTTATATGTATAACGAAAAACGAATCCAACAATATGGAACACAAACCTGCGGACAGTTTTGCTTGTTTTACGCTATTCATAGATGTCGTGGATGGAGTATGAGACGTATTATCAAACAGTTTAATCCTGTGAACTTGGACTATAATGAACGACTCTTGAGTCGCGTAATTACTGTATAAACTAAACTATTATGATGTGATTCTTAAGACATGTGTATAATAAAATTGTAAAAAGTGTAACCATTCGTTTCTTTTTTCTTACATCCCACGCAATGAACAACAACACATGAAGTACAGTTTACATATTTCTTTATTGACCCCGCTCAATACAGTACGCCTGGGGATTAGGGCGGTCCCCCAGGGCACATATTACAATAATGGTAATTCGATCAATACTGGCATACATATAGTGAGTAATTGATTTTCATCCTTGATGCCCGTCATGAGCACTGTACCTGAATGAAAACAAGTGAAATGGATACAGTCTTTATAAAACATGGCGGCTGGAAATCGTTCTGGTTCGTAACTTCCTCGATAGTATCTGACGATGTGTGACACGTCTACAGGTCCTTCGACTTTGTAAGAGGCGGATATCGTCCTGATGTTGATTCGTCTTAACTGAACATTCCATCCTAATGTTTGTAATAGACGCACGTACTGTCTCAGGCGTCTCTTAGCTTCCTTGACAGACTTGGCCTTTCCGTTGACAATCATTTTCCCATTACGAAATACCATACAATGGCCACTGTTTTCGATGGTTGATACCAGAATGTCACAATAATATTTCTTATATACAGAGTTTTAAGTCCCGTGAATTCTATTTATAAAATGACGGGTTTACACATGTCCTTACCAGTTGTGACAATCATTTGGATTACATTCGGTACAGCTTAACATCCCCAATTGGTTCATATGGTCACCTTGTAGGTAACAAGGTACAACCGTGTCCAATTCAGGTAATGTCTGTCCCACTTCCGTTATCAGTTCCTTTAAGCGTTTGTACTCGAGTGGTCTTAGACAGAGTCCTTTCTTGGTAGGCACCATTTCTTCCTCAGGCTTCCAATATTGTCTAATGTCTACGCATGACCCTTTAACTGTACAGTACACGTTTCCACCAAGATGTCTTTCGTAGGACTCTTTGTCTAGGAGAGCTTTGTCGACGGTCTCTGTCACTTCTACGAAATTTTTATATCGCATCAATGTCAAGCTAATTCCTTTTTTCGTAGGAACATTACCGTTCCATTCTCTTAAGTCAACCCGTAACTCTTCTTTCCATTCACTCACTTGAACGTAACGATCATTCCCCAAATCCAGTTTACATCTAAAGTTAGGCATGTTGTCAGGTTGAGTTGTAAGGCTCTTGTGACTGATATAGATGTTTCACAGTCTTTTTATACCTTTGAGTTGTTCTCTCTGTAACCTCTGATTGGTTAGTTAAAAATATCTATTTATAGTAAATGACGTATAATCTATTTATAGAAAATGACACATAATCTATTTATAAAAATATGGTGAAATACCGAGTATCGGGACCCCTGTCATTTGAACTCTGGACGCTCTCGAGGTAAGACGTTACATTTATTGCCATACTATGTGCCGACTATACTAAAAGGGATATATCGTGTTGTATGGATTCCCGAAACAATGTAGCAAAGGGTAGGTCGAATTTCTAAATATAGACCCATGATGTCATTCTAAATATAGAACTAAAATGGACATGCGCAGTCATTGTATAACTATAAAATGGCGTCCTCACTCGTGTCCATCCTTATATGCAAATGAGATACTATAAATAGTAACTAGGTCAACACAATGGCCGCCGATTACGTCATCTTTGTTTGGGGCCCAAGAGGCGCCTATACTACTACAAGCACAATTATAATCTACATGATGCTTTCTTTTTTATTATTCTATTGTACGCGACTTAAAACAACATTTGCATTTACCGTAATGCACGACTTTACATTATATATACGACCAATGTAGACCAAGATCAGTCGGCACAAGTGTGCTCTGCAATCTTCGTATACACCGTTCGGGTTAACGGTAAAGCATACGAGCCGTCCCGCGAGAAAACCAACATCGTGAAGTATCGACCCGGATCAGTCTAAGCATGCCGTGCAGGTTAACCCGGACATACAAGTTTCGCCTCCTGTGGATTTTCTGTTTCAGGTATCATAACGCTATACCTCTATCCCATTGAGACGGATTGTGTAGGCCCGGATCAGTCTGCGCGGACTGCGAATGCTGATCTGGGTCGATATAATATGCAGAGGCCAACCTGAGAAACTGACACACACAGCTCTTGAAATAAAGACAATCACAAATAAATAGTATACTTGTATAGACGGGATGTTTGTTACAATCCCTACTTCAGACGTTTTATAATTCGTATACGACTGGTTTATATTACATCTACTGCGAAGATTGATAGAAATATCCGGTGATGGAAAAAATCATAATTTCCTAATGAAATGTTATCAGTCTCCCGGGTCATATGCAATGACGTCACATATATTTAAAACGTCACTCTACATTTTGCGTCATGAAAGTGCCATAAACACAGGGCTACTTTTACCCAAAATATAGCGTCATTTATGAGAAATGTCATGCATTTTGATCGTGTACGTAATAACTATAACATTCAATTACCATTGGACTTTCAATACGATCATTCTTAACCTTCTTGAAATTACCCTCCAGTAGCAAACTCGTGCAGAAGCACTCGTGTACTTATCACTTTGAATAGAATTTCGAGGACTTGGTGTGAAAGGGATATAACTAATAAACCATTTTTGAAATCACTGGTTTAGGGGCCATTTTTTACCCCTTTGTAAACAATGGAAACTTAGGCGCCATTGCTCACAACGAGCAATAGCACCAACAATTTCCATTGTTACCAAGAAAAATTATTTAACGCTTATAAAGACTTTATGGCGAGGTGATTAACCTTGGTAAAAACATACCTATTTTAATAGTTACAACAGTTTCACGCCAATAAACACGCTATGTAAAGCCTGATCAGACTGCGGTGCGCATTTCTATAGTTACGAAACTGTACGTACCCTATAATTTCGACAACACCATCAGCAATGATAAACATTTCTCTGGCCACTTCCCCTCTCCGACATATCAAATCGCCAGGTGTGAATATATAAGCCCTCATCTTTAACATGAGATCGTGCAGGAATTCAGGTCGACATTTTTGGAATATTGTTACCTGTTGATGATAAAGTAACGGAATATTATACTCATTTGACTATCACTATCGAATGTCTTATTGCAAAGGACGATCGTGAAAGTCCGTAACGAACGGTCGTCCTTTGCTACAATATTTTTTACTCATTTTGATAATGTAACTTTCATTCATAGTTTTCTAACATTTTTGCCTAGATGTCTTCAAAGTCGTCTGCTACAGATTTGCTGTATATGAGGAAATGGGTTAATGCAAAGAGGGAACTACATGTATATTTAAAAATCACGCATATTTAACGTTTTAATTAGTTAGGTGAGAAAACCGAAACTGATAGATCACTAGGACTGTCATTGCCAAAAGCGAATTGAAGGCAGATTCAAGACACTGCATGTCTGGCTCAGTCGACGCATTTGGGGGGAAAAAGTAAATTATAATTGGAGGAAATGAATAAGTAGGTGTTAAGAGAAAAAATTATATATACCAATTAGACTTGTAACTTCAAGGCGTTAGACAAATTATACTGTTTTTGGAAGCCCCGTAGGAAAGTTCACATATTGATTGTCGCCAAGAGAATGTCTGAATTTTTTGTTTGCTTTGCTCTTCTTAAGATATTCCTTTGTCGTAAAAATTGCCTACAAACGGAGGTTATAATAAAAACATTGTGGCAAAAGGAGAAATCCCTCAGGATATGTACCCAACAGAAGAGTCTCCTGGGCGAGAGTTTATTTGTATGGTGTCTAACGTCGCTTTAAAAGAAGAAAAAAAGTTATTTAATATCGTTTACACGGTAAGTTAGCAGTACTACCGATCCATTCATATTGGCACGAACGAGTCAGTCGTAATGCTAACCACACAACCCGGATTTTCAAACCATTACTACCATTTTCCTGGTCTTTGGTATGACCCGGACGGGGATCGATACTGCGACATCCCGCACCCGATGTGGACGCTCTACCACTACATCACCGAAGCGGTAATAACTTGTTAAGGTAACAAACCTAAAGCTGTGTTGCGTAAATACGAATACATACGCTCTACCAATACATCACCGAAGGGATGAATACTTGTTAATGAAACACATTTTACACTGTGTTACGTACATACGAATACATACGCTCCACCACTACATCTGTAATATAACGCGGATTTAACTTGTTAATTATGTAGAGAAATAAACGCAAAGTCAACATCAAATCGTATAGTGGTTAGTTTTATTTTAAAGAGGGTTCAAAGTAATACATGTCAGATGGTATAGACAGTATTCTTGTTCCCTCCCCAACAGCAGCTCTGGGCCGTCTTTAAATACTATCTGATTAACATATTCATAACTCTCATTATTGACATAGCTTCATATTGGAGAGGTCAACATTAACCCCTCCCAAGACAGAACTATGACCAATATTAATAAGGAAACCATCAAGCATTTCCTATCTTCAAATATAATTTATTCATTAATCAATCGTAGTTCGAGCCGTAACGTTACACATCACCGAAGCGGTAATAGCTTTTAAAGTAAATAAACATTACAGTGTGTTAAGTAAATACGAATACATACGCTCTAACTACATCAGCGAAGCGGTGATAATATGCTAAAGGTAACAAACCTAAAAATGTGTTACGTAAATACGAATGCATACGCTCCAACTACATCAGCGACGCGGTGATAATATGCTAAAGGTAACAAACCTTAAATTGTGTTACGTAAATACGAATGCATACGCTCCAACTACATCCGCGAAGCGGTGATAATATGCTAAAGGTAACAAACCTTAAAATGTGTTACGTAAATACGAATGCATACGCTCTAACTACATCAGCGACGCGGTGATAATATGCTAAAGGTAACAAACCTTAAATTGTGTTACGTAAATACGAATGCATACGCTCCAACTACATCCGCGAAGCGGTGATAATATGCTAAAGGTAACAAACCTTAAATTGTGTTACGTAAATACGAATGCATACGCTCCAACTACATCCGCGAAGCGGTGATAATATGCTAAAGGTAACAAACCTTAAATTGTGTTACGTAAATACGAATGCATACGCTCCAACTACATCCGCGACGCGGTGATAATATGCTAAAGGTAACAAACCTTAAATTGTGTTACGTAAATACGAATGCATACGCTCCAACTACATCAGCGAAGCGGTGATAATATGCTAAAGGTAACAAACCTTAAATTGTGTTACGTAAATACGAATGCATACGCTCCAACTACATCAGCGAAGCGGTGATAACTTGTTAAAGTAACAAACCTTAAATTGTGTTACGTAAATACGAATGCATACGCTCCAACTACATCAGCGAAGCGGTGATAACTTCTTAAAGTAACAAACCTTAAATTGTGTTACATAATACGAATGCATACGCTCCAACTACATCAGCGAAGCGGTGATAACCTGTTAAAGTAACAAACCTTAAATTGTGTTACGTAAATACGAATGCATACGCTCCAACTACATCAGCGAAGCGATGATAACTTTTTAAAGTAACAAACCTTAAATTGTGTTACATAATATGAATGCATACGCTCCAACTACATCAGCGAAGCGGTGATAACTTGTTAAAGTAACAAACCTTAAATTGTGTTATGTAAATATGAATGCATACGCTCCAACTACATCCGCGACGCGGTGATAATATGCTAAAGGTAACAAACCTTAAGTGTTACGTAAATACGAATGCATACGCTCCAACTACATCAGCGACGCGGTGATACTATGCTAAAGGTAACAAACCTTAAATTGTGTTACGTAAATACGAATGCATACGCTCTAACTACATCAGTGACGCGGTGATCATATGCTAAAGGTAACAAACCTTAAATTGTGTTACGTAAATACGAATGCATACGCTCCAACTACATCAGCGACGCGGTGATAACTTGTTAAAGTAACAAACCTTAAATTGTGTTACGTAAATACGAATGCATACGCTCCAACTACATCCGCAAAGCGGTGATAATATGCTAAAGGTAACAAACCTTAAATTGTGTTACGTAAATACGAATGCATACGCTCCAACTACATCAGCGAAGCGGTGATAATATGCTAAAGGTAACAAACCTTAAATTGTGTTACGTAAATACGAATGCATACGCTCCAACTACATCTGCGACGCGGTGCTAATATGCTAAAGGTAACAAACCTTAAATTGTGTTACATAAATACGAATGCATACGCTCCAACTACATCAGCGACGCGGTGATAAACATCTTACTCTTTGTTACGTAAAAACACATTTACTACTTAATTGCTTTACTTTAACGCTTCACGTCTCACCTTTCGTAATGTCCCGAGGTTGACGTGTAACGCTAATTCAGTCTTCAGTTTGTCTGGTAGTAATCCCAGAGAGTTGATGTCGTTACAGTTTAATCGACCCCTGGAAAATATATAAACTATAATGAATATAAATGCATCAACTGTGAATAATGAAGACTCATATACGTATGTACATACGCAGTCTTAAAGGAGCGATCACAGGGGTTTGTACATGGGGTCGCTCAGGTCAAGGTCGAGGTATTCGTTACTAAACATAGACAAATCCGCTAAAAATGGTTACATTTAAATGGACATTGATGGGTGTGTCAGCAACAATCATTTAACAAAAGTTCACATAAAGGAATAGCGTGCGATTGCATTTAGCGTCACTCAGGTCAATAGGAACACCTTTAAAATGTCATTTAAACACACCAAAGAAGAACAAGCAACGTTCTCTTTATTTTTAAAAAATACGTTTCGATAATCGAAAACTTGTTGTCGTTTGAAGTAATAAAGTTGAAATTCCTCGAGTTAATTGCCAGTGAAACATAAAACTGTATGTCAATATGGTGTTTCATTACCTTCAACCCCATTTAATTAGAAATATATTTAGTGGAAATTGGCTTTATCCTATCATGACGTATATTCCCCAAGACGTGGGTTCTTTAACAATTCCAAATGCACCCTTAACGACGAGTTAAACCCATTTCCCCTGACTTAGGGTTCTATTAAAATTTCAAAAGCTTCCTCTAAGATGGTTTAAGCATTTAGTAACCCTGACTGAGGGTTTTATTACAATTCCAAAGGTAAACTAAATGAGGAGTTAATCCCATTTTCACTGACTCAGGGTTGTATTACAATTCCACAGGCTTCCTCTAGGAGAGGTTAAGCATTTAATTACTCTGACTTAGGTTTCTATTACAATTACAAAGGCTTCCTCTAGGAGGGGTTAATCATGTATGTACTCTGACTTAGGTTTCTATTACAATTCCAAAGGCTTTCTCTACGTAGGATTAGGAATTTAATTACCCGGACTTACGGTTCTTTTTCAATTCCAAAGACTTCCTCTAAGAGAGGTAAAGCATTAAGTTACACTGACCTAGGGGTTCTTTTACAATTCCACAGGCTTCCTGTAACATGTGTTAAAGCATTTAGTTACACGCACTTATGGATCTATCAAAATTCCAAAGACTTCCTCTAAGAGGGGTTAAGCATTAAGTTACCCTAATTTAGGGTTCTTTTACAATTCCAAAGGCATCCTCTAAGAGGAGTTACTTTAAGCCTCAATTACACTGACCTAGGATTATTTTACAATTGAATCAAGTCATGCAAAACTAGACCCTCGGATTCCTTTTTTTAAATAACAGCATAAACGTTCTGATTACTGGTTGTAACTCTCTGTAGAGGTGCTAATCAGACTGCATGACCGCTTGCTTGCAAAGACTGAACATTGTTTTCGTTTTGCGCTAAAGTCCGTTTCCTATTTCGTAATCCTATTCACTCTTTTAAAATGATTGAACAATATGTCTAAGCAACATTGATATCATACGTTTAAAGAATTCTGACCGCTATCCTGTGTGTGTTTTTTAATACTCCATACGAGACATTGGATATCAAAGAGTTTGTGTGTGGTTCTATTAATTCCCTTTCTATTTTGAGACTTTTAATTTAGACTAGCGTTGCATAACCCTTTACCCCATTTCCTCTGTATTTGCGCTTTGCTATACGAAAACCAACCTAGGGATATTAATGACCATGTAAGATCCGGGTCAATCTGCACATCTACTGTAATCCAAAACGGTCTCCACTGTATTAAACACAAACTTTCAAAAGAGTTTACTGACAAATACAGTGAATCGGCAACTTTGTATAGAAAACACCTTGGTAATGATAGTTTATTATCTTCCATAGCCTATCAAAAATCCAAATGAGAAAATGGAAAGTATGGACAAAAGACAAAAGGTTATTGTTGGGGTAGATTGAAAATCTTTGAAGGAAAATAAGAAATTGCTCGTTATGTGCAATTGCTACTGTTCCTACAATATTTACCATAGTGCTCACAGTTAGATGAGTCAAATTGTGTTTGTTTCAAGGATAAATATTAACATCTAAATAGATACACATCTGTATTTTTTATTTGCCTCCCATCAATAATACTCTTGATGGGTTGTACTGTTGTGTAAAATAGTGCCTAGACAGATCTCTGACAATACTTGTCACGAAATCAAAATTATAAATAATATGAAAATCATGAATTTACGGGGGGAAATGCAGCTCTTCGAAAACAAGGATTGTTTTTTTGAATTTGTTTTCTAACAACTATCGAAATTGAGTTTGTGAACAGTGGAAGCTAGAACCATAAAATTGAAATTATATTACGCAACAAGACATGTTGAGTGTATGCGTGTTTTTTTTCTACTTAACTCTTTCAGCGCCAAAGGCAATATCGAGCTTTTTGCAAACAATACTGATTCAGGTGAGTCAGCTCGTAACGAGCTGTCTCACCTGAAATCAGCATTGATTGCCAAGTATTCCAAAATTATTATACCATATCAAATAGAGTCGCCCGACTTTGAACATGGAATTTAACTACTTTAAACAATTCGGCGCTGAAAGAGTTAATATACATACACCTTGGATTAATTCAGTTTATCTTACAGAATAAGACAGGAACAAGTCTGAAATGATCATTTGTATACAATAGTTACCCCTTTCCCAAATAAGAGTTTTGACATTGTTCGATAACTAAATGACAAACAAGGCTGAATTCAGGTGACACAGCTCCTTACGAAAAGCCTCAATAGTACCATTAACGCTGAAAGAGTTTTGCAATGTTTAAGTATTAGCAATCTCCTTTTGCGGATGAACACATAAAATAATACAACTCAAATCACACTATTCAAGGAACAATAAGTACTTCAATTCTAAATAAATAAAGATAAAAACCAAGCAAATAAAACCGATTTGATTGTTCTTGAAAGGAGGCCCTTTTGTATGGATAAACCATTTAGTAGTGCAAACACTTTTTTAGTTAGTGAGGCAACAACGAAAGTATAATTAATGCCATGTGATTTAGACATCATTCCAAAATAAACGGATATCAGCCACGTTTGGCGATATGGGTTCTAATTACTTCTCCAATTTGGCATCATTCATGTTTAGTTTAAACTTATTTATTTTACATCGATTGCGAAACAAGCCTTTGGCTTAGATTAATCACCCTCGATGTCTGCTTCCTGGAAACTTAACCAGTACTCGCGCCGTTTGTGTGTAAAAATCCCAAAGTCAGGATCCGCTCATCACGGGACTCGAACCATGGACCTTTGATAAGAGAGGCCGACGCTCTACCTCTGTACCACTGTCATTCATGTTACATTGGCATACCACTTCTTTGGCTACCATTCTAGTTTTAAGTCGGACAATGCATTTAGCTCATATTTAACAAGTAGGCGGACAGATAAGACTCTGCCAGAGATTTTGCATATGCACTGACTCATCGGAATTTTTTGAGGTATCCGCCAAGACCGAATGGTTAGCATCGGCGATTTGGAACAGGGATTCCCAGACGCGGCGTTCATGGTGGAGTGTTCTTAGGCAAGGCACTTTTCCTAGCATAGTTGGTTTGTTGACCCAGGTATCATGAATACATGAGCTGTCGCCTTGATATAACTGAAATAATGTGATAAACGGCATAAAACCCCAATTAAACTTAAAAAAATAACACAAAAAAAAAACCAATGGTTTCCCTGTACGTAGAATCATTAAGACCTTTTAAATAAAAAATCGTAAGACGCGGTTAATTAATGTTTACGTTTAAACTTCACGATTTTAAAATATACTCACATAATATGGTGTATATTATACAACTATACAACGTAGTTTTACAAATTTGTTATTCAAGACCCCAAATCGTAAAGGTTGGTCCTCATTTCCTTACCCGACGTTGCTATGGTGACAGGTACGTATTTATTGGTAATAATAGTTCACCCTACTTGATATAACTGAATACAACAAAAGAATAAAAGATAAAGAAAAACACGCCATATTGAAGGCCTCTTCGATTGCCCCCGAA
The DNA here is from genome assembly GCA_031761405.1 of Serripes groenlandicus. Taxonomy (NCBI): domain Eukaryota; kingdom Metazoa; phylum Mollusca; class Bivalvia; order Cardiida; family Cardiidae; genus Serripes; species Serripes groenlandicus. The sequence continues at coordinate 4,955,378 of JASEVX010000003.1, forward strand.
ACAGCAATAAAGGAATGCATCGTCACCTAGCTGTTCTTAATAACGTGACAAAATAGAGATCATTGATCACCTTTTTCTTGAGAAAGACGTCTTTCTACAGTTTGTTGTCTGAAATATCCAAACTGCGTCTGACGACTTGGGGCCGTATCGTCTTTCCGGGTTGGCATCATTTCAATTGACGTTAAACTAGTGGGGCTATATTTCTAGATTTTTGTCAACAGTTTCATCTATGACTATATGAACTGTCGACGGACAGTGAAGGCTCTGGTGCGACTCTGCAGAGTTCAATGTTCACACAAGCACCAGTACCCCAAATCGCATGACGCAGTTTCTTTGCGAAATTAAAGACTATCTTAAGAATTATGTTGTCACCTGAATGTTTAGGGAATGACATAAATGGGTCATGTGTATGGCCTGTCTTTTATCTATATTTGCCTGTCCGAGTGTACGTATACATTTCTTTTGTTTGCTTGTACGGTCTTTTACTCCGTTTTTTAACCGTATTTTACTTATATGAGCCGTCCCGCGAGAAAACTAAAAGTGTGGACTCTGCGTAAAGTATCGACTCAGATAAGCCTAAGCATGCCGCGCAGGCTAACCCGGAGAGACACGTTTCACCTCCTGTGGATTTTCGTTTTTAAGAATCATTACTCTATACCTCTATCCCCCTGAGACGGTATTTGTCGGCCCGGATCAGTTGGTTTTCTCACGGAATGGCTCATATTACGGTTTTGTTGAATGTGTGTTTTAGTGAATGTCTGTTTATATGTCCGTATACTCTTCATTTGCGTTATTGTAAGATCTTTTGACTCAATGACTTTCTAATTTTATAACACGGCTTTGATAATTGAACGGTTTATGGAATGACATAGTTGAGTAACGCTTTTTGCACGTTTGTTAATCTATATGTATCTGTCTGTTTGTTCATTAAGTCGTGATTTGTTTTATTTAAGTGTGCTTGAACATGAGATGTTTGTCATCCTGTCATCCTGTTATGTTTAAGGTTACTTTGGATATATAATCTTCTGGTCATGCAACCCTGCCAAGTTTGAGTAATGTTGGTCAAAGCATTATCCAGTTAACACTTGGACACGCTTTGATCTACCGACAGACTGACATTTGCAAAAAAGCAGTATACCCACTCTTCTTCGAAGGGAGGCATAATAACATACATCGACTTTGTCTGGGTAAATTAATAGCACTACTGGTAACTCTATCCGGTAAGTTAATGAAACAAAATAGATACGTGTGTCAAGATAATTCGTACATTTCCACAAAGGTCAGACCCATGTCAATATTGCTGAATGATATCAAAACCTCCAGACAAGGGAGAGTGAACTGGTCTTTTTTCCTTCGAATATCTCTCTTTTTACCCAACCAAATCGTATGATGAGGGTGCTCAAAATAATCGTCTCATTTAGACGATTAATTTGAGTACCCACAACATAGGGTTTAAGCGTAAAGTAAGGAACAATTTATTTGAAAGAAAAAGAGCATTTTCTGCAGCTCTGGATATCGAGGGCTTAGCGTGAAACGGTTGTAACTAAAATCCTATTTCGAAAACCCTAATTTAGGGGCAATTTTGACCCCTTTGTAAACAATGCAAATTTAGGTGCCATTGCTCAGAACGAGCAATGGCACCCACATTTCCATTGTTTACCAAGAAAAATGATTTAATGCTTATAAAGACTTTGTGGTGAGGTGATTAACCTTGGTTAAAAAAAATACCAATTTCAGTTACAACCGTTTCACGCCAAGCCCTCGATATCTTTATAATGATCCCAACATACCTTGTCCACACATAGTCATACCATCGCTGTACTCTTTTCTGTAAGTCTGGCGGGATACTGTGCATCTGCATGTAAAACTTGGCCCCGTCCTGCCAGTGTAAAAAAAAAGTTATATTTGCATATGAGCCGCCCTTTAGAGATTTTGGGTTTTATTGACCGTCCGTCACAGAATCATACACACACATTTGTTTTATAATTAAGGTCAAGAATGAATCATATGGTTTCTTAAAAATATTTATTAGATTTAAGCGATCCTTGCAGTCTGATCAGGACATTAAGTCCTACCCGTTACCTCGAAATCCCTGAGCAACTTAAAAACTGTGCAACTTGACTACAACCGCCATGAATTCAAAAGCCGCCGACGGTCGATTTTAAAGTGACGTGGCTCAAGTTACCCCTTCAGTAGAGGAGACATTTTTGCCTTTGGTATAGTCCAAACAAATAGGGAATTTACGATATAATTGTATATATCTACTAGAAGAATCATCATAAATTTGCTTTTGTTTTTCCAGTTTGTGTACGGCATTTATTTTCAATTATCCTTATTTTATTTTAGGAAGGTCGTTAAAAGAGATACCGATATCAAGATCCCATCCAACCAAAATAGATCAATCTTGACATATATACTTGTGAATCTGGCCCGGGAAATCCCTGGGTAGTTTCATCCTCAAAAACAAGAGCGAAGAAAGTCGTCGTGTCAGGAAAAAAAGTATTTTACCATTTGCAAGAGCAGTCACGCTTTCATCCGTTCGCAGGAGACGAAATTTAAAACATTTTGGTAAAAGGAGAATGTCCAGAACGAGCAATTCCCCATTTTGTTACAATGTTTCAACTCTTTTCAATATATCATTATCTTTATATACATTTAATGCAATGTATGCAATGTCCCATATTGTTGCCTAGATGTTTTCAAAGTTGCCTGCTACAATTCGTTTATAAATAGGAAGGTTAATTGTAAACGCAAACAACGAAGACTTAGTGTATTGATGACAGAGCCTCAGGTTTCCAATCAAATGTGAAATACTGTATACGTAATTTAGTTGGTAAAGTTTTTATTTTGGCTTGTTTGGGTCTTTTGGCGATCAATAGAGATTCCACTAAATCTGAACGAAGTAAATGACAAAGTGGAAAGCAAATTTGTAGATGTTCGCCGATCAGATTTGAACTTGACGTTTCAAATTAAATACGTCAATACGTAAACAGTAAACATTAGTAGCCATGTTACTGAAATAAGACCACATCCTTCTTCAAGTCTTATAATTATAACAGATCATGGTACAGTAACATTTTATTTCACCTATACTTCACTAATCATTCGTTTATGGAATACCTTTTTATCAATTCATGGTTACTCAACATATTTATGGTGCACTTTTTAAACAAGTGTTCAATCACCAAACAGAGAAGAGCTATATAAGCTTTTAGCTTGGGTTCTATTCCTGTTCGCACTTATTGTTTGTATAGTTTATATTGTGCTTTATTATATCGCATACAATGTGTTTGAACTGGTAACTATAAATCCTGATTATAATGCCAGGTAAATGCTATACATTTCTAACACCTCGACGTTATTTATATTGTTGCACAAAGGGAACAAAATCACTATGACCCTTTTCGCCAAGCCACACAGTTCAATGATGATAAAATATGAGACAATAGGGACTTAACCCACATTAAATCATGCAATAGTTTCCAACAATGATAGGACAAGTAATTGGTTAAAGTACAATACTAATGGTGCCTAAGAGAAAGTCGATGAGAAAAGAGTTGCGTACTTTCTTCACCAAGGTTATTGCCACTGAATATTGTGGATCTGCTTTATTCCACAAGGAATAACAAATATGTCTGAGTCTGATTGTTTTGTTGGCTATGGAATATACTCTATTTCAATAACAAGGGCACCGCAAAGCGGATGCATCGCTTCGCCATATACTAACTGTATACCAAGTTCGGTTAAGATCAGTCGAAGGATGTTCAGTGTAGAGTGGTCACAAGGTTGTAACGGACGGACCCGGAATAGTCAAAGTTCAATTTCGACCTTGACCTTTAACGTATGACCTTTAAAATATATAGGCTTCTAGACCTTGCCATATACTAACTGTATACTAAGTTTGGTTAAAATCGGTCAAAGGATGTTCCTTGTAGAGTGGTCACAAGGTTGTTGATATGGGAAAATAGTCAAAGTCCAATGTTGACCTTGACCTTTAACCTATGACCTTAAATAGGCTTCTAGACCTTGCCATATACTAACTATATACAATGTTTGGTTAAGATCGGTCGAAGGATGTTCCGTGTAGAGTGGTCACAAGGTTGTTACGGACGGACGCGCGGACGGACGAACTTACGGACGGACAGCCCCGTTACTATATCCCCTCGCAAACTTCGTTAGCCGAGGGGATAAAAAGCCACGAAACTGTCGTGGCTGACTGCTTTAGCGAGCGAGATTTCAGCCCGACCATCAAGGTTTGTCAGTAAGCACGTGGTACATTTCCATGTCACTGCAATAAAGGTCACCTACTCAATGAGTTCATTTATTCTGTGAAGTCTGAAGACTCCGGGTCAAAGGAATCTTAAGATATTGAGTGAAAAGTGATTTGACCTTTACAGTCCCTGTGACATCGACCTTGAAGTCATGTTTATGAAGTGTCTTGACTCTGGGACAAATGGTGTTTGATGTACTGGGCGGAAACAGAGTTAACCTTTATGGCCCCTGTGACCTTGTCCCAATGATCTGCAAATCGGCCAACCATATTCTACTTGTTGTAATCCATCTCTGTCAATGGCTAGAGTATGATATAGGACATATACACATCTCACCATATTCTACGGGTTGTAATCCATCTCTGTCAATTGGTAGAGTATGATACTGGACATATACAAGGCCAACCATATTTTACTTGTTGTAATTCATCAATGTCAATGGGTAGAGTATGACACAGGACATATACAATGCTCAACATATTCTACTTGTTGTAATTCATCTATGTCAATGGGTAGAGTATGATACTGGACATATACAAGGCAAGAGCAATATGTCTCTAGGGGTAGGGAGAGACATAATGAAGGTTTAGGCTGTGCATATGCTTCAATGTTTGTAGATGTATAAATACTTAATTTCCAATGGTTCGGCACAAACAAAACTTGTCAGTAGATGTTTGATTAAACTAATTAATAAAGGATAAATGTATCAATTATTACAATGTTCGTTTGTTTTAAATGGTCGGCATGCACAAACACCGTTGCTATGACACGGTTTCTAGGCAACTTACCAATAATCGCTCAAATTCTTGACGACTGGCGTTTCTATTAGTGATCACGTTGCCAACCTGACCTGGAAGCATAAAAGATAGTCTCGTGTTATTGAAATGATTCGAACAATTTTACTTGAATATGTCAATACTAGATTTGTCTGCCATCAGAAATCACGCAGAAAATAATGTCATATCCCCTTCTTGTATTACAATAGTATCTGCTACAGAAGCGTGAAAAGTCATCTGCACTTCAATCCAGGAAAAACTGCTCGTTGTCGCACGCAACTGGAAAGAAGGCATTTGAAAACTAACTGGAAAAAATAAGTTGCTCAAACAATGTTTCCACTAAAATACAATTCTCATGACCATTGATAGAGGACACATGACACTTATCTCAATGACTGTTATCAAGTTCATGACCCCTGAATTAATAGTTCCCCTTGTTTGTTCGAAAACCATGAGCATAAGATTTGTCTTTGAAATAGGTACATGTAATCTTTCAGTACTTTAATGGTTATTCTAAAAATGTAGTCATTCTATAACATTTGACTTTGAACTAGGTACATGTTATTCTCAAGTACGTTAAGGGTTATTCTAAAACTGTTGTCATTAGGTACCATTTGTCTTTTAACTAGGTAATCCTCCAGTACTAAAGAGTTATTCTAAAACTGTTGTCACTCGATAACAATGGTTTTTGAACTAGGTAATCCCCCAGTACTAAATGTGTTATTCTAAAAATGTCGTCATTAGATACAATTTGTCTTTGAACTAGGTAATCCTCCAGTACTAAAGGGTTGTTCTAAAACTGTAGTCATTCGATAACAATTGTTTTTGAACTAGGTACATGTAATCCTCCAGTACTCAAGGGTTATTCTAAAACTGTAGTCATTAGATACCATGTGTCTTTGAACTAGGTAATCCTCCAGTACTAAAGGGTTTTTCTAAAACTGTAGTCATTCGATAACATTTGTTTTTGAACTAGGTACATGTAATCCTCCAGTACTCAAGGGTTAGTTTTCAACTGTAGTCATTAGATACCATGTGTCTTTTAACTAGGTAATCTACCAATACGCAAGGGTTATTCTACAACTGTAGTCATTCGATAACATTTGTCTTTTAACTCGTAAATCCTCTATTACGTTAAAGGTTATTCTACAACTGTAGTCATTAGATATCATTTGTCTTTTAACTCGGATATCCTTCAGTACGTTAAGGGTTATTCTAAAACTGTAGTCATTAGATAACATTTGTTTTTAACTAGTCCTCCAGTACGTTAAGGGTTATTCAAAAACTGTTGTCATAAGATAACATTTGTTTTTTAACTAGGTAATCTACCAGTACTAAAAGGGTTATTCTAAAATTGTAGTCATTAGATTAACATTTGTATTTTAACTAGGTAATCCTCCAGTAAGGGTTATTCTAAAACTGTAGTCTTTCGATAACATTTGTCTTTTAACTTGGTGATCATCCAGTACTTAATGTGTTATTCTTAAACTGTGGTTATTAGATAACATTTGTCCTTTAACTAGGTAATCTACCAGTACTAAAGGGTTATTCTAAAACTGTAGTCATTCGATAACATTTGTCTTTTAACTTGGTGATCATCCAGTACTTGATGTGTTATTCTTAAACTGTAGTTATTAGATAATATTTGTCCTTTAACTAGGTAATCTACCAGTACTAAAGAGTTATTCTAAAACTGTTGTCATTAGTTACCATTTGTCTTTTAACTAGGACATCCTCCAGTACTTTAATGTTATTTTATCCTGCAACATTCACATGTTTAGCCATGATATCAGCCGGTCCATGGGAAAATGTGAAAGTTTACTTTTCGGAACAGTGCAGATCAAGACTAGCCTGTGCATCATATTGTTAGAAGCGTCTGTCAACTTGTGTATATTCTAATAAGACTGTACAGATGTACAGGTTAATCAGACGTGCACTTTTATATGTGCTCTAACACATATCATATGCCACCATGTCTTTGGTGTGACCTGGCTTGGGTTTTGAATAGTACATATACCCGGTGCTATGTCTATATGAATAGACAGTACAAGTACAATCCGAATATTTCCCATGTCTGAAACGCCCACACTTCGTTATAAGGATTTAAAACATTGAAATGGAATGTACAAATACTTATATAAAACCACATTACTTCACATACAAAGCCAGTGTTATTCGTGTCTCGTTTTATGTATATTATTGAATAAGCCTTGCACCAAATAAAAATCAACCCCAGGGTATTATTACATCGCATGAACATCATGTAAAATGGTTATAATTACGTCATGCTTCAAGATGTTACAACCGATCTACATGAAGCCATTAATGTGTAGATAACATCATATCTCTTTGTTTGGATGGTGTTTAACGGTGCGTTCAACACTTGTTCAGTTATAGTTTCCTGGGTATGTAACCAGTGCTATTGGTTCATTAACCCTGTCACCAGCGGATCAGTCGTATTGCTACCAACAATCCTAAGCGCCAAGGAGAGAAAGCTCTGTCTATTTCGAGGGCTTGGCGTGAAACGGTTGTAACTAATAAATATCTGTTTTACCAAGGTTAATCACCTAGCCATCTAAAAGTCTTTATAAGCGTTAACTCATATTTCTTGGTAAACAGTGGAAATTTAGGTGTCATTGCTCGTTCTGAGCAATGACACCTAAATTTGCATTGTTTACAAAGGGGTCAAAGTTGCCCCTAAACCAGGGTTTCCAAAAATAGGTTTTTAGTTACAACTGTTTCCCGCCGAGCCCTCGACTTGTTACTATACTCTATGATCCATGTATGTTCTGGCTGACAGACGCTTCTCTAACTTTACACTTATAGGCGAACAGTACGAAATATAGATTAGATTATGTGAGTGTGCGCAGGATGGTTTTGATCTACCCCGGTAGCAAGAGGAAGACCAATTATAAATTATTCCTGGAGTATCTCCCTATTGGCACCTATATATAAATGTATGATGCGTTTATTCATCGTATGTTTTGTTTTTTATAATATTTTCGTGCAAGCTATCCCAAAAATGACTTTAATAGATCATTTCGAATTGTACATAAGTTGACAACATAGAAACCTTCAAATACAAAAAAAAAGGAACAAGTTGGAGCCTATATAACGATCAACCCTCGTATTTTAAACTCGGTTTTGACAAACATATATGTGGAAGACAGTGGTGCAGAAGAAGAGCGTCGGCCTCTTGTATCAAAGGTCCCTGGTTCGAGTCCCGTGATGAGCGGGTCCTGACTTTGGGATCTTTCCACACGAAACGGCGCGAGTACTGGTTAAGTCTGCTTCATCGAGCGTGATTAATATAAGCTGAAAGCTTGCTTCGCAATCGATGTAAAATAAATAATGTTTAAATTAAAAATATATGCAAAAAGGTTAAATCGACAATTAGGCAGGGTACGATTTCGCTTCTCTCGAAATTATTTCTTTTGCTTACTAAATCCTTTGCTATTTTACCACCATAATAAAGTTCATCAAAGATTTAAAAATCATATAATATGTAAGATAAGGTATACACTTAGAGCATGTATAACAGATACTGAAACATCAATCCAAGTTTCATATAATACAAAAGGTAAACAAGTAGACCTGCATTACATACTATCAAGTTTAATCTGTTGTACTTACTAACACCCATTTGTACCAGTGGAATTTTACGTTTCTTTTCAACATTTATTTACATATTTCGCTTTCCTTGTAACGGTTGAAAGTCAAGTTTTGGTCGGTATGCCAATTTCTTTCATATAGGACTATCAACCTCTTTAATTAGTTTATTTAAGAAAATATAGTCGGATATATACGCTATAATATTCCACTCGTATAATATCTCAAGACAGTTTTCAAAATGTTTATCTACAAAAAAAAGAATAGGGCCACGTTTCGCCTATACGAACTTATTAGAGACATGAATAAAACAACTATCGACAAGACCGATTCTTCATAAGTAAGAAGGGATGCAGTCTTTCTAAATTAATCCTCAATTAACCCTTTATCATACAACAAAAACATAAAGGCAAAAGTAAGAAAAATCTCAATAAATGAAAGTATTACAATTGAAAACATTTTGGATAAAAAGACAAAAAAGAAATTGCACATTCTGAGCAATAACTCAATTTGTGATAATGTTTTCAAAAGTCGTCTGCTGCAGAAACGTCAGAATGATTCTGAATGAGACAAAGGCTTAACAGATACACACTCTACAACGTATTCGTGGTGTAGTGAATATAGCGTTCGCTTTGGGAGCATGCGACCAAGGTTCGATACCCCTCGGGGGAAAGCCAAATACGTTAACACGATTAGTAATTAATTCCCTCTTTGGCGCTCAGTATTGCATGGATTACGAATGATACATTGGTGTCAGAAAGTATTATACCGGAAGTAGTGATGGTTAATTACACAAGAAAGGTTGTGGTACAAGTGAAACACAAACGTTTATTTTGTTATACGACTTATACATCGGGGTCAGGATATATATAATACCGGTAGTAAACGGTACATTACCCAGGAAACACAGTGACATACGTGAAATACTGTTGAAAACGGTGTTAAACACCAAATCAGTTTTAACAAACCCTACTAATAAATAGGTCACATGCTACGAGTTTCTAAATAAAGCCAAAAAAAAAAATAACATTTCGCTCCATCACAATGATTTACAATATGTAGGTCACATAATATGGTTAAATTTGTATCCATGCTCCTTTTTCCTTCTGTGTTATATTACAATAGTTAAAAAGAATGTTGTGTAAGTACTGGTGTGGGAAAGCCAGGAAAACATGGGTAGGTGCACTGACCGCCGTGATATGACCAAAGCTGTTGAAAGCGGCGTTAAACTCCAAACAAACAAATACAATACTTAATGCCCCTTGAAAGAAAATGTATTTTTGGAAATGAGCTGGCGGTTTGTATCTCCTGGTATCAGGGGATTTTTTATATTCATAACGTAATAAAGGTAGGAAATCACTTTGATCTATTTTGGAACAGACTGTATTCGAAGTAGATCAATTCTAGACTGTTTTTCTCGTTCATAACTAAATAGGTTTGCAAAAGTATGTTTTACAATCTGTCTGGATAACCATCGAAGCAGAAGAGATAAATAATTACTTTGCAAAAACGTATCTTCATACAAATGAAAACTTATTGCGTAATAATACGTGTGCGCTCGTTATTAGCATGTCTATTTTCAACTCGATTTAATATAATTATACTTCTTTCTATCTTTCTTTTTTACATTTTTTAGAATGTGATGATTAGCATCATTATGTAATCAAGAGTCCTTAAGAATGTACCCTATGCATCACGGGCGGATTTATACATTAGCGCCTTTAAGTTGTCCTATGCTAGAATGCATTGTGTTTCCGTTGTATTTGTAATTTTGATTTCTGGAACGTATGTGTATTGACTTATGACATAGAGTTGATAACATAAATTGTTTTGCCATCGAACTTATAATTTACATTTTCACCATTGTTTAACTATGTAATACTAGTAGAATCGACTGATTGCAAAAACTAATTAGAGCAACTTCATGCGAAAGCCGTCCAACCCAGAGGGGTTGCAATTAAAGTCAATTGTCAATTCATTGTATTCTTGTACAGTCGAAATATTGGTCCTGCCTGTTCTTCAGATGTTTCAATGAATTGTGAAAGGACGGCGCAGCCTGATATAAATTCCGATGGTCCTAAGTCCTGAAGTTCGGTTTTCGTGTGGCGTAGCCAAATTATTCATTGAGATTCCACTGAATTGTTTTGGTATGCATTTAAATTAACCGTATATATTCGTCATGCAACGAGGATCTTGATAGGAACCATTTCTTAGAAAGTAGGTCTGTTATTCGATTTTATGTAAGGGAACATTGATTGATTTTTGGTTTATTTTTACGCCGCTTTCAACATTTTTTCAGTTATATCATGGCATTTCCTTGGAAAGTTATTAGTACTACTGGCCCTTTTATCCTGACACCCCCGTAACCTTGCATTTTTAAAGAATTTGGTACCCGGCGTCTTGTTATGTAGTAAGATGCTTATAATAGGCCTATAGACCGGTTGAAACACTTGAAAGACGTTTCACATCTTAATAAAGCAAATAGTCTAGTAGTACCTCAACGAATCATCAGAGATACAATTTAAGGAAAGCAAAATGTCATTGATGAATTAAATAAACATTTTGTTAACATTTCAAATTTTGATTATCTTAAGCAAACCATGAACACTCACTTAAAATACCACCAACTTGATATTAAATTCATAACGCCACTTGAAGTCAGAAACATTATAGGGTGATTAAACACCAATAAATCAACTGGTCTTTATGGCATAGGTCCAAAGATTTTAAAACATTGTGGCGATGTCACAACACCCTGCATAGCATCGATCATAACTAAGAGTATTGCAGCAGGCACATTTCCTGACGTTTTTAAAAGCGCGAAGATAATACCTATCTATAAAACTGGAGATAAGGACTACCCTAGCAACTACCGCCAAATCTCTATATTACAAACACTTTAAAAAATAATCTAAAGACATATTGCTCAACAAATTCCGGCTTATTTCACTAAAACGAACATTCTACATCGAACACAATCGGGATTTCGTAAAAATCATTCCTGCAATATGGCTCTAGTAAGACTTATTGATACATGGTTGAAAAATGTAGATGAAGGAATGTTAGAAGGCACTGTGTGTCTGGATCTACGAAAAGCTTTTGATTTGGTGGACTACCGAATTCTCTTACATAAACTCAAACTTTATCACTTTTCTGAAATATCAATACATTTTTTTTTTCAAATCCTACCTTTCTAACAGAACACAATTAGTAAGAATTTATAATATATCATCACACTTACTACTTATAACATCAGGAGTTCCCCAGGGGTCAATTTTAGGTCCGTTATTGTTTTTGCTCTACATAAATGACATTTCGTTAAAAAGCCGTGATGTTAACATGGACTTATACGCAGACGATTCAACTGTGTACGCTTCCGGATTCCAGTTATGTGATGTGCAAGACAAGCTACAAAAAACATAAGCTATATCATGGAATGGTGCAAAGTAAACAACATGTCCCTTAATCCATCAAAGTCAACTTGTATGACTATTGCATCATCATATATACTGACCTCATTGAGCCCCCTTCAGTTAAAAGTCAACAGTCAACCACTGAGTAATGTTTCTATTCAAGAAATCCTGGGTGTTTATGTAGATCATAAGTTAAATTGGCATGCACAAATTGATTCTGTATGCAGAAATTAAACACTAAAATAGCGCTATTGAAAAAGATTATATACTACCTTAATGAGAAATTACTATATTATAACTCCTATATACTCCCAGTGTTTGATTATGGATGTGTAGTCTGGGGACAAGGAGCCAATACATACAGAAACAAGATATCTTCAATTCAGAGAAAGGCCGCAAGAATAAAACTTGCAAAATCTCGCGTGTCTACCAAAACGGATCTTTTCCATGACTTGCAATGGCTGTCTTTTGACGATAGGTGTCGCTTTCACACGGCCTTGCTGATTTACAAGTTCGTTCACAATTTGTCACCAATATACATGAAGGACATTTTAATATTTCGGAAAATAAATATCACGCTCACAATCCAATAACAATTTAGCATTGACCTACAAACCTAGAACAAATTACATGTTAAATTCATTTAGATATTTTGGTTTTAAAGTCTGGTATAGCATTCCATCACATATAAAGCACTCAACGTCTATTTCATTAATCAAACGAAATTATTAGAAATACCTTCTGGAAAAGGTTCCATACTAACACTATCTTGATTACTTGCCGTTATTATGTTAAGAATTGTGTTTAGAGTAGTTGGAGTGTCTGTCTTCACATGATTGAAAATAAATTCTATTTGTATTTCATGCCATAATATTTCATTGGAATATGTAATATTTGTGTGTGTTATAATATTATTGAAGGCCATATGAAAATAAGATATGTATAGCCATTGTTAAATTGTCTGTATGTGTCTTAGATGTTACCTTAAACAAAGTAAAGATATCATTATTATTTTTATTATTATTAATCATTTAGGTTGTTACGTTTGTATAATGTTAAGCTATTAGATATTACGAAGTTACTATGCTCTTGGAAAGAATACACTTCTTTTCGGAAAGACTTTCATGATTTTTTCTAAATAATTTCATTGTGATGATATTTCAAATTTAACTCACCTTAACTGCGAAATATCCCTTTTTCTGACAATCGCTTGTTTGTGGATATTGATTGCATTGATTTTTGCATTCGTTCGTACAGTTGTACGAACGTCATGCTTTTTAAAACATGCCAAACATTTCTATCGGTAGAGTTTTTAAATAATTTTAAACACTTTTCTTTTCTGAAAATATTAGTTTTACTAGAGTTTTTCATTTTTTTGATACATCATTTTGTTATCCACAATTATATGGCTGTTTGCGCAGTGTTTAGAATGTATTTGAATGTCACTTTTCCCCTAAAATTAAAAGCTTTTTATTTGTTCATGATGAATAGAATAGAATAGAATATATGTTATTAACTTATACAACATACATGTACACATATTTATATATGAAATAAAGAAAAACAGACACGGTTACATCAATTGATAAATATTTAGTAAGAAGGTTTTTTTTCATTTTATTTATACTACAAACAAAAGTAACAATTTCGTATATAACTATAAGTATATGCATGGTGAACATGTATGGAGAACATGCATACAATAATGGTTATATATTGCTATTTCTACATTTTGTTGCAAAAGATATATAAGTTGCAAGTTTATTCATTGTTTTCTGTGTAGTTGATGAAAGAAATTTTGTGAATTTAACCATATTTGGAAGGGTGATATGTCGATAAATTTCACTCGGATGTCAGAATAGCTTATTGACAGCTGTCAATTATCACATTCCATGTCTACTACAGTAAAGCGATTTTATTCTGGGCTTTTATCCAAACAGACAAGTTAAAAATGATCATACTCACATGTTTTTGTGTTCAAATTGATGAGTTCCCGATGAATTTATGTAGACCCGGAATCATAAAATGAGCCGTTCCATGAGAAAATCAACATTATGGACTCTGCGTAATATATCGACGCAGATCAGTTCACGCAGGCTAATCCGGCCCGACACATTCCGTCTCAGGGGGATAGAGGTATAAAGTAATGATTCTTGAAACAGAAAATCTACAGGAGGCGAACAGTGTCTGTCAGGGTTAAGCCTGCGTGGCATGCTCAAGCTGATGCCCGGTCGATACTTTACGCAGATTCCACAATGTTGGTTTTCACGCGTTACGGCTCATATGTTTTCAGACATCTGCGTAATGTATCGACCAGATCAGCCTGCGCTGTCCGCGCAGACTGATCCGGCAAACACATTCCGTCTTAGGGGGATATATGTTTATAGTAGTTATTCCTGAAACAGAAAATCAACAGAGACGAAACGTGTCTATCCGGGTAAGCCTGTGCGGCATGCTTCAGCTGATCCCGGTCGATACTTTACGCAGAGTCCACAATGTTGGTTTCTTGTGAAACGGCTCAAATGGCATATATTGAACAGGGAAGTAACTTGTCCAACCACCTCATTTTAAAAGAAATGAAACAGAATTGTATTGTCAGTGGATCTTGATTCCGAAAAGATTTGAATGAATAAAACAAATGAGAGTGAAAGTAGGCATCCCTGTTCTATACACGTTTTTGTCAAGAAAATGTCATTTAGTTCTAAACTCTCACTTTCTATCTTAATGGGAACCCATTCCAAACTATAATTATCAAAAATACAAACATCGAAGGGTTGATTGTTAAATTACATCGTGCTAGAGACTATTGTTACGATTTGTTAAAATAAAACAAAAACACATTGAAAGCTCTGGAAAAGGTGTATAGTGTCAAGTTTCTATTTGATTTTCAAACCCTATTTTGTGGGGATTCAATACTTATTTCGAATAGCAATATGCAATATATCGTAGTAACGAGTATGGCCGAATCAAGTATCTAAAATACATATGTTAACTAGCACACGCCCGAATACTCGGTATGATGGGACGCCTCTATGTATATAGCGTATGACTCTAAACAACATATGTGTATAACGAGCAAATGCAAAAAGTGAATAAGGCACATAGCAGAAACGTTGTTGAATAAGGACAACTTGTGCATGATTAAGATTTTTTCAACTATTCCTGAGAATG
>JASEVX010000003.1:4970817-5008787 GCA_031761405.1 Serripes groenlandicus
TGTCATTACATTTTTGAGAACATATATGTTTGTATGGACAACAACATGGTTTGGGGCACAGTTGTTTACAACTATATATCTGATGTAAGGTGCTTATTTTGAAATTATCCATTTCTGATCTTACATGTATATCTAAGGATTCATTTAAAAATGTTCATTCCTTCCCGAATTGAATATTTATTTCTGTTAATGGTTATATACTTGACTCATTGAACGTCTGTTTCCGTATAGCATACCTCGTAAATGTTAACTCTTTCAGCGCCGAATTGTTTAAAGTAGACTCTTCCATGTTCAAAATCGGGTCTGTCCATTTTTCAATTTATGAATGTTTTGAACTATTGTGGTAACTAAAAGGCAAACAATGCTGATTTCAGGTGAGACAGCTGGTTACAAGCTGACTCACCTGAAATCACCATTGTTTGCAAAAACCTCAATATTGCCTGTGGCGCTGAAAGAGTTAATTATTCTTAGCAGATTGCATAGGTGTATTGTTTTTAGGTCACTACGGTCAGAGGATGTTAAACTTTCCCAATGTAAGACGCATTTGCTGCAGACTATGTTGAAAACATCGTGGTAAAAGAGGGAGAATCAGGTCGTAATGGGCAATTTCTCCATTTCCGACAAGGCTTTTTTTTAACTCTATTCAATAATTCCAATTTCATTTAAATCTGATTTTTCATAGTGTTGCTTAGGCGTTTTCAAAGTCGTCTGCTGTCGATATGTTGTATAAAAGAGGTTTTTTTCAAAGTCGTCTGCTGTCGATATGTTGTATAAAAGAGGGGGTTTTCAAAGTCGTTTGCTGTCGATCTGTTGTATAAAAGAGGGGGTTAAAATGTGTAATTAACTCGATGACGAGTATCAGACTGTCATTCATAGATCCTGGTATTTAATGGTCGCAAAGTTTTGAGATTCGGCTCTTTATACTCTTGATAATAAGTTGAAATATAATTGTTAAAATAATTCTGTTATCTCAATGTTTACAACTAACATCTGCTGCAGAGGAAACATAAGTCGACTACATCGGGGACGATGACATTTGTTTAATCATTTCCAGTTTCAACCTTGCCACGACTTGATCAAACTTTGATTATATATAATCACTATCAAGACCCTTGGTCTTCTTTACTGCGAGAAAAAACATTTTAGTATTTCTTGAAGCAAAGGATGTACCATGTTAATTTCTCATATACTTGTAACTCTTATGTGAAAATCGATTTCTGATTGTAAAATGTTTACTAAGTAGAAGAAGAGCAACCGTGTGATATTCGGCTCCACTGTTTTAAATTTATTTTCAGAACTTGTTATGAAGTAAAGAGTTTTGACTTGTAACATGTTAATTTCACAAATTCTTGCAGCAGTTTCTTTGGGAAATTCGTTCGGAATCGGATTCGATCTTTTTTGTCTTCGTTAAATCTTTTTTTCTCTTTAATCATCATTGCTCTGAGAGATAGCCGAAACTGTACAAATTGTGTCAACAGACATTCACAGATCTTCTGATTCCAATCGTGGTGCAATCATCTTCATTAAAGGGGCTGACTCATGCATTTGGGTTTAAACGTATTACATATTTCCAGTATGGATATTAGCTGTAAAGTGATTGAATTTGAAAATCATTATGTTTTAACATGACAACACATTACAGTTGACTCGTGATAACTCGAAGTCGAAAGGGAACCATAGATAACTTCGACTTATCGGCGTGTTCGAGTGAACGGAAACCATATATAACTTCGACTTATCGGCGTGTTCGACTGAACGGGAACCATAGATAACTTCGACTTATCGGCGTGTTCGAGTGATCCATAGATTTATACTAAACTCATTTATCTTTTTTTAGTTTCGCAACTCATTGAAAATAATAAAAATATATATGAAAAGCAAGACAGTGACCAAATCATATAAAGAAAACAGCACAGCAGCAGTTTTCAAAAGACCAATCGTTTCCAGGATTTGTTCAATATTAACGATATTGTTGATTATCACATGTTCGAGTTATCATAGCTGCACTATAATCTAGTCGTACTGTGACATAATAGCTTAACACTTTCCCTCATACAACAAATCTGCAGTAGACGAATTTGAAAACAGAGTGACAAAAACCTGAAATATCTCAATAAAAATGGCTTAATTTTGAAATAAAGTTGAAAACATTGTAGCCTAAGGAGGAATTGCTCATCATGCACAGGAACCTTGTTTATTTTTGCCTCATTTATAGGTTTGCGAAATGAACTGTCCATACAACAGTACTACTAAAATAGAATCAAATTGGCTTTACTTGATTCATTTTGAAGTAGTTATTAACTTAACTTTATTTATTTGTAAGTTTTAACGTTCAAATCGTTAGACAGCCCCTTTAACGTTTAACACCAAGTGTTTATTTAAAATGGTGTTTTATGCAGATGTTAACAGTATTTCACGGCGTTCCCTGGATAAATACCAGTACTGCGTGTCAGTCGTCATGCTTTACTACAAGCCTGAACGTCATGGAGGGAAGTCACTACTTACATTTAACGAGGCAGTCAGTCGTCATGCTTCACTACAAGCCTGAACGCCATGGAGGGAAGTCACTACTTACATTTAACGAGGCAGTCAGTCGTCATGCTTCACTACAAGCCTGAACGCCATGGAGGGAAGTCACTACTTACATTTAACGAGGCAGTCAGTCGTAATGCTTTACTACAAGCCTGAACGCCATGGAGGGAAGTCACTACTTACATTTAACGAGGCAGTCAGTCGTAATGCTTTACTACAAGCCTGAACGCCATGGAGGGAAGTCACTACTTACATTTAACGAGGCAGTCAGTCGTAATGCTTTACTACAAGCCTGAACGCCATGGAGGGAAGTCACTACTTACATTTAACGAGGCAGTCAGTCGTAATGCTTTACTACAAGCCTGAACGCCATGGAGGGAAGTCACTACTTACATTTAACGAGGCAGTCAGTCGTCATGCTTCACTACAAGCCTGAACGCCATGGAGGGAAGTCACTACTTACATTTAACGAGGCAGTCAGTCGTAATGCTTCACTACAAGCCTGAACGCCATGGAGGGAAGTCACTACTTACATTTAACGAGGCAGTCGTTAGACAGCCCCTTTAACGTTTAACACCAAGTGTTTATTTAAAATGGTGTTTTATGCAGATGTTAACAGTATTTCACGGCGTTCCCTGGATAAATACCAGTACTGCGTGTCAGTCGTCATGCTTTACTACAAGCCTGAACGTCATGGAGGGAAGTCACTACTTACATTTAACGAGGCAGTCAGTCGTCATGCTTCACTACAAGCCTGAACGCCATGGAGGGAAGTCACTACTTACATTTAACGAGGCAGTCAGTCGTAATGCTTTACTACAAGCCTGAACGCCATGGAGGGAAGTCACTACTTACATTTAACGAGGCAGTCAGTCGTAATGCTTTACTACAAGCCTGAACGCCATGGAGGGAAGTCACTACTTACATTTAACGAGGCAGTCAGTCGTAATGCATTACTACAAGCCTGAACGCCATGGAGGGAAGTCACTACTTACATTTAACGAGGCAGTCAGTCGTAATGCTTTACTACAAGCCTGAACGCCATGGAGGGAAGTCACTACTTACATTTAACGAGGCAGTCAGTCGTCATGCTTTACTACAAGCCTGAACGCCATGGAGGGAAGTCACTACTTACATTTAACGAGGCAGTCAGTCGTCATGCTTCACTACAAGCCTGAACGCCATGGAGGGAAGTCACTACTTACATTTAACGAGGCAGTCAGTCGTAATGCTTCACTAAAAGCCTGAACGCCATGGAGGGAAGTCACTACTTACATTTAACGAGGCAGTCAGTCGTAATGCTTTACTACAAGCCTGAACGCCATGGAGGGAAGTCACTACTTACATTTAACGAGGCAGTCAGTCGTAATGCTTTACTACAAGCCTGAACGCCATGGAGGGAAGTCACTACTTACATTTAACGAGGCAGTCAGTCGTCATGCTTCACTACAAGCCTGAACGCCATGGAGGGAAGTCACTACTTACATTTAACGAGGCAGTCAGTCGTAATGCTTCACTACAAGCCTGAACGCCATGGAGGGAAGTCACTACTTACATTTAACGAGGCAGTCAGTCGTAATGCTTCACTACAAGCCTGACCGCCATGGAGGGAAGTCACTACTTACATTTAACGAGGCAGTCAGTCGTAATGCTTTACTACAAGCCTGAACGCCATGGAGGGAAGTCACTACATACATTTAACGAGGCAGTCAGTCGTAATGCTTCACTACAAGCCTGAACGCCATGGAGGGAAGTCACTACTTACATTTAACGAGGCAGTCAGTCGTAATGCTTTACTACAAGCCTGAACGCCATGGAGGGAAGTCACTACTTACATTTAACGAGGCAGTCAGTCGTAATGCTTCACTACAAGCCTGAACGCCATGGAGGGAAGTCACTACTTACATTTAACGAGGCAGTCAGTCGTAATGCTTCACTACAAGCCTGAACGCCATGGAGGGAAGTCACTACTTACATTTAACGAGGCAGTCAGTCGTAATGCTTTACTACAAGCCTGAACGCCATGGAGGGAAGTCACTACATACATTTAACGAGGCAGTCAGTCGTAATGCTTCACTACAAGCCTGAACGCCATGGAGGGAAGTCACTACTTACATTTAACGAGGCAGTCAGTCGTAATGCTTTACTACAAGCCTGAACGCCATGGAGGGAAGTCACTACTTACATTTAACGAGGCAGTCAGTCGTAATGCTTCACTACAAGCCTGAACGCCATGGAGGGAAGTCACTACTTACATTTAACGAGGCAGTCAGTCGTAATGCTTTACTACAAGCCTGAACGCCATGGAGGGAAGTCACTACTTACATTTAACGAGGCAGTCAGTCGTAATGCTCATCCTGTAACTATCAGCGCCAAGGAGGGCAGCCATTACTATCATTTTGAGCCTCGAAAACTCGATCCTATGAAGTTAACCTGTTTTGAAGAAAACCCAGACCGCATTGCGTATTTACGACTGGTATCGACGTCGATGATTTCGAATCAATCTTTACAATTATATTGAGGAGGTTTTAAGATATGTACTTAGGACACTTCTAAGAGGAAGAAATGCAGGGAATTTAAAAATGAAGGTATCATTGTCATTGTTATTCGTCCTAATTTATATTTCCTGTTACCACAATAGTTCTGAATAAACTCTATTTTTCGGAAATCTCCGTCTATATCGAGTTAACGATTTATTCAGCATTGATTCGCTCGTTTACTTTGATTTTAAATCTAAACTACTATCTTTGTAGTTTATCATTAGTAACGAAGTATTGTATAGTGAATTAAAAAGACCAAAAAAGGTAAAGACTTAATAAATGAAGGTTTCATTTTTATTGATAGGCTCGTGTATTTCTCATTAAACTTTGTAAGGCCCGCGATCTTGGTGTTTTATCATTTTCAAAGACGTATTAAATTGAATTAAGAAAACGCATCCTTTTTTTGAACTTTTTGTCTTCCTTAAATTTAAACCAACAAATGAAATTTGTTTTGGTTTTAAATGATTTTAACCGGTTAGTTTCCTTTGCTTTCAATGGATCCAATGAATCTTTTTGATACAATTTGCTTTAGGGTAATTCTGTTTTATCTCTTTTTTGCTACATTTAGTCCTTTTTCATTTTTTATGGACTTTTAAAATGGAAAGAATTCCCCGAAAACCAAAAACGTAATTATGAAAAGTGAAGATAAAGATCTACATACGCACAACACCCCTGAACTATGATCTAAACGGACAATATTGTTTGAAATTTCTTGAAATCTTCTATCGCTTATCGGTAATCAGTCAAAGTATGTGCCGCAACGGCGAAATGCCAACAAGCTTTATATTTCTAATAGCCTATATAAGTCCTTCTTTACTTAAAAGTAATCTGCCGTGGCCGAGTTGTTAGCCTCGGGGATTTGTAACCGGACAACCCGGGTTAAACGCGGCGGTCATGTTGGACTGCCCTTGGGTAAGGCACATTTCCTAGCCTAGTACGGGTTTGTTCTACCCAGAGATCACGAATAACTGAACAGTCGCCATGCTATAACTGAAATAATGTTGAAACGATGTAAAAGCCCAATAAAACAAAAAGGTTAAAATGGATACTATTGACTGCTTAATCATTCAGGAACATTATATTACTAATTTGTCATCAGACCAGAGTCAATTTAAACATGATGATAAGGGTATACACTGGTATCAATTGCTAGTGTTGCTTTTGGTTAAATACAACTCATTGAGGCATATACAGGAACGTGTCCTTACCTTTTGTATTTATTTCTCCAAAAAAATGTTTTCCATTATATTTCAAATTACAGAACAGATGCGAATGTAATAAAAAAATATTTCTTCGATGTATTTGACTTTCCGTATTCTATGTGTGGAAATCCACCAATCTTTAATCATATCAGTTAACTGTTTACCTGATTTATTAACCCTTTCCCACATACAGACGCTTAATGACGCTTCTGCAGCAGAACACTTTGGACATCATTGGGACTAAAGGAGAAAGTCCTCATGATGAGCAATCTTTCACTTTTGCGACTATGTTTTCAACTCTATTGCATAATTAAAATGAGATTTATGGAGATTTGTCCTGTTTTTGCCAATATGTTATCAAAGTCCTACAGATGTGTTGTATCATTTTGCAACCATATACATTTAAACCTTAATCTTGTACATCCACAATTGAGAGACGAAGCTGCTACTTGTTCAAAACCGTTGACAGTCGTAACGCATACAATTTAACCCTTACCATCATACAGTCGCTTTCTGGCATCTCTATTTTACGACTTTTTAACCCTTTCCCTCATATAGACGCTTTCTGACGCCTCTGCAGCAGACGGCTTTATGAAAACATAGTAACAAAAGAAGAAATTGCACAAAAGGTGCAATTTCTCCTTTTGTCACAATGTTTTCCACTTTTAGTCATATGTTATCCATTAAATTAGAGAGATTTTCCATTATTGAACAAAATATGTTCAAAGTCGTCTGCTGCAGAATTGTCGTATGAGGGAAAGGGTTAATAATTGTGACCAAAAGATTAGTTGCTCATAATGAGCATTTTCTCATTTTGATGCTTTCAACTGTCATATGGAGATTTTTCACGTATTTGTCAAAATGTTTTCAAAGTCGTCATTGCAGATTTGTTATATGCGGGAAATGGCATAAACAGAGTCGAAATCTGTACTTCTAATGTCGTAATGTATTCATTCCAATGAACTATTGAAGTCGAAATTGTTGATACCAAATAGATAGAGATCCAAGAAAATCGAACTAATGTAGAATAATGGATAACCCACTTGTATCACAGATTGGGCGATAAATTCTCATTTATTCTAGATTTATTCAATACAAAGTGGAATACAAATTATCTGATTATATCACAAGTAGAAAAATGTGAAGAAAACGTCCATTGAGTTTTAAATCTATTCAGAATTCGTGATGCCACTGACACCGTGGGAATTAGAATGTTACAAAGATAAAAAGGACCTATCCATTTGTCTTTGAGGGCGTCGAAAGGCACACATGTGCGCTGTCTTATTGCAGGATTTACCTGATATGTTGAATGGTAGAGAAAACTGGCTTCAGCACTATTTCAGATGCCTCTATCCTATATGTAGACGTTTTTTGACAACTCTGCTGCAGATGACTTTCAAAGACCTTGTGACAAGAAAGGTTTTCTCCTTTTACGACAGTAACTTCAACTCTATTGAATTGTCTGTCACAGATTTGTCGAAAGGTTAACCCTTTCCCACCTGCAGACGCATTTTGACGCGATAGCAGCATACGACTTTTGAAAGCATTGTAGCCTAAGGTGAAATTGCTCATGATGAGCAGTTTCTCCCCTTTGGCCACAATGTTTTCAACTTTATTTAACAATAGAGCTATCCTTTATGGAGATTATTCACGGTTTTGGCTAGATGATTTCAAAGTCGTCTGCTACAGATTTGTCGAATGTGGGAGAGGTTATACAGCACTGTGGTCACTTCACATAGTCATGCGTTAACTACAGATTGGGCATCCGTACCCTCCACAACATTCTTCCCTAACAACGGCATTTGCCGGAATACAGATGCAGGTAATCAAAACGAATTTTTAACAATCATCGGTAAGATCGAATGCTCGAACTCGGGGCCTCGTGATCGATGGTTTCTTAGAGCCGTTTGATTCAACGCCTCGGAAGATGGCACATCGTGCATCTGTGTCCAATTCTTGGATGGATTAGAATACATCGGGAGTTACAGTTTATTTTCTAACAATAATTTCAAATCTCGAATGCTTCAATTTCATCACAGGCATTCGTAGCAAGAAAAGTGTCAAGGAAGTTGTTAACAAATTGACCGATATTGTGCAGATTTCAACCGTTTTCACCATAGCGTCCAGTCTACAAGGCTGTTACATTGGTTACAGTATACCGGTTATTAAGCCTTTCTCACATACATCATTTCAGAATCAGAAGCGGTCTACTTTGAAAACATGCAGAATATAGAAAATCTCTGTGAATGTATTATTATTGCATAGAGTTGAAAACATTGTGACAAAAGGGGAATTGATCGCAATGAGCAATTTCTCACTTTGCCACAATGATTTCAAAAGTCGTCTGCAGCAGAGGCGTCAGACAGCATGCATATTTGGGAAAGGGTTAAACATGTTCCTTCTTTAAAGATCCTCACCAAGATAATTCCAAGGTTACCATTTTATTTAAATTCTCTAATCGCCACACCGTTTGGTATTCGTGCATTCGTAATACATGTATTGGTGCTTTTCGCACATATTTCAACGTTTAATTGTGTATAATAAACATCAAAGATACAATAAGAAAAATGATCAATTCTGGTGAGTATTACTTGAAGACAAATATACTTACCTACAATAGTGGCGAATATGAATACTCCAATCAAATAGCTGACTATCACAAATACATATCTGAAATAAACAATGTATTAATATTATTTTAAAAACAATCTTTTTCTTTTCTGTGTTTCCCCTTTCATTTAGGGGAATGTATTTTTAGTGTAGGTTGGTACCGCCTCCAGTGTGAGAAGTCGCGGATCCGATCCCCGGTCGGGTCATACAAAATACTTCAAATAGTGGTATTAATGACTTTCCTTCCTTGACGCTGAGGGTTTTTTGGTTTGCATTACGACTAACGCCTTGGTGTCAGGATAAATGGACCAGTAATACTGATAACCTACCCATTGGGTAGGAACATTGTTTAACACTTTCCCCACATGCAGACTAATTTTGACGCAATAACATCAGATGACTATTGAAAACATTGTGGCCAACTCTGAAATTTCTCATGATGAGCAATTTCTCCTTTGGCCACACTGTTTTTCAACTTTATTTAACAATTAAGCTATTTTTTGTGGAGATTTTTCAGGTTTTCGTCACCATGTTTTCAAAGTCGTCTGCTGCAGATTCGTTGTATGTGGGAAAGGGTTTAAACAACAGGTCAGCATAGGTTGGTATGGATCTGCAATATCCGGAAAAGTCAACCGGTACATTTTCCCTTGTTATCCTTACAATCAAGTGTTTATATCATATTTAGTCAGCTTAATAAGCTTAAATAATACACATGAGAATACATGTACTGATTGTACTCCTTCTCTGAATCAACACTACGGCAGTTCGGACAACTCTTTAAAATAGTGCTGGCCAATCAAATAAAGCACAAATCTTCTATTTGACTTGCAGCTGTATTTATATTCCTATAATAAAGTGTTAGCATGCCTATATAGAACAACAAATGTATAAAAGCTTCGAATTGAGATAACTCAAGTATTTTTCTCCGCTATAGAAATGTGGCTCACTTTAACCTTGAAATGTATATTGATCAAGTACAAGAACCCCCAATTGACATAAAACCATGAATTATGTCAAGTTAAATTACGTTGCTCGTTAACCAAAATATGTAGCCTTCCAATAACGACTAGTTAGACAACATGTTGTGAGTTTTCGGAGAGTTAATACACAGACAATATTCGCCCACAACGTTACTTATGGTAATCACGTTCATTCTGGAACAGATTTGTGTAAATTAACTTTCAGTTCTGTTTTTTTTTTTTGTAATACACTGTAAGTAGGCCGGACATAAATTAAGATAGGTTTGCTCTCTTTAATATTATAAGAAGTCAATGTTAAGGTAATAATCAACGACACATTCTAATTGAATAAACACTCTTTAATTATTTCAGGGTGAGTGTAGTCAATGGAGCAACAACCCTGATTAAATATTGCCATAATGTGTCAAGTGTACTGTATTGTATCGTTGACTATTCCCCACTTCACTTTATTTTCATTGCAAACCCAAGTTTCTGTTCTTTTTACTTTACGTATGTGTGTTTGTTAATAACTAT
This sequence comes from Serripes groenlandicus, assembly GCA_031761405.1. Classification (NCBI taxonomy): domain Eukaryota; kingdom Metazoa; phylum Mollusca; class Bivalvia; order Cardiida; family Cardiidae; genus Serripes; species Serripes groenlandicus. The sequence continues at coordinate 4,981,195 of JASEVX010000003.1, forward strand.
TCATAGTGTAAATGTCTAAATAAACGCAAGCGCATTGCACCTGTGATAGTTCTAAACACAACCAATATACGCTCGCGCAATCAATTCCTAGTCCGTATACACGATGACAGCTTTGGTCAACGAATCTTGGCTCATTGGTACATCTTGCAGGAATACGTTGTTACAGCCGTTTTGTATAGGACATGTTTTGATGTAAGATTGAGTAAATAGGCTGATACGCGAAGACAAACATGAACTATGTCGCGTAGAGTTACAATGCTCCTTAAACAGCCGGCCATAGCTGTATTTCTTGTTATTGGCGTCTGCCATGGGCATGAAGTGGATCACATCGCATGCGGAAAGATCTGATCAAAAACTATCTTGTTCAGCAATCGCATTAAAAGCCTCTATAACGGTTATGACCAAATATAGACCATACACGTATGCATTTTGATATAATTTTACATTTAAGATTTAAGAAAGTCGCTTTTCGTTTGACATAGCTGATACGGAAATACAGTCCAACTTGCATTAGGCGGAGAGTCAAAAGTGTATTGCAGGCCACTGGTGGCTACTTTATACAAGTCAAAAAAAGAAGAAAATTATGTTTTGCTTAATCTCTACGTGGCTGATTACTACAAGTTGACAGGAGTGACCGCTAGCACACGTTTGACTGTATATGAGTCGTTTCACGAGAAAACCAACATTGTGGTCTCTGAGTAAAGTATCGATCTGAATCAGCCTAAGCATGCCGTGCAGGCTAATCCGGACAGACACTTTTCACCTCCTGTGGATTTTCGGTTTCAGGAATCATTACTCTATACCTCTGTCCCCCAGAGACGAAATGCTGTCGGCCCGGATTGGCCTGCGTGGACTGCGTAGGCTGATCTGGGTCGATATATTACGCAGAGTCCATAATGTTGGTTTTATCGTCGAACGGCTCATATTATGTATTTTTGAACTTTCCGATCCTATTGTATCCACATGATGGGTTCCCTTAAAGGGATAAAGTAGGAACACCCGTGGGTTTAATCCGAGTCTATACAACATACTAGTTAGCGGACAGTGAAGACTCTGGTGAGACTGTGCGTAATCACGAACTCATCCGAGTCTTCACTTATCGCGGACGCAACAATAACCTAAATTATCAGACCCTTTTTAATAGTCCTTCGACCGTTCTAACGGCATGGTGAGTACGCTCAGTAAATTTCTCTGGTAAGTCGATATACGTTCGAAATGGAACATGTTTCTTTAATGATCTGTTCGGTTTTAATCTACTACTCTCTTAACACTTTTGCTGATATAGTCGATATATCGTACGCATTTGCTTCAGACGGCTACTGAAAACATTGTTGGAAAAGGAAATATTTTTAATCAAAGCGTTCAACATTATTTCAGTCATGTCACGCCACATCCCGCGTAAATAATCAGTACTGTTGGGAAGTCTGTTCTGATACCAGAGCACCCGCCTTCATGTAATCCCCGCGAACCCCGGGCGCCAATTAGGGGAGCCACTATTTCGAACATCCATTTGCGATGAAATACAGCGTAGTTAGCTTTCGTGAATCACCTCTCAAATGATATTTAAAATGCATATATTCGTTCGATTAGCGATTCATTTGACTAATTCTGAATTGACTAAACGGAAATGTTATTTAATCTAGAATTAAATGGACGTATGCTTAAAGCCCACATAGTCTAATAAAGTGTTTGGCGTAGCATTCCTAGAATACAATTTTAAAATTTACCGAATAAAAACATATGAAGAAAGAATGTTAATTTAGGTCAAAACAAATAATGTGATTTCTTTTGTTTAAATACAAAACATATTGTGTAAACAAGAGAAATGGCCCCGGTAGCTCAATCAGTAGCCACGCGGGCTGTCAATCAAGGGGTTGTGAATTCGCACCCAAACTCATACTTTTGATAAAAAGCACTGTGTGTCATTCGTCTTCCACCAATGGGCTAAAAGTATATGTGGAAAAGCAGCAAGTTCCTTGGAACGTCTGGTGTGTGAAGTTCTGATATGAGAAAGTCAGGAAACAAAGTAAGGTGAACTGGCAGCCGTGATACGACAGGTTTATTTTTGAACGGCGTTAAACCCCAATCAATCAAATAGGAGAAAGAGACAATTCGAGGAGGATTGTCTTCCTATATCCGCAACGTTTGAGAGCAGTCTCTTTCGGAGATATAGTGACCGTCTGTATTCGAAATCGGTCCGGTCCAGCCGTAACCTTTTTACATATACAAGAAATTTGCAGCAGACAACTTTGAAAACATTGTACAAAACATAGATCTCTATAAGATTATTTTTTTCAAATAGTCTGGAGTAGGTGCATTAAATGCGTCTACAAGTGGGAAAGAGATAATGACATATTACTTCATCAGCATGATTTAAACAGCATATTCACCAACTCTTTCAGCGCCGAATTCTCTGAAGCAGACTCTCCCATGTTCAATATTGGGTGACTCCATTTTTTTATAATATGCTAGTTCAGTAATATTTTGATAACTTAACGGCAAACAATGCTGATTTCAGGTGAGACAAAACATTACGAGCTGACTCACCTGAATCTGTATTGTTAACAAAAACCGCAATACTGTGATTGGCTCTGAAAGGGTTAAAGGTTTATAGAGCGGAAAGCAAATAAGATAAAACACGAAGCACTTACAACGTCAAACATGCGCACACGTGCATTGTACAATCAAAATGCATAATAAACCAAAGACAATCACTAACAATAATCCCGATTCTTATAAGTTATAGGTAGCGAAGCATTCCATAACGACAAATTAAACGTGGAAATGTTGATGATACATTATTGGTTAAAGATTCCTGTACTATGTAAACTCTTTCTATATAGAGTAGTGAGTTTCGTTTATATTGCCCTAATTGATTGATAACAAATCAATTTCAATTTCAATTTCAATTCGTGTTTCTCAGACTTGCATGTGTCACAACTTCAAAGACTTAATCTAATGGCTAGCATTTTTTGTGATTTAAAGTTGTCAGTGTACAGAAAGATCGGACTGCATGTGTGTACATAACAGGGATATGATATGTATGCAATTGTTGTTAATACTGGGTGCTGATCGGTGAATGTCGATGTATTTGACAATATATTTTGACATATTTGACAATATATTTTGACATATTTGACAATATATTTTGACATATTTGACAATATATTTTGACATTTTTGACAACATTTTAAATGACATAAGGCCTCCGGCCCATACAAATTATGTTGATATCATAGGACATCTTCATGTCGAACATGTTTGACCGTTTGCCGATCAGAGAATGTCGATGTAGTTCGGTCTCGTAAAACGTGGTGTTGAAATGGATAACTTGGAACTTTACTTAAACCATTTTTTATTGCCCAAATACATGCTAACACGTTGATAAATATTTAACAAACTTTTTTTTCTACTGACAAAGGGGTCTGGCCACAAGTTCTTACAACTTAGATACGAGTTAGATAACTTTGAGCAGTGTTCGTTTGACCCTAAACATAGCAACACATATATGATCTGTCTTTTTTTCGGACTGGTTTCTCATAAATCACTGGTGTCTGAGAAAACATACTATTACATATTGACAAATGATACAGACAAATTACAGTGCGTGTGCCCCACATGCTTTATTCCGTTAGCGACCGGGTCACGGGGAAATTGTTTACATGAAGGGAAACATGGCGATACAATTTTTATTTTATTTGAGCTGAACTCCGAATTTCTGTGGTGTATAGTGCCGTCGATGATAACGTCGTGAGGGACTTAATAATGTATATACATTACACGCTTTCAGAGTAGATCTTGGACTGATTGCGAGATGTAGACTAAACTTAATCATCCCAATTGATCCCTGTTAAGGGTCTGGCACATTAAAAGCGTTGTTAAACAACACTCACAGAGCATTTACCTACATATTCCAGTCTGATTTAAACATCTTACCTAATTACATCTTCATGCGTTGATATAATAATGGCGAAAGGTACATTTTTCCCGTGCACTGTTGAAAGGTGATGCAACGAAGTAAATGAGAATGTCGCGAAGATGAAAGAAGCGCTGATTTATATATTTTTGACAGGAAATCCGACACACGAGAAATTGCATAAGAGAAGATCAAAGTCCAATTGGGCATCTATCTACGTCTTTCCTGGTCGATCCCAATGTGTAAGAATTATAGCATATTTTTGTTATTTAAGATCATTATGTTCGACTGTAAACTTGTAGATATAATGACTAAATATTTAGTGTGTTCTTCTGTCTTGGTCCAATGCTATTATGATATTGCCTTCACAGGAAGAAGTCTACGTTTGTGATGTTGTGCGAAAATCCCATCCTGTGTAGTAAGTGGTATGCTACAAGTACCTGTGGTAAGGCTGTGGTTATGCGTTATATCACCAGAGATTGTTTTCCGTATGTAAAAATAAAAAAGCGATGCCACGCTGAAACTAAACATTAAGCTAGTTGTTACACCGATTGGGAAAAAGACTTGCGCATCCATGCTATTGCATCCAACCAGATAAAAGGCTACAGATGTTTCTTGTAATTGGCGAACAGAGCATAGCAATATCAGAATGTGCGGATGCGTTGGCTTATCTGGATCAACACTATTCGCAAATGCATTATGATTGGTTTTTCGGACACCACCGCTCAAATAGCAATGAACCGATTCTGGCGATAAAGGTTGTGTACAGTGAAGGCTTCGGTGTACAGTGTATATGCACGGTCAAACCGGGGTCGTCACTGTAGGCGTATTAGTTACACAGACCTACAGGCATCTTCTGGTAAACATCTTAAAGTGTATAGCATCAACAGTCCTTCACTAATTAAACGTTAAATGATGCCAAACCGGAGAGACTATCCGCGACACAAATTATAGTTTAACCCTTTCCCATATAACATAAGTATGCAGCGGAAGACTTAGATGGAACATTTCTTAACATATTAATATTTTTTATAGTAGAGTTGAAAACATTGTTGCAATGATTTCAAAGGTCGTCTGTTGCAGATGCGTCAAAAGGCGTCTGTGTGTGGGAAAGGGTTACATATTCAATCATAGATAAAACAATGTACCCCTTATTTTAATACTACTAGGTGAAAGGCACTCTTATTTGATGACGGTCTTAGGCTCTTTTTATTTACGTATTTTTGGAGTCATGTAAAATACAAAATAAGTAAAAAAGATTTAAAAGCTGATAGATGACAATGCGCCTGGGGAGACGTATTAATACAGATTTCAGATTTATATCTGTTCAAGAGACTGTAAAATGTAAATAGTGGAAATAATGAAATAAGGTTTGAGTCTAATCTTGTTTTGACTCTCCCCCAGTTGCACACGTTTTCAGACGTCTCTACGGTAATCGTTTTAGCGTTGTTTAACATTACGGAAAAGGGAAGGATTATTCATCATCTTAAACAAAGAGTGTCTAGGTTGAAGCAACAATGCAACTAAATTATTGTGAATCCGGAGCTACGTGCGATTTTCAATGAGATACTTTAAGTAAGTAAGTAATGTCATCACGGACTATTCAATGAGGTACTTTAAATAAGTAATGTCATCACGGACTATTCAATGAGGAACTTTAAGTAAGTAATGTCATCACGGACTGTTCAATGAGGTACTTTAAGTAAGTAATGTCATCACGGACTGTTCAATGAGGTACTTTAAGTAAGTAATGTCATCTCGGACTGTTCAATGAGGTACTTTAAGTAAGTAATGTCATCACGGACTGTTCAATGAGGTACTTTAAGTAAGTAATGTCATCACGGACTGTTCAATGAGGTACTTTAAGTAAGTAATGTCATCACGGACTGTTCAATGAGGTACTTTAAGTAAGTAATGTCATCACGGACTATTCAATGAGGTACTTTAAGTAAGTAATGTCATCTCGGACTATTCAATGAGGTACTTTAAGTAAGTAATGTCATCACGGACTATTCAATGAGGTACTTTAAGTAAGTAATGTCATCACGGACTATTCAATGAGGTACTTTAAATAAGTAATGTCATCACGGACTGTTCAATGAGGTACTTTAAGTAAGTAATGTCATCTCGGACTATTCAATGAGGTACTTTAAGTAAGTAATGTCATCACGGACTATTCAATGAGGTACTTTAAATAAGTAATGTCATCACGGACTGTTCAATGAGGTACTTTAAGTAAGTAATGTCATCACGGACTATTCAATGAGGTACTTTAAGAAAGTAATGTCATCACGGACTGTTCAATGAGGTACTTTAAGTAAGTAATGTCATCACGGACTGTTCAATGAGGTACTTTAAGTAAGTAATGTCATCACGGACTGTTCAATGAGGTACTTTAAGTAAGTAATGTCATCACGGACTATTCAATGAGGTACTTTAAGTAAGTAATGTCATCACGGACTGTTCAATGAGGTACTTTAAGTAAGTAATGTCATCACGGAATGTTCAATGAGGTACTTTAAGTAAGTAATGTCATCACGGACTGTTCAATGAGGTTCTTTAAATAAGTAATGTCATCACGGACTGTTCATTGGGGTACTTTAAGAAAGTAATGTCATCACGGACTGTTCAATGAGGTACTTTAAGTAAGTAATGTCATCACGGACTGTTCAATGAGGTACTTTAAGTAAGTAATGTCATCACGGACTGTTCAATGAGGTACTTTAAGAAAGTAATGTCATCACGGACTGTTCAATGAGGTACTTTAAGTAAGTAATGTCATCACGGACTGTTCAATGAGGTACTTTAAGTAAGTAATGTCATCACGGAATGTTCAATGAGGTACTTTAAGTAAGTAATGTCATCACGGACTATTCAATGAGGTACTTTAAGTAAGTAATGTCATCACGGACTGTTCAATGAGGTACATTAAGTAAGTAATGTCATCACGGACTGTTCAATGAGGTACTTTAAGTAAGTAATGTCATCACGGACTATTCAATGAGGTACTTTAAGTAAGTAATGTCATCACGGACTGTTCAATGAGGTACTTTAAGTAAGTAATGTCATCACGGAATGTTCAATGAGGTACTTTAAGTAAGTATTGTCATCACGGACTGTTCAATGAGGTTCTTTAAATAAGTAATGTCATCACGGACTGTTCATTGGGGTACTTTAAGAAAGTAATGTCATCACGGACTGTTCAATGAGGTACTTTAAGAAAGTAATGTCATCACGGACTGTTCAATGAGGTTCTTTAAATAAGTAATGTCATCACGGACTGTTCATTGGGGTACTTTAAGAAAGTAATGTCATCACGGACTGTTCAATGAGGTACTTTAAGTAAGTAATGTCATCACGGACTGTTCATTGGGGTACTTTAAGTAAGTAATGTCATCACGGACTATTCAATGAGGTACTTTAAGTAAGTAATGTCATCACGGACTATTCAATGAGGTACTTTAAGTAAGTAATGTCATCACGGACTGTTCATTGGGGTACTTTAAGAAAGTAATGTCATCAAGGACTGTTCAATGAGGTACTTTAAGTAAGTAATGTCATCACGGACTATTCAATGAGGTACTTTAAGTAAGTAATGTCATCACGGACTGTTCATTGGGGTACTTTAAGAAAGTAATGTCATCACGGATTTTCAATGAGGTACTTTAAGTAAGTAATGTCATCACGGACTGTTCATTGGGGTACTTTAAGAAAGTAATGTCATCACGGACTGTTCAATGAGGTACTTTAAGTAAGTAATGTCATCACGGACTGTTCATTGGGGTACTTTAAGAAAGTAATGTCATCACGGATTTTCAATGAGGTACTTTAAGTAAGTAATGTCATCTCGGACTATTCAATGAGGTACTTTAAGTAAGTAATGTCATCACGGACTGTTCAATGAGGTACTTTAAGTAAGTAATGTCATCACGGACTATTCAATGAGGTACTTTAAGTAAGTAATGTCATCACGGACTGTTCATTGGGGTACTTTAAGAAAGTAATGTCATCACGGATTTTCAATGAGGTACTTTAAGTAAGTAATGTCATCTCGGACTATTCAATGAGGTACTTTAAGTAAGTAATGTCATCACGGACTATTCAATGAGGTACTTTAAGTAAGTAATGTCATCTCGGACTGTTCAATGAGGTACTTTAAATAAGTAATGTCATCACGGACTGTTCAATGAGGTACTTTAAGTAAGTAATGTCATCACGGACTGTTCAATGAGGTACTTTAAGAAAGTAATGTCATCACGGACTATTCAATGAGGAACTTTAAGTAAGTAATGTCATCACGGACTATTCAATGAGGTACTTTAAGTAAGTAATGTCATCTCGGACTGTTCAATGAGGTACTTTAAGTAAGTAATGTCATCACGGACTATTCAATGAGGAACTTTAAGTAAGTAATGTCATCTCGGACTGTTCAATGAGGTACTTTAAGTAAGTAATGTCATCACGGACTATTCAATGAAGTTCTTTAAGTAAGTAATGTCATCACGGACTGTTCATTGGGGTACTTTAAGAAAGTAATGTCATCACGGACTATTCAATGAGGTACTTTAAGTAAGTAATGTCATCTCGGACTGTTCAATGAGGTACTTTAAGTAAGTAATGTCATCTCGGACTGTTCAATGAGGTACTTTAAGTAAGTAATGTCATCACGGAATGTTCAATGAGGTACTTTAAGTAAGTAATGTCATCACGGAATGTTCAATGAGGTACTTTAAGTAAGTAATGTCATCACGGACTGTTCAATGAGGTACTTTAAGTAAGTAATGTCATCACGGACTGTTCATTGGGGTACTTTAAGAAAGTAATGTCATCACGGATTTTCAATGAGGTACTTTAAGTAAGTAATGTCATCTCGGACTGTTCAATGAGGTACTTTAAGTAAGTAATGTCATTACGGACTGTTCAATGAGGTACTTTAAGTAAGTAATGTCATCACGGACTATTCAATGAAGTTCTTTAAGTAAGTAATGTCATCACGGAATGTTCAATGAGGTACTTTAAGTAAGTAATGTCATCACGGACTGTTCAATGAGGTACTTTAAGTAAGTAATGTCATCACGGACTGTTCAATGAGGTACTTTAAGTAAGTAATGTCATCTCGGACTGTTCAATGAGGTACTTTAAGTAAGTAATGTCATTACGGACTGTTCAATGAGGTACTTTAAGTAAGTAATGTCATCACGGACTATTCAATGAAGTTCTTTAAGTAAGTAATGTCATCACGGACTGTTCAATGAGGTACTTTAAGTAAGTAATGTCATCACGGACTGTTCAATGAGGTACTTTAAGTAAGTAATGTCATCACGGACTATTCAATGAAGTTCTTTAAGTAAGTAATGTCATCACGGACTGTTCAATGAGGTACTTTAAGTAAGTAATGTCATCACGGACTGTTCATTGGGGTACTTTAAGAAAGTAATGTCATCACGGATTTTCAATGAGGTACTTTAAGTAAGTAATGTCATCACGGACTATTCAATGAGGTACTTTAAGTAAGTAATGTCATCACGGACTGTTCATTGGGGTACTTTAAGAAAGTAATGTCATCACGGATTTTCAATGAGGTACTTTAAGTAAGTAATGTCATCTCGGACTATTCAATGAGATACTTTAAGTAAGTAATGTCATCGCGGACTGTTCAATGAGGTACATTAAGTAAGTAATGTCATCACGGACTGTTCAATGAAGTACTTTAAGTAAGTAATGTCATCACGGACTGTTCAATGAGGTACTTTAAGTAAGTAATGTCATCACGGACTATTCAATGAGGTACTTTAAGTAAGTAATGTCATCACGGACTATTCAATGAGGTACTTTAAGTAAGTAATGTCATCACGCACTGTTCAATGAGGTACTTTAAGTAAGTAATGTCATTACGGACTGTTCAATGAGGTACTTTAAGTAAGTAATGTCATTACGGACTGTTCAATGAAATACTTTAAGTAAGTAATGTCATCTCGGACTGTTCAATGAGGTACTTTAAGTAAGTAATGTCATTACGGACTGTTCAATGAGGTACTTTAAGTAAGTAATGTCATCACGGACTATTCAATGAAGTTCTTTAAGTAAGTAATGTCATCACGGAATGTTCAATGAGGTACTTTAAGTAAGTAATGTCATCACGGACTGTTCAATGAGGTACTTTAAGTAAGTAATGTCATCACGGACTATTCAATGAGGTTCTTTAAGTAAGTAATGTCATCACGGAATGTTCAATGAGGTACTTTAAGTAAGTAATGTCATCACGGACTGTTCAATGAGGTACTTTAAGTAAGAAATGTCATCTCGGACTGTTCAATGAGGTAGTTTAAGTAAGTAATGTCATCACGGAATGTTCAATGAGGTACTTTAAGTAAGTAATGTCATCACGGACTGTTCAATGAGGTACTTTAAGTAAGTAATGTCATCACGGACTATTCAATGAGGTACTTTAAGTAAGTAATGTCATTACGGACTGTTCAATGAGGAACTTTAAGTAAGTAATGTCATCACGGACTATTCAATGAAGTTTTTTAAGTAAGTAATGTCATCACGGAATGTTCAATGAGGTACTTTAATTAAGTAATGACATCACGGACTGTTCAATGAGGTACTTTAAGTAAGTAATGTCATCACGGACTATTCAATGAGGTTCTTTAAGTAAGTAATGTCATCACGGAATGTTCAATGAGGTACTTTAAGTAAGTAATGTCATCACGGACTGTTCAATGAGGTACTTTAAGTAAGAAATGTCATCTCGGACTGTTCAATGAGGTACTTTAAGTAAGTAATGTCATCACGGAATGTTCAATGAGGTACTTTAAGTAAGTAATGTCATCACGGACTGTTCAATGAGGTACTTTAAGTAAGTAATGTCATCACGGACTATTCAATGAGGTACTTTAAGTAAGTAATGTCATCACGGAATGTTCAATGAGGTACTTTAAGTAAGTATTGTCATCACGGACTGTTCAATGAGGTACTTTAAGTAAGTAATGTCATCACGGACTATTCAATGAGGTTCTTTAAGTAAGTAATGTCATCACGGAATGTTCAATGAGGTACTTTAAGTAAGTAATGTCATCACGGACTGTTCAATGAGGTACTTTAAGTAAGTAATGTCATCACGGACTGTTCAATGAGGTACTTTAAGTAAGTAATGTCATCTCGGACTGTTCAATGAGGTACTTTAAGTAAGTAATGTCATCACGGACTGTTCAATGAGGTACTTTAGGTAAGTAATGTCACCTCGGACTGTTCAATGAGGTACTTTAAATAAGTAATGTCATCACAGAATGTTCAATGAGGTACTTTAAGTAAGTAATGTCATCACGGACTGTTCAATGAGGTACTTTAAGTATGTAATGTCATCACGGACTATTCAATGAGGTACTTTAAGTAAGTAATGTCATCACGGAATGTTCAATGAGGTACTTTAAGTAAGTAATGTCATCACGGACTATTCAATGAGGTTCTTTAAATAAGTAATTTCATCACGGACTGTTCAATGAGGTTCTTTAAATAAGTAATTTCATCACGGACTATTCAATGAGGTTCTTTAAATAATTAATTTCATCACGGACTATTCAATGAGGTTCTTTAAATAAGTAATGTCATCACGGCCTTTTCAATGGATTGATTCGAGTCTCACGTCGTGTTAAACGATCTTGGGTCAGTTAAAGCATGGCGGTAAGTTGTGTCCTGACTGTCTCGCGTACCAGGCTTCATAAGCAACTGACTGTTTTTCTACATAGACTCCTAGCCCTTTGGTGACAATTGTTGCATTGACTTTTGCGAAACGATGGAAAGAAAGTTGACTGAGCTGGGGTTTGAACTCACAACTCCTTGATTAACAGCACCCGTCGCTACCGGGTCTCTAAAATCTAAATATTGATCGTTTATGCTTCATTTTTACTGGGTAAACATACCCAGTAAGCCAAATTTTGTACAATTTCATTGACTTTTAAAATGCTAATTTTTCAACATTCACTGTCAAAATAACTTTGAACTATTTATTACTTAATTTGTTCTCACTATTAGCAATATCTGCAGAAGTTTCAACATTTCAAAAGTTTGATGTTCAGCACCTTCAGGATCATATCATTGATGCAATACCGATATTTATCTTATTTCTTGTAATTATAATTTAGTCTACTTTGAAAATACAGTCAAATGTCTGTTAGCAGTCACCTTTGTTATGCATGTAACTTAAAATCAACCAGTTGAAAATAATCAAAAATACATGTTTTTATATATATATTATTTTGAACAATCATTCTTTTTTCACAACGTTTTAAAAAGTAAAATTTGGCATCACAAATTACATGTATACGGTTTAAGCTAAGTATATGGGTTACAATTCGACCGTATTTAAAGATAGGAACGGAGATTTGCCACCCCATCACGGATTATTCTGGTGCAAACGAATTAAAACAAAGAACCCACAAGGAATAAAACAAAAAAACACAAGGAATAAAATGAATGATTTACTGGTTAGTCTCGACGGTGTCATCTTCGTTTATGTTATGAGAATTAAATACACCTTAATCCGGTTTACACAAACACATCAGCACCAGACGACTGTTTAAAACAGTGTAGCAAAAGGAGTAATCGCCCATAATGAGCAATTTCTCCTTTTGCCACGATGTTTTTCACTCCAAGCAGTAATAAAGTTTTATATATTGAAATTACAATATTCTAGCTGTTTGCAAAGTCGTATGTTCCAGATTTGTTGCCTGTGGGGAAAAAGCTTAATAGCATTTAAACATTTTTGCCTAACACCTTAAGGAATTAGAAACCCAAGTAACCGTATTAAAACTATAGATCGTACGTAGATGGGGAAAAAAGTTGTTATTGAATTTCACCGAGAAGCGTCTCGACAAAACTATCTGATATGAGCCGTCCCACGAGAAAACCAACATTGTGAACTCTGCGCGAAGTATCGACTCGGATCAGCTTAAGCATGCCGCGCAGTCTTACCCGGACAGACACTTTCAACCTCCTGTGTATTTTCTGTTTCAGGAATAACTACTGTATACACCTATCCCCCTATGACGGAATGTGTCGGCCGGATCAGTCTGCGCGGACAGCGCAGGCTGATCTGGTCGATACATTACGCAGATATATTGATATGAGCCGTCCCACGAGAAAACCAACATTGTGAACTCTGCGCGAAGTATCGACTCGGATCAGCTTAAGCATGCCACACGGGCCTACCTGGACCGACACTGTTCGTATCCTGTGGATTTTCTGTTTCAGGAATAACTACTGTATACACCTATCCCCCTATGACGGAATGTGTCGGCCGGATCAGTCTGCGCGGACAGCGCAGGCTGATCTGGTCGATACATTACGCAGATATATTGATATGAGCCGTCCCACGAGAAAACCAACATTGTGAACTCTGCGCAAAGTATCGACCCGGATCAGCTTAAGCATGCCGCGCAGTCTTACCCGGACAGACACTTTCAACCTCCTGTGTATTTTCTGTTTCAGAAATTATTACTCTATACAAATATCCACCTGAGACGGAATGTGTCGGCCCGGATTAGCCTGCGCGGATCTGGGTCGATACATTACGCAGAGACCATAATGTTGGTTTTATTGTGGAACGACTCATATATTTCACGACTGTCATTCCATTGTTTATCTTTTAGTTCTGAGAAGAAAAGCAAAATATAGAGAACGAAAAGGGCAAATCGTAGTATTCTTCTGGGATTAATTGAAAAAGTTGAAGGTTATAGCAGTTGTTTATTCGTAGTACTTTTTTATGTTTTCACAACGTTTGACGCATTCGGATTACAGGGCAGTATACAAGGAATACATCTACACTGTTGAAATAATTATTAATGATCCAAACATTTTTGTTTTATTGGGGTTTTACGCCACTTTCAACATTATTTCAGTTATATCACGGCGACAGTTCACTTATTCATGATCCCTGGGTAAACAAACCAGTACTAGGCTAGAAAATGTGCCTTGCCCACCATGACCGTAGTGCCGCGACTGGGGATCGAACCCGGGACACCGGTTTCAAATCCTCGACGCTAACCACTCGACCACAGCGGATTCCTTGATCCAAACATTAACCGGACACATTTAATTTGTCTTCAGCCAAACAAGATGTATCCACTAGTTCGTGCCATTGAATTGTCTTCCTTTATTCAACTAGTTGTTTAGTGCTTTTAAGATATTTTAACTATGGTTTCGTGAAATGACAAGCAAACCACAATTAAGTGTTATCTGACCTTAATATAGTTCTCGATCGTAAATTTATCAAGTGTTGTACAGCAGGATAAGAGTCAATCTTATGAATAAACAATACTTAATTACAAAGCATATCATCATCATAATAATGTTGCCATGATGTGTATGCTTTTTGAAGCTTCTACTTCATTTAAAAGTACAGTGGACTCGCGATAACTCGAAGTAGAAATCGACTAATTACCGAAGTGTTCGAGTTACCTCGTGTTTTTGAACAACACTTTTTTATTAGGACGGGCTACACTTCGAGCGATTTGCTAACTTATTTTAATCAGAATCTGACGGCTATGGAGAGTATTTTGGAAGTATGTTATGGTCTGTGCAAGTTCATCATGCGACAGTATAAGTTACACGTACTATACTATGTTCAAACATGATGGCTCATATTAAGTCGCCATTGTTTATGTGACTACCGACATAAAATATTATTGCGCCACATTACATTTATTATATATATGAGGCGGGACAGGATCACGGTCATCTTTAGTCAGCTCCATAGCAAATATATATGAGCTGCGTCGAACGGTTTAGTGTCTTCATTCATCTGCGTACAGTGAAGACTCATACAAGCCTGTGTACTCGCCCAGTCCAACCAGAGCCTTTACTGTTCGTATACATGTCATTTCGTCCTAGATGCAACTATCAACAAAGAGCTAGAAGTGTAGTCCAATTAGCTCTACGCCAATGTACCTTCATGGGATCCCGTTACGGAGAGTCACTACGATCGCAAATCGCTAGACGCGGGACCTATATAAAGATATACGGACGTTATTTAGGCTAATACATTCAAGTCGGTCATGAAGAACGGTATTCCGATATTGACATTTATGATCAGGTTTGGGGATATGGATGAATACGTAATATATTTTTATTGCCGAAGAATACAAAACAAATCCGAATCGAACAGAGTAGATCGTGCATCTTCCTAAATGCAATCATCATATTGATATACATATGACTTCTCGCAGAAACGTAGATTCTGGACTTTGCTTAGTGCTAATGCAATTCACATTTCTGTTTCGTGGAAACAAGACAAAAGTTTGCATCTTCTTTTCATGACGTTACTTAAGGACGCGATATTACCGTAAGAAATTGTACTCTTCGGTTGACGTTTATTTCCGACAAATTGATATACAGACCTGTCTGTTCTTTTCATAAGTTCCTAGCAATTCGATCAAACACGTGAGACCGTTAAATCAGAGATGTTGATTGGCCAAAACGTCGATGAAGTGTGATGGCTAGATAAATATTAGTGGATATACCGACGATTCGTGCAAGCAACAAAGCTATGAACAATGGGATAGAAATATGAGACGTGTCTAGCGAACAGTTTGTTTATTTATATGGGCCTTCCCGCGAGAAAACCAACATTGTGGCTAATACGGACAGACAATTTTCGCCTCCTGTGGATATTCTGTTTCAAGAATCATTATGCTATACCCTCTATCCCCCCTGAGACGGATTGTGTCAGCCCGGATCAGACTGTGTTGAGTGCGCAGGCTGACCTGGGTAGATATATTACGCAGAGTCCATAATGTTGGTTTTCTCGTGAAACGGCGCATATCAATATATCTGCGTAATGTATCGACCATATCAGCCTGCGCTGTCCGCGCAGACTGATCCGGCCGACACATTCCGTCTTAGGGGGGATAGATGTATACAGTAGTTATTCCTGAAACAGAAAATCCACAGGATACGAACAGTGTCGGTCCAGGTAAGCCTGCGAGACATGCTTAGGCTGATCTGGGTCGATACATTACGCAGAGTCCATAATGTTGGTTTTCTCGTGGAACGGCTCATATTATACATCACCTTAGGTAAGGCGTACAATAAAACTCTGCGCAAGACTGTTCGAATACCTATGCTATTCATAGTCTTCACTGATGCCAGGATCGACAAGACCATTTATAGCAGGACGACACGTCTTATATACAGAGTAACTAATGGGCTTACAATTTTGTTTTGTTTGAAAGGTGCATGTAGTGCCAAATATAATGTATCACCATGGGTATAAATAAAAAGGGTCACATAACAACACACCAGACCTTAGGAGACAGATTCAGATCAGTCTGTGTCTCCGGACAATCAGATCAAGATCTACTCTGTGTCCCTGTCTATAAGAACATGTACGCATCTTAGAGTCATCTTCGCTAGCACAGGCCACTCCGTACATTAGCAATCCCATCAGTGAGCCAGTGTATGGGACTATGGTACACGTTTTGGCATTTCTGAGCAGTGTCGGTTCAGATCATCTTGACCACCTGCTCAGTCTGATCAGAAGATACACAGTTGACCTAATTGTGTTACACGATTGTGTAATTAATATGTGCACAGTGTAGATCTTGATTAGACAGTGGGGATGCACATGCTTTTCTTGATATGAGCCGACCCGCGAGAAAACCAACATTGTCGCCCCAGATCAGCCTAAGCATGCCACCCAGGCTAGCCCGGACGGACAAGTTTCGCCTCCTGTGGATTTTCTGTTTCAGTAAACATTACTCTATACCTCTACCACTCTGAGACGGAATGTGTCTGTCCTGATCAGTATGCGCGGACTGCGCAGGCTGATCTGGGTCGATACATTACGCCGATGCCACAATGTTTGATTTGTCGCGGGACGGCTCATATATACTATTCACAAGAGCCAACTTGTACCTTGTCCCTTGCACGGGCTCAAAAACTCATTAGGAATGTTATGGACGAATCGTCCTTGGCCTTCGAAGATGTATATGAAGGGCATTTAAAAAATAATGAATAAAACACTGAAACAACAATAACAACAACACAGCATTCCGAAAGCCACAAGAACAACTTGCAGAACAGAATACTCACGACGCATAAGACATCATTGCTCTGAAAATGTTTTAATAAAACAATGTAATTCTTGACTTTTTAAACCGCGTTATATAAAACATGAAACTCACGACTAAATTCCAATTTGATATACGTGAGGCGGAGATAATATCACTGTGATATTATTACCTATTTACCTGATATGAAAGTTCAAAGGTGTCTGTCGGGAAGCATATATTTAGAAGACCATTCAACCTTAGATATTATGGAAGCATATATTTAGAAGACCATTCAACCTTAGATATTATGGAAGCATATATTTAGAAGACCATTCAACCTTAGATATTATGGAAGCATTATTTTGAGAAAGAAATGCAAACATTGTAGGGAAAGAAGAAAATATTTGTTTTCCTACAATTCTTTTTAAAGTGGTATTTTGCTAAATTGTCAGAGGTCGACTGTATCAGAAAGAGGATTAAAATGTTCCCAGTTACAACGTATCAGTAGCAGACTAAATTTTAATAAGGAGAAATTAATCATTATGAACATTTTTTCCTATTTTCATAAATATTTTAAAAGTTGTCTGCTAAAGCTGCGTCTAAACGCGTTTAGATATGGAAAAGGGTTAAGATCAATCCGCAACCAGGATTAACTACTGAATCATGCGCCATATATGGGTATTTTGGAGATTTTGTCATTCAAAGTTTGGTCTTTTATAATCGTAAAACTAAGCAACAGTGCAGATCAACACAAAACCGCACACATATGCAGGTTCATCCTAACCCACACTGTAGGTAATACATAAAGAGTCGCACAAAGCAAGTTTAGGGTTAACGAAAGAAATTATATTTATCTGATTTTCTTACGAAGTAGTGTAAAGCGTTCCCTCAGAATTTTAATTCCTATTATAAATGTCGAAAAAATAGGCTAAAAAAGGAGAAGTTGACCAAGTCTTTTCGTTTGACATTTGAAATTAAATATTTTAGATTGACTTTGGTATAAAACATTCTCAAAACAATGATGCTTTGTAAAGAAACGTATAAAGACACACTAATCTATCAAAATAAATGAACATATAAAAATACCGCTTACAAATCGAATCTGATTCTATACTTTACTTATTTGCGTTTTTTAATGTTAACCCTAAACCAGCAATGTATTCGTGCATGACATTTGTTATTTTTCATTCCCGCATTACTATAAATAAATTCGTATCAAATATAACTGTGGCGAAACATCTCAAACTCCAGACAAAAATACCGATCATTGAATGGAAGTTTTCGCTTTACACGAGTTATGGTGTGTTTTGTCAAAGTTTCATTTTTACTTTATTTTGAATTGCAAAAATTACATAACCCATCAACATCCTCCAGATTCTGATCTTTCAGCAAAACAAGGATCACGTATTTGATGAGAATCCAAATATATGTCAAAATATAACTCGTACAGTCGACCCTCGATAACTTAAACTCGCGAGGGACACATACATGACCTCGAGTTATTGACGTGTTCAAAGGATTCCTCGAGATTGATGCTCAATTCATTGACGTATGTTCAGCTTCGTAATTCAGTGATATTTATCTCTTTCAGCGCCTAATTGTTTAAAGTAGACTCTTCCATGTTCAAAATCGGGCGTCTCCATTTCTCTTGTAATAATACTTTTGGAATATTTTTATAACTAAAAAGCAAACAATGCTGATTTCAGGTGAGACAGCTCGTTACGAGCTGACTCGCCTGAATCTGCATTGTTTGCAAAAACTTCAAATTTGCCTTTGGCGCTGAAAGAGTTAAATGGTTTCATACAAAGCATGCCTGTGATGAAGTCGTATTGTAAAAGTTGCGTCTCAGCAATCGAAAATCCAATGAACCTTGCCCCATATGTGTAGGCCCTAAATTGTCGAGTACAAAGGTGATGCACCATGAGGTAAAATGAATACCGTAGCACGATAACTGTACACAAGATAAGACAAATGGCTTCACTCTATGCTAACACCTTTGGGGGGAAATGGTGCTATTTACAGGAAAGCTACGTAATTGTTTGAAGCTAAAAAGATAGACTACAACTGAGCCTACACATTCCAAACCATAAGCATTCAGACAATTTTTGTTATGCCAAAAAATACGGCGCACCTGCAGAGGAAAATTTATTTTTCCAGTGATTGCGAACATAACTCATTATAACCAAGGAAATATATAGCAAAGCACCTAAATATTTAGAACAGTAATAGATTCATAAAACAATTTCTTGCGTGAAATAATTAAAATCTAGGTAATTATTTGTATTTCTTATCAATTCCTTTCCTTACTGGCACATGTAGCTATACTTTTTTAGAAGAGGAAGGAATAAATACAAATGATAATTTGTGGTTTTACACCATTTTAACAGTAGTTCAGTTATAGTGCATTTTCTGTTTAAATTAATGTAAATATTATCTCGACACCAATGAATCGGTCGTAATACCACAGGCATCCGAGTTTTCTTTTGAGAGAATTAAAAAATTAAACACAATACCTGGTTAAACTACTACAAATACATATATATGGTCCATATGCTATAAAAAATAACGACCGTAATGTTATCGTATGAGAAAACTCGGGGGAACCCAAACAAGACCGTGTTACTATAAATAGACTCCCTTTTGTATTATATATAATGGCTAAGTTCATGACGAACTCAAGGAGAGTAGGGTCAGGGGGCACGTGTATCGATGGCGCATGCCCAGACACTTGGTTCTCGTGAACGCACATCTCCCCTCTGGAGTCAAAATTCAAAATGGAAGCCTCCGTGTTGTATCCACTTATTTCATTATCGACACCAGAAAGCTCGTTTTCTTGTTGTCTAAATTACGGATCGCAATTATTTGCAAGGCCCAATTGAACAAATCCTTATTTATCTGCCTTACAAATAAAAACAGCACTGATTACTGAACTCAGAGGTTCGTATTTTAGGATTATTTACACACCAGCATCAAGAATTGCCACCCTCCGCCATTTTGGAACTCTTCTAACTCTCGCTTGAAGCAGAGTTGCAATTAGTCGGGGTCATAAGGTCATATGACGTCACTAGGGTTAAAACTCTTGCCGTTCATGAGGAACCCGTGTTACTCTTGTCGGAAGTCGGGTTCGTCGTGAACTACGCCAATACTATATGGACCGTATAGAGTGACTATTTATAGTAACACGGGAGGGATTCCCCAAACTAATCACTACGATCCTTTTTATCATAGCAAATGGACAATATAGAGAGACTGTTTTGGTGTTTTAACGAGGTATTGTGTGTTTTTTCCTATTTTCTTCTGTAATAGAAATTCGGACGCCTGTGGTAATACTCTCAAAACAATTCTGAGGGAAGCCCCATTTTCTATCAGTTTGTAAGTCTTCGAAAATAGACAGTTATCTCAAACAAAGGTTAATTGTTAAAAAATATATAAAAACGAAGGTGCAATTCAAATTACAATTTGCTTAGTGTGTATATACCCATACATTTAAATACAAGAGCACTAAACTTGATTTTGATACTATAGGAGCTGCAATCAATGACACGAATATCAGATGATGGTCTGTATGTATTGAATACCAATATATCTTCCGTAAGCGTATTTAAAAAACATGATTACATATTATTATATATTATTATATAATCCTGTTCATACATACTTGTAAATATAACGTTCAGATTTTGACTCCTTTGTAAACAAAGCAAATTTAGGTACCTAAATTTTCGTGTTTTACCAAGAAAAATGATTAATGCTTATAATGACCTTATGGCGAGGTGATTAACCTTGGTAAAAAAAAAAATTTTTTTTATAGTTACAACCGTTTTACGCCAAGTTCTCGAATTATCAGTATCGTCAGCTAATGATGCGTCTGCATGTATGAACGGGTTAAATATAGTTTTGCAACAATGGAGTCCAAGTAAACAGTGATGCATAAAAGGATGTATCGGTGGTCAATAGTCATTATTATAATACTTACTGCCAATTTGTATCTGGCGGCGGAAGGTCACCAATCGTCGTCAATGTCAAGGTCGACCAGTAGAGGGACGCTAGATACTTTCTTGTCACTGAAGCATACATGCCCGTTGGTTCTGGGTACGACCATCCTCCCTCAAACCCTTCAGCCTCTGAGATAAGGTAATAAAACGCTGCAAACCAGTGAGACCCCAGAAACAGTATGTGGGAGAGACTTAACACACGGAGTAAATTCGGGTATGCGGTTCTCGATTCGTACATGTGCATAAATCTCACAGATCTGTATATTTTGAGAAACCTTGGAAATCGTAACATTGCATGTATCCCTGTATAAAACTGCAGAAAATCCAGTGGAAGTAAACACAAGAGATCAACAATGAAGCATTTGCTTCTCATGTAGTTGCTGCACAGTTTGTTTGTGTCATACACCATTAAACCTTGTTGGAGATAACCCGTCCTGAATTGCACAACTATATCACATATGTAGATCAAATCACTAAATCCATCCAAACTAAACCAAACTATCATATAACCATCCTGTATTTCTCTAAACGCCTCCCGCGCGATACACGTCCATAGATTATACAATACGGATAGAGTTACCACCCCTAACCAGTAAAACATTAATCCACCAGAGGGATGTATGACGTAAGATCCACAAGTTCGATGTTTTCTATACGAGCGATCGGCGTTCGTTTTGTCGTTATCATTTTCAAGAATTATTGTCTCCTCAGCCTGGTTGCGGGTGGAAAACTTCCGCAAAAATGAATCACCTCTATCGAGTCCATTTTTCTTTTTCGTAGTAATGTTTGATGAGGCCATTGTTGATTTTAGCCTACCCCATCTATCTCTGGCTGTAGGGGTGTTAAGTTTAATATTCCGTGTCCCATTTCTTTTCTCGTATGCCTTGTCTGGTTCCGTTTTAACAGCAGATGAGTTTTCATCGATGTTAGGTGACGTCACTGTTATGACAGACACCCCGTTGTCTGGCTGGTCCACCATGTTTGTAGCCTTAAGCTGAGATATATTATTCTAGCGTAGAACTAACACATAGTAAATGTGTCTGTAGTATGTAGGTTTAATAATGTGTTGTATATATAATCCATCCTATCGTTTGTAACACAATACTCCCATTAATCAAGTCTTATTCAGGCCAAGTAATCCACGTTTTAGAATGTTCAATTACATATAGATGGAATAAATAACATCTACGAATCACATGTTTTCTTCTTATTGTTCTAGAAATTCATATAACATTGTTAACCCTTTCCCTCATACAGACGCTTTCTGACGCCTCTGCAGCAGACGGCTTTTTGAAAACATAGTGACAAAAGAAGAAAGTGCACAAAACGTGCAATTTCTCCTTTTGCTACAATGTTTTCCACTTTTTGTCATAGGTTATCCATTCAATTATAGAGATTTTCTATGTTTTGACAAAATACGTTCAAAGTCGTCTGCTGCAGAATTGCTGTATTATGGAAAGGGTTAAAATATAGATCGTAACATTTTTTTTTTTTTTGAAAGCTGACAGTATAGCAAGTGGAAATCTCTTTCCTTTAAAATTTCAGAGATCATTAGACTACCAATCTCACCGATTTGAGGTCAAAATATAAATATGTGCTTTAAAAATGAAATCGAATAGTTGTAAACGGGTCTAGACCAGCAGTGTAGGGTGATTGGCGTGGATATGCATATGTTGATAGAGAGACAAATCCTTAATCTATCATTTAGGGCAACATTTTACTCGATAGTAATCCAGGAGGTATATTCTAGCACAGTTTCAGAATATAATCCGTTTAACTTTAAGTTATAAATAAAATTGATTTTGTTTTTAGAAAAGTGTGTGCCCCTAATATCGTGAGAAAATCGTTTCAGTATAAATGCTTTCTTCAATCCTTTAGCCGATGGGTCTAACCGTCAATATAACACGGTTATATTTCTACACCTAATACGAGCTTTTAAAATCAACTGGGTAATGCAAAAGACTTTGAACATGGTAGTAATGGCTTTACTTCTGGTAGCTTAAGATTGTAGGGTGTTCATTACAACTGCCTTACTAGTGTCAGGATAAATGAACCAGTAGTACTGCTAACTTACCCAGGAAACGCCGTGCTATTACCGACAAATTGTTGAAAGTGACTTAAAACACCATTTAACAAACAGAAATACACAATCAAAATCAGCTATATTAATCTCTGTAACTAACGAGGAAATCAGAGCTATGAAAATGCAATCCTCAGCCTAACTGATGATTCACCAGCTTCTAGGAGGATACATTTAAGGTTCCTGACGCCTGTCTATAGATTCAATTCGAAACACGTTCATCCTTTAACAATATATATTGTTGTATTAAAACGTTCGCTTTAAAAATCGATCAATTTATGTCAAGGTCAGACGGAACGTGTTTTGCAAGGCGCAGATATGGATACACTGTGCGCATATTTATTGTTAAAATTAGCACGAAGCTCGATAAGGATCGGAGTTCAGTTTCCATTAACAGCGACATGAATATGAAATCCGGTTTGTTATGTTTTGCACATTCTGTGTTCGGAAGAGAACTGCGATATGTGTTTGTAATCCTTCTGTGATCTGGAAATCACGACCTGAAATAAAAAGAAATCAGGAAATGAGAGGTACTAAAGAGCAACACCAGCGTTCCCTGAAAGGTAGACCTTTGCAAATTCTATAGAAAGAAAATAGCTTTCACTCGTTATAAAATAATGCTCATGTTATCTCTACCATTTACTGTCGTCCAAATTCGGCGTTCTGGTTTTTGAAGGATAATTTAAACAGTTGTAGCTGAGGTTATTAGTTAATCACATGATAACACATCCACAGGAGCCATTTTAACGGAGTATCGTAGACAACATGCCCTTCTAGGTGCAGTATTTGCTTAACCTAACCAAAAGAAAATAACAATCTGTTTTATTCCACTGTTACGGTCGAAAAATAAAATCTTGGTTATTTTCCATTTGAGGTCGAATATTATTTTCTTCAGTACATAAACAACCAAACATCCCACAAAATGTCCATCGACGAAATGATCTTTTTTTTTTTTTGGCAATCACATAAACAAAACACAGGCTTTCGAGTGTGACTTCCGTTAACGATTATGTATCTTCGTGCCATTTGACAACATCACTGCCATTAAAATATAAATTCATTATTTATAAGGCATACTTGTATGTGTCCATGAAAGGCAAAGAAATGATCAGATCAAGAAATAGCTTATGTACAACACATAAAAATAAATGGATCGACTTAGATATAGCAACCCTTCCTTCGCATTATATAACGTGTGACAGTTAAGTGTACATGGTATAAATCAGTACGTACTTTAATTAAGGGTTTCGTGCAATAACATATAGAAATGTAACACTCTTCTCTCTCTCTCTCTCTCATCTCTTACTTCTCTCTCGTCTCTCCTCTCTCTCTCATCTCTGCTCTCTCTCATCTCTCTCGCTCTCCTCTCTCTCTCTCTCTCTCTCTCTCTCCATCTTCCTCTCTCTTCTCTCTCTCTCTCTCTCCTCCCCCCTCCTCTCTCCTCTCTCCTCTCTCATCTCCTCTCTCACTCTTCTCTCTCTTCTCTCTCTCTCTCTCTTCTCTCTCCTCTCTCTCTCTCTCTCTCGTCCCTCCCTCTCTCTCTCTCTCCTCTATCTATAGATATATATATAAGTCTCCCTCTCTCTTTCTCTCTCTATTTCTCTTTCCTTTCTCACTCTTTCTCTCTCTCTTTCTCTTCTATCTCTCTCATCTTCTCTCCCTCTTTTCTCTCTCTCTTCTTATCTCCTCTCTCTCTAATTCTCTCTCTCTTCTTTCTCATCTCTCTTTCGTATCTCTCATCTCTAATCTCTCCTTATCCTCTCTCTCTTTCTCTCTCTTCTCTCTCCTCCCTCTCCTCTCTCTCCTCTCTCTATATATAGTATATATATAATATCTCCCTCTCTTCTCTCTCTCTCTATTTCTCTTTCCTTTCTCACTCTTCTCTCTCTCTTCTCTCGTATCTCTCTCCTACCTTTCTCTCTCTTTTCTCTCTCTCTCTTCCTTTCTCTCTCTCTCTCTCTCTCTATTTCTCTCTCTCTCTAATTCTCTCTCTATTTCTTCTCTCTCTCTCCTATCTCTCTATCCTCATCTCTCTTTTCTCTCTACTCTCTCTCTCTCTCTCTCTTTCTCTTTCTCCTCATCTAGCCTCTCCTTTCTCTCTCTATCTCTCTCTCTCTCTCGTCTCTCACTCTCTCTCTATAAATATATATCTCTCTCTTTCTCTCTCTCTCTCTTCTCCTCATCTCTCTCGATCTCTCTACACTCTCTCTCTCTCTCCTCTCTCTCTCCTCTCATCTCCTCTCATCTCTCCTCTCTCATCTCTCTCATCTCTTCTCTAGCTCTCTCTATATATATATCTCCCCCTCTCTCTCTCGCTGTGTATAAAAGTTTTTTTGGCCTGGGGCTTAGCCCCTGGTTATAGTAGTAATACCATTTTTTCGCTATGAGAGAACTGCGCGAGAAAAATAGTTCAACAATGGATTGATACAATAACTTGCATTTTAACGGTTAGGGAATCTACCCCCATAAATATCATTTATTTGTTGGAACATCAGTGAAAAAGCTTGAGGCGTGAGAGTACCTCCATATATACGTATAAAGAAATAGCTTTTTAGAAATTAATTGCGCCGAGAGGTCAAATATGGACGCTTGTGTTAACATTATTACATTGACATTCGCGAAGAGGAACGGAAAAAAAAAAAGGAGGCACGTGAAAAATACAGTGGTGGATTAACCGCGGGGC
Organism: Serripes groenlandicus; assembly: GCA_031761405.1. Lineage (NCBI taxonomy): Eukaryota > Metazoa > Mollusca > Bivalvia > Cardiida > Cardiidae > Serripes > Serripes groenlandicus. The sequence goes on from JASEVX010000003.1 coordinate 5,006,921, forward strand.
CGTTGTGGGCCCATGCGTCGAAAAATTAATGGTAAACAAGAAAAGCGAGTAAAATGTCAGTGGCGGGATTTAGCGGGGGCGCCATATGAGTCCGTGCACCGACTGCCCCCCCACCCAACGAACGAGTCACGTGTGAAATATACAGTGGCGGATTAACCCGGGGGCGTCGAGAAAAACTGAATGGTACACATAAGACAAAAGCGTGGTAAATGCAAGTGGCGATTTAGCGGGGGCCCATAGAGGTCCGTGCCCGAGACTCAACCCTCCACCCAACGAAGAAGTACACGTGAAATATACAGTGGCAGATTAACGGGTAGCCGTAGGGCCCGTGCAGGCGAAAAGTCTAACCATCCAGCAGCCCCTGCCCCAGGCGTCAGCACTGCAGTGCTTTTTAAACTTTTATTTGTATTATATAATGAAATCTTCTATAATAGAGAGAAATTAATGAGTGATTGATGATAGATGACAACAAATAACATAGATCGATCTACCCCGAATTCTCAATTGAGACCGTAACTGACATTAAAACGAATATACTCCAGTGGTCGGTTATTCTCGTGTGGACGTATATCAAATAGTCCATGCTAAATCCTTGAGACAGACAATAAGCTGCTTGAAACACAAACAAGTTTTACAATCGTTCATATATATCCATGTTAACACTTTTGAAAATGTAATACAAGAAACGCCTTTACAAACAAATCGAAGGATATCTGTAGGAATATCTATCTTCTCATTTTATTCGAGTTATCCTTCGCAAACCTAGCTACTTTGCATGCATTTCCCATAGACAATCCGGGAAGTGATAGTGATCTATAACATGTTTCCTGTGTACGAAACATCAAAAAACAAATCGAGAGAGCTAGTGACCGGATGCAGTGTCAACTACGGACAGTCCCGTACATTTATTGTCTATCTGCCAATAAAGTTGGCGAATGATGTCATTTTCCTTTTTACAATGTCGATAATGATTATCCATGATATTAGTCGTTAATGTGTCCCACAACAGTTATTGGAATCACAACATGCTTAAACTCTCTATTCTTTGCGGGACAAACATAAACCATTAGTTGTGTGGCCACTTTAAATGTCTTACTGTACGACTGTAACTCAGTGTTGTCGGGTTTACATATCTTACTGCGACTGTACATCAGTGTAGTCGGGTTTACATATCTTACTGCGACTGTACATCAGTGTAGCCGGGGTTTACCTATCTTACTGCGACTGTACATCATGTGGTAGTCGGGTTACATTTCTTACTCGACTGTACATCAGTGTAGCTCCGGGTTTACATATCTTACTGCATACTGTACATCAGTGTAGTCGGGGTTTACATATCTTACTGCAGGACTGTACATCAGAGTAGTCGGGTTTACATATCTTACTGCAACTGTACATCAGTGTAGTCGGGTTTACATATCTTACTGCGACTGTACATCACTGTAGTCGGGGTATTACATATCTTACTGCAACTGAACATCACTGTAGTCGGGTTTACATCGACACATGAGCATTTAAGGTTTGAGCGATACCTCGTTATTAACCCTTTCCCACTCACAAGGCGTATTGTGACGATCAGCAGCAGACAACTCTTGAAAACATCTTGATAAATTATGGAATTGTTAAAAAATGAGCAATTTCTCTTTTAGCCACAATGTTTTAATTCCTTTTATTTAATCTCATTTACAGATTTTCCATAGTTTGCCTAGATGTTTTCAAAGTCGTCTGCTAGCAGCTTTTTGGTATGTGGTAACAGGGGTTGAAAAATTGTACATCAAATGCTAAAAGCAACAAGTCAGTAGCAGCCAATAGTTGATAGATAAAACTTCCAAATATGTATAGAATTAACAAGGTTATAAATCTGTAC
>JASEVX010000003.1:5011487-5061343 GCA_031761405.1 Serripes groenlandicus
TAAATATATGCCTGTGGTTGTAATACGTTACTTAAAACCTGTGACTAATTGTCAAACAGTGTATAACCTAATCAACATGTGCGGATAGTAGGCTAGATCTAAATTGAACCAGTCGCACAATGCCGTAATGTTTGTTTTCATTGCCTTCCTATGTTTGTATATTTCCCCAAATCTCATTTAAACCAGACAAACCTCGCTACAATAGCAAACGCTCGTGTCGATCTTCTAAATGTATATTACAGGTCAAATTGTCGTTACAAAATCGCTAGGTATCAGAAGGGGAGAAAACCCATATTTTAAAAAAAGGATGGAAAAGCGGTGATAGCCGAGTGTTCCGATTGTATTGTAACCATTTTGATCGCAGAACCGATCATGTCATTGCATTAGAGAGAAAAACGAGCGCCTGCTCCTGATTTATTCAATGTTTAGGGTCAGATGAATTTATACGCACATTATGTATGCTGGTTTGAATTTCAATAATTTATTTTTACCCAAATCATCTCATCGCTCTGGTCAATTCGGTTGCATCATTCTGCTGAGGCAAACCCTGCCATTAATCATGCCCTATCTGTCTGAATTGTTTGTACTGATTATACGAGAAAGCCTGACCAAATAACCAGAATCAGACAAACGGTTATCTCATTACGAGTCACATGTACGACATTCAATAGGTTTTGGCTCAGAGACACCGGCAGCCACATTTCTGGAACAACATTGGATAAAAAGGTACGATCACCTTCACATTATTTGAAGGAACGAGTTTGTGGATTTGATTGTGAAAGGAAATAAATAGTACAATGACGGTGATGAAAGCGACGAATCCATTTGTAAATTAAAATGTATGATAACGAAAGCCAATTTGTACAAACAGAAAGTAAGTATTCTGGTTGATTTCTGGTAATATCATTTGAATAACATTACTGTAGGGACATTATTCCGTCTGTCGTCGTGTAACAAGGAGATTTAACTTTATATGACGGAGAATCAATCAGACCGAACCTCGCTGAACGCAGTACACATCCTCTCTTTTACAAACACAACTCAAGTAATTTGGTTACGTTAAATGTATCCGACACGCAGCACGTCCTTTGAGTTTTCCTACATAATACTTTGATCTTAGACATAAGTGTTGGTTGCATGTTTATTTTGTCGAGGTCTGTGTATGACAGATACAAAAGAAACTCATGATAAAGATACTGTTTTACAGAAGTCTCTTGAAACCGTCTATGAATAACAGTATAGGGTCAGATTCGACTTCACGGATGCATTAGCTGGTCTTGATCTAACTCTTGTCGTCTCAATATGCTTACGTTTGTTTTTCGCAGAATGCCGTTCATTCAAACTGTGCCTTAAAAATCGAATATGACCGTGTTTAGCGAAAACGAAGATCGAAATCTGATCGCGCATCTATAATAGTTTACCTAAAGCCCAAACGTTTGTAAGAGGTTTGTGAAATTGCGAACTGTGAGGAATCAGAACAATCTGCACAGGTGGTATGTATCTACACTGGTCGCAAACTCTTAAATAATGTGTTATTCTAGAGCACAGCCTGTTAATAGGTTTACCTTTCATACTTCAGCAACGTAGCACTCTTTTTCAAAACAGACGAAATGTTCGAAGCAGCAAGCATATATAGCAGCCGGAGTGGTTATCATGCCTATGCTGAACAACTTTCCGCTTCACCCAGACTTTAATATAGTCAGTTGCTGGGCGGTCAAAAGTGGAATGTATTGGGCAAGGGTTAAATGTTTTATATTGCATGAGAACAAGTACAAGTTGGCTATTGTGATCCCTATAGATCCAGATGAACCTGTACATCCGTACAGTCTGTTCAATTGTTAAAACTATTTACAGATTACTTACACAACCTTGTTATGAGCTGGTTCTGTATTTGGGATTTTTCCACACAATCAGCGCGAGTACGGGTTATGTCTCCAGGAATGATTTATATAAGACTAAATTTGGTTTCGAAATCGATGTAAAATAAATAAGTTTAAACTAAACCAGGGACACTATATCACACTGTAATATAGTGTCCCTGACTAAACTAATTACACACTGTAATATAGTGTTCCTGACTAAACTAAGCTTGTTAGAAGATTTTGTCAACGTTTGTTAACTCTGATTAAATGAGCAGGTAAAAAAGACGAGCTTGAAACTACACCGTTCAGAAATACCAACGTCTACCTTTTGTCAAGCATCGGTTCAAATATGTCTCAACAAGGGATATAAGAAAGTATTGACCATAACTGGAAACGTTGACCCCTAACAATATGAGGCCCATTCTTAAAATCTTCCGATAAGCGGAAATAGTGCTAACAAATATAAACCTTGAGCAAATTTCTCATATGAAACGTCCTGAATCAATGAGCGCGTCTTCACGTACTTGCAATGAACATTACCAAATAGGAACCATGTACATGTATTGTTTTAATTGAATAGCCGTTTCCAACATAAAAACGCATGTAAGTGTGTTTCACGCAGGCGACGTTTAACAAATATATAGGGGAAGTGGAAAATACTCATGGTGAGCATTTTCGCCACAATGTATAAATCTTGATTTTAAAAAAGTATGCCTTTACATATACTTTATAATTATACATTTAAAGAGAGTTGCCATAGTTTTGCATAGCTATTTTCAAAGTCATCTGCTTCAAGATGTGTAGTAAGTGGGAAATGGATAGACACATAGTCTTGTAAATCGTTGTGAAGCGTCGGTCAGAAATTAAGCCGACATATGTCATGTTATAAACCACTTACGGACAAATATCATTCCACGAGTTATACGTAATTATCATTGTTCAAGACATTCGACATTACGTTTGTAATGGTTCACGTCGCTTTCAACAATTGTTCATGTCTATCACAGTTTTCTGTGTAAGTTACAGGAACCACTGGTATAGTTATCCTAACACTAGTGAGTCAGGCGTAATGCTAACCCCACAACCCTTAGCGCCAAAGAGAGAAAGTCAGTACTGCCGTTGTTAAAGTGTTTTGTTTGACCTGATCGGGGATCGAACCCGTTACCTCCTGCAACCGAGGCGGTCTCGACATTACGTATAACTTATTGTTATGATGTTTATGCAGAATAATCTAAACGACTCAAAAGGAGTTCCCTTTATTAAAAAAAAAATGAAAAAAAAATGGAGCATTGCTCAAATAAGCCATTTCTAAATGTCCTTGTTTTTAGCTCTCTATCCAAATTATATATTTCCAAACATTTCAGAAAAATTGCACTCATATATCTAGATAAATGTTTGAGGTTGATGTTAAGCATTAATTGTTCAATATAAATGTAAATTATTATTGAATTTGTATAACAGGACGTAGTAGTCATTAATTGTCTGTCTCTTTTTGTGTATGTTAATATATGTGTTCATTTTCTTCTATTGAAATAGTATAACTTCCTTGTGTATTGTAAAACTTATTCTACGATATCTCCAAAGAATGGAGGCAATAATGAATTGTATTGTATTGTGTATTGTAATATATCTATAGGTGCTACATATTTACGAAAAAAACGCAAGATAATTATAAAAAAAAATTAAAGAACATACTTTGGCCATAAAAAAGGATTTATAAGTAATTGACTAGACAATAATAATGTAAATGTCATGTTTCTTGCATTATCAAAACATATTTGGAATTCGTATTGCTGTTGTCTATTATTTGAACAGAAAATAATAAAGTAAAGACTTTCAGAAAATCAAGGAATACATTTATAATGAACGAGGTTAAAACATGAGGGCCAAGATGATCCTTAATCGATCACCTGCATTATGGTAAAGAAGCAAATAGATCAGCCCTTTTCTGATGCCACCTGGTGACTGCCTTTTTCAACCAGTCAATATGACTGGAACAAATTATGTAAGGGGTCACATTTCTGCTAAACCCTTTCCCTATTAGAGACGGTTTCTGAGGCCTATGCAACAGACGATTTAGGAAATGATTGTCGCCACAAGAACAATTGCTCCTTATGAGAAAGTTATCCTTTTGCCACAATGTTTGATAAATAATTATACTTTGAATGAGTGAGTCAATAGCTCATAAATAGGAAGTTGGGGTATTTCATGTTGATACCACTTTTTTGCGGGAAACGACGTCGCTCCATTGACGTTACGCCAAGATTAAGTGTAACGGAAACGACGTCACGTCCTTCTTTGGCTACGATACAGTCAAAATTTAGTTTCGGGCGTAGAAGGCTAATGCTGTCGTTTTTTTGACGAACGGGAAAACATATTTCTTACAGATTTCCATTTATTTTTAACTTTTCGTACACATGTTAATTCCCACATAAGACAGCAATTTAATGATCTTTGATATCGATTTTAAAAAAAAATGATTAAAAAGACAACAATAATTTTCAATCCGTGTTTTTCTGCTCATTTTATACATACCCAAATAAACCGATTTAAAAAAAAAAATGATTAAAAAGCCGACAATAATTTTCAATCTGTGTTTTACGTCTGCTTTGTATACATATCGAAAATGGCGGCCCCCATGGATTTCTCCAGTTTCATTTCAGAAAGCTTCATGGGTTATTGAAAATTGTATTGTGTATTGTATCGTGTATTGTATTGTGTATTGTATTGTGTATTGTATTGTATTTTATTGTGTATTGTATTGTGTATTGTATTTTATTGTGCAGCGTATCACCAATCAACGTACACCTTCTTGTCGTCTATTTCTAAATGACGTTTTTACTCATGTTAAAGTGACTTAACAATTAAGGAGACAAGTATACATAGGATATAAGTTTGTTTCGGTGTAAAATCAAGTTGTAAGTACATATACTGTGAATATTTATATAAATATCCGTGGATATGAACAATCATACTTTTCCTAATGAGAAATAATTTCAATGTATTTTCACGAGTCTCACATATAAGTAACCCGTCACCACTATACATATCGAGGGCTTTGCGTGAAACGGTTGTAACTAAACTTGGTATTTGTTTACCAAGGTTAATCACCTCGCCATAATGTCTTTATGAACGTTAAATCTTTTTTTCTTGGTAAACAATGGAAATGTAGGTGCCATTGCTCGTTCTGAGCAATGGCACCTAAATTTGCATTGTTTACACAATGATCAAAATGGCCCCTAAACTAGGGTTTTCAAAATAGGTTTTTAGTTACAACCGTTTCAAGCCAAGCCCTCGATATTCACGTCACGAAAGCGCCATATACTGTTTATATTACGCATAGATATGGTCAGTAACAATGAATGACATGTCTTTGATTTGTCGTTGATGCAAAGTATCATTTATTTACAATTGGTTTAAACAATAGTTTACTTATATTCTAATATATATGTACATCTTATAACACTTTCATATCAAATATAAATATAATCAGGATTACCACGAGAACATCAACATTATGGACTCTGCGAAATGTATCGACCCGGATCAGCATGCGCAATCCGCACAGGTTAATCCGGGCCGACACATTCCGTCTCAGAGGAGATAGAGGTATAGAGTAATAATTCCTGAAACATAAAATAGACAGTGCGCGGCATGTTTAGGCTGATCCGAGTCGATGCTTTACGAGAAGTCAAAAATGTTGGTTTTCTCGTGAAACGGCTCATCTCTTTTTTGTGTTCATGAATTAACATGAGTCGCGTGTAGCGAGTTGGGGTTTAAATGGAGCCCTTACAGTAAACAAAAATAAGTAAAAGATAGTAAAGTTGACATTGACCATTTACTTACCCTTATAACAGATTTCTACACTGTTATCAAAATCCATTCAGCATACATCTAGTGCTATCAAAATTCAGCATTATTTTCCAATATGCTATTTTAGACTATATGTTGTGTACATTAAAACATCTGATGGGAAAATATAGATGATGAAAAATACTTGTTTGAAAAATGACAGAAAACGATTTGATCAGACATTGAATTATATTAGAAAATGGAGTTTTTTTATTCCATGTTTTACATACAATGTATATTAATACATTTGCACAATTTTAGAATTCCGAATTTCCCTGGTGCAAAATTTTATAACAAGCATGCTTTCATTGCCTTTAAAGAGAAACGCGTCTATCGATTTAGATTATTGTAAACTCTAACAACTTGGGTTCACTTAAAGTTATCTTAATGTACAGCACATGGGTCTACACTTCTAGGTTTTGTCGGAAGAGGCATTATGGTCTAAAAACACACACAAAAAAACCATTATGGACTCTGCGTAATGTATCGACTCAGATCACTCTGCGCAGTCCGCGCAGGCTAATCCGGGCCGACTCATTCCATCTAAGGGGGATACATGTATTGAGTAATGATTCCTGAAACAGAAAATTCCCAGGAGGCGAAAGTGTCTGTCCGGGTTAGCAATGTTGGTGTTCTCGCGGAACGGCTCATATGTGGACAGTGAAGACTCTGGCGAGCATTGCTTAGTTGATTAGAAGCTGAATTGAGCTTTCCCTGTACGTATATGCAATAATAATACGGCTCATTTTCAATGATACATTAACTGATGCAATTCTGTACTTTTTTAAAAATAAATCTGTAACAATAACCGTTTCGAAGGTATAACCTCGTCTCCTGACAAAATAGTTGCCCGTAGAAATTGGTTCTATGTGCAATTGTATTGGCAATAAAAACAGCCAATGGGATCAAGTAATCCAAATGGCATCCGTAAACCCTTATCTTGCCGTACGTGACCTAACACAACAGTTACGTTTACCGCGTTTTTACAATATCAAAATCATTTGCGAAAGAACAATGCAGACAAAGATCAGTCTGAACATTCTAGCAATCTATTATTGTTGGATATTCATTTATCAAATGACGTTCAAATCTGCCAAGGGTAATCACAAAAATGTGTACTGTCAGGGGCGTAGCTCCCTTTAGCACTGTAGGCACATGCATACACATTTTCTCTCAAAATGCAAAAAATGCAGCTGCGGCGATAGACGTCTGCGGAATGTATCGACCAGATCAGCCTGCGCTGTCCGCGCAGACTGATCCGGCCGACACATTCCGTCTTAGGGGTATAGATGTATAGAGTAGTTATTCCTGAAACAGAAAATCCATTGAGACGAAATGTGTCTATCCGGGTAGGCCTGTGTGGCATGCTTAGGCTGATCCGGGTCGATACTTTACGCAGAGTCCACAATGATGATTTTCTCACGAAATACTTTAGCAAAATGAGAAATTGCTTATAATACTCATTAATATATCTATAGGTGCTACCTATTTACGAAAAAACGCAAGATAATTATAAACAAAAATTAAAGAACATACTTTGGCCATACCAAAAGGATTTATAAGTAATTGACTAGACAATAATAATGTTAATGTCATGTTTCTTGCATTATCAAAACATATTTGGAATTCGTATTGCTGTCGTCTATTATTACGAACAGAAAATAATAAAGTAAAAACTTTCAGAAAATCAAGGAATACATTTATAATGAACGAGGTTAAAACATGAGGGCCAAGATGATCCTTAATCGATCACCTGCATTATGGTAAAGAAGCAAATAGATCAGCCCTTTTCTGATGCCATCTGGCGACTACCTTTTTCAACCAGTCAATATGACTGGAACAAATTATGTAAGGGGTCACATTTCTGCTAAACCCTTTCCCTATTAGAGACAGTTTCTGAGGCCTATGCAACAGACGATTTAGGAAAATATTGTCACCAAAAGAACAATTGCTCCTTATGAGAAAGTTATCCTTTTGCCACAATGTTTGATAAATAATTATACTTTGAATGAGTGTGGCAATAGCTCATGTATAGGAATTTTGGGTCTTTCATGTTGATACCACTTTTTTTGCGGGAAACGACGTCACTCCATTGACGTTACGCCAATATGAAGTGTAACGGAAATGACGTCACGTCCTTCTTTGGCAACGATACAGTCAAAATTTAGGTTCGGGCGTAGAAGGCTAATGCTGTCGGTTTTTTGACGAACGGGAAAACATATTTATGTTATTATGTTTTAACTTTTCCTACAAATGTTTATTCCCACATAACACAGCATTTTAATGATCTTAAATATCTATTTAAAAAAAAAATGATTAAAAAGACGACAATAATTTTCAATCCGTGTTTTTCCGCTCATTATATACATACCCAAAATACCGATTTTAAAAAAAAAATGATTAAAAAGACGACAATAATTTTCAATCCGTGTTTTTCTGCTCATTTTATACATACCCAAAATACCGATTTAAAAAAATGACTAAAACGACGACAATAATTTTCAATCCGTGTTTTTCCGCTCATTTTATACATACCCAAAATACCGATTTTAAAAAAAATGATTAAAAAGACGACAATAATTTTCAATCCGTGTTTTTCTGCTCATTTTATACATACCCAAAATACCGATTTAAAAAAATGATTAAAAAGACGACAATAATTTTCAATCTGTGTTTTACTTTCTGCCTTTTATACATATCCAAAATGGCGGCCCCCATGGATTTTTCCAGTTTCATTTCAGAAAGCTTCATGGGTTATTGAAAAAAAAAAAAAAAAAAAAAAAAAAAATCTCACACCTGTTAACTATAAGCGAAAAAACCCATTCATGGGGTTTTTTCGTATTATCAGCGTTTTCAGTAATTACACTTCCACTTACAGATATTGTTTTACATATCTGAGACGTCCCACAAGAAAACCAACATTATGGAATCTGCGTAATATATCGATCCAGATGACTCCTGAAACAGAAAATCTACATGAGGCGAATAGTGTCTGTCCGGGTTAGCCTGCGCGGCATGCTTAGGCTGATCCGGGTCGATGCTTTACGCAGAGTCTACAACGTTGCTTTTCTCGCGGAACGGAATTGTTGCATATCTGTACAGATGTTCATTATGTCGTCTGCTGCAGATTTGCTGTGTGTGGGAAAGCCAGTTTCTGAATTTTCTGGTGAGTGGATTCCATTACAAACCTAATATAACTTCATTACAAACAGAGCTTAAATCGAAACATCTAAATGTTAGTCGTATTCTACGAAACCAACATTATCGTAATAATGACTAAAGTAGCTAAAGACTTCTCTGCGTACCTGCTCCAAAAGTTTCTTAGACAGTTTATTTAACCTTTGGAGACAATGCAGATCCAGATGATCAAAGTGCATAGATGCGCATCTTGTAGTGTGTGTATTGTATTGTATTGTATTGTATTGTTCGCCAAAATAAAACATACGAGCTATCATGACCAATTTCTCTATTTGTCACAATGTTTTCAAAAGTCGCCGATTAGGACCTTTTACTAAGTCTGTCTGAGCAGTCGACTTTGAAAATGAACAGACATAAAAGCCAGACAAAATCTCTACAAATTGAATATAAATTGAATATGGTAGAAAACATTGCGGCAAAAGGAGAAATGGTCCATTATGCATTTTCACGTGGGACAGGTTGAAACCCTTGTGCATGATCTGATCGGGATGACTTAGCCCGTCCGTATTTGGACGATTTATACTAATACGAGCATGCGGCTACGTAAGTCTTGCCCAATCGTACTTTGGCAACACTGATGTTATAATTCAGATATTAAAATTAAAAGCTATCAGATTTTTAAAAAATAATAATTGGAACACAAAAAGACAACCATAGTGTGGACCATTTTATAGCGATGTCGTCCATTTCAACATCTGATAACTGAATAATTGTTAGGAAATTATTGGTTTCATATTTGGTAACATGTTTGATTTGTGTAACCCTTGTATTACAGACCGGAATTCCGTTCTAGTTAACCGAGCGAGATAAAGTGGAAATGGCACTGACTGTAAACAAGTGTTCCCATTTGCCTTGAGACAATATGTGCCTAATTTCCATGCAGGCACACTCACATTTTAGGCCCCAAGACGAAGCTAAATATGTATGAAAATAAACCAGAAAAACCATCACCTGGTTTCTTTCGTTAGTTCGAGAATTTTTTTGTAAAATAAATGTTAAGGTTTTTTTCAAGAGTCTGCTTTGAAAACAACGGGAAAAATAAGTATAAACTCTGGAAAACTGGAATTAAATACCGATTTAAAAACCTTTAGAAAAAGAAGAAATTGTTCGCTTAATGAAGCTCTCATTATTCCATGATGTTTTGTAAAGTTGTTGTTGGGAAACACCCAACATTCCAAAAAATGCTATCATTGTGATCAGATACTGGACATACAGTCGGTAACACTTTTTAACTACATGTAGATGGCGGTTAGGTACTCGGTCTAATTAGTATGGAGTATAATATGGCCATCGGGCTTCAAACCTTCGACTTCTCGTTCCCGAATTGGATGTCTTTGTAACTAGACTTACAGGAACGGTCCGGTACTGAAATTATACTTCCGTTCATGATACGTGCGGGAATAACATTATACAACTAATAGAGAAATGCATTTTGATTATTCCGGATTTGACAGCCCTTTACACATACAATCTTTGACTGTAATTAAAGCCTTTCACCCTGAATAAAATAAATATGCAGTAGACATTTTTGCCAAAATACGGAATATTTCTTTCAATGAATGTATTTATTAACAACAGCTGAAAACATTGTGGTAAAGGGAGACATTGCGCAATATTAGTCGTCGAGTGCATACGCGTCAAGATGCAGGCTAGGAAATTGCTACAAAAACCCGTCACAAACTAACAACGTCATATTGTTGTCTCCGCTCAAATGGAAGGCTTGCGTAAATGGACAAAAGCAATTTATTATCCTATTACTAACCTTTCATAATGTTAATTCGTCCATTCGAGATTTTCACAGAGTAACCATTATCGAAAATGGAAACGAATAAAAACTATCGTTTTATTATCTGGATTCACGCACAGTTCCCTCCAACACTGGTACAAATGTGTCATTTATGGCCGATGGTCAGGCAAAAAATATGCAGCCGTTTCACCAGAAAGAGCCATTATCGAGTATTCGTTCTTTCATAATATTTTTAATTCTTCGCGACTTTAAATGTATTTACTAAGTACAACCTATAGTTAACCGAATAAACAAACTACCTTTCTGTTTACACATGCGCGATTTATTCGTAATCCATTCGGCTAAATCGAGGGCTTGGCCTGAAACGGTTGTAACTTAAATTGGTATTTTTCTACCAAGGTTAATCACCTTGCCATAAAGTTGTTATAAGCGTTAAATTATTTTACTTGGTAAACAATGGAAATTTAGGTGCCATTGCTCGTCCTGAGCAATGGCACCTACATTTGCATTGTTTACAAAGGGGTCCAAATTGCCCATAAAGCAGGGTTTTCAAAATAGGTTTTTAGATACAACCGTTTCACGCCAAGCCCTCGAAAAGCGATTCATCAGACATTAAGATTTGAAGCAGACGACGTTTTAAAATATTTTTATATTTATATATATATTTATATCATCGCGTTACGGAGAGTCAAGAATATCCTTAATCGCAAGTCCCTGCGCATATAAAAGGGGCTATACTTCCAACTTTGTGCGTTTACCATAAACAGCATTAATGTCGGAATCACCTTGTTATACCAAATAACGATTAATGTACAAGCATATCTGAGATATTATCAAATGCCTACAAAAGTATTTTTGGCTTATTATTTATATCATCTTTAAAAGATTAATTAGATTAAATTAGTCCAGTTATATTTTTTGAAATAATACTCATTAACGGAGAGTAATATTTGCATCTGGTAAATGTGATGTATTTTAAATACAAATCAACCCTAACGGGATGGGTAAAGATTAAAAAGGAACACGATGAAGATGTGACGACAATGGGGCAAAGGTAGAAGAAAAATAAAAAGAAGACGGTTACCATTGGACAATCTAAGAGTTGAACAAAAACTTTTTTCTTACCTCATCAAAATGTGGAAATCCGGAACGGAAAATGAGCACAGATAAATCCCCATTTAGGTTGATCACTGAACTCCGTGAAGAGATCTATAGATTGAGTTACGTTCTGTAGCTTTTTTTCCGATTATTCCTAAAATCCCCCATGTGCAGTTAACTGATTTAAAGATTCTTTGATTGGATAGGTTGTCTGTACCGCGCTTGAATAAAGTGATTGCCCAGCGATCGTATATTGATCCCTAAATCGATTAAATTGAAACGATTCGCGGAAGATTAAATAGAAGAATAGAGAAAGTAGGATGTGAGAAAATATGACGATCATGTTAGAAAGTACAAAGCATGCAACTGAATAAGTATAAGTCGCATGCTCGTCCTGCTCACCGAACTGTTGCTGGCACGTGTGAGCAATGTGATATGAAAAGTGCTCAAGGAATACCGACCGTATCCTTATTATTACACACTTTCGTGCTGTTTCAGGAATCATTACTCTACACCTCTATCCCCCTGAGACGGGATGTGTCGGCCCGGATTAGCATGTGCGGACTACGTAGGCTGATCCGGGTCGATACATTACGCAGAGTCCATACTGTTGGTTTTCTCGTATAAACTGATTAAATGACATATTCCGCGTGGAGACAGTTGACCATACAGAGGGTGAACCTCTCACGCTATTTTTAGTCAGGGTCCCATTCCACCAACCTTACTTAGCTCTAAATAATACTTAAATATTTAAAAAGCATATTTCATCATTTTTGCCTCCCTTATATTTTGTAAAATATGAAAATTAAAAATATTTAAGTAAATGACTAAGTTGACTGTAGTTACCTTGCTGACGAACACTTCTTGTAAAGAAATAAAGTATAAAGTATTTAAGTATTACTTAGCGCTAAGTATCGTTGGTGGGATTGGGGCCTTGAAGCAGATGTATTTAACCCTTTAAGTATGTTGTAAGGCAGCTGGAACAATACAAGCGTATCCTACAATGTACACGTTTTGTCTACATAGAATTCTGCAGTCTAAGTATGTTATGGGTCTACATTGTTATTCATTAATCCGTATTCACTTTCTTCCATAATTATGCAAGAACTTATCATAATAATGTAGGAAATGGCGATATTAGTTGCAAACAAAATCAACGGGGTCCGCGTAATGTCTGTTCGGAGTTCACGTTTACATTGATAACTTGTGAACTTGGAACGGAGGACATTCACCACTAACTTTGTATACAGACAAGGGGGACTCTAAATACCTACAGTTCTGTGCTTGAAGACAGTTTTATGGCCGCCTCCGTGTCACATCTAATTACATAGTAGGTGTTTAGTCTGTTTGGGTGGTGTTCCGGGAAAACCAACCCTAACGACCTTACGACACAACGCATTCATGTTCATTCTTTCCCCCTAAAAGGCGCTTTCTGACGCCTCTGCAGCAAACGACTTTTGAAATCATTGCAGCAATAGTTGAATTTGTTCATCATAAGCAATTTCCCCTTTTGCCACAATGGTATCAACTTAATTTAAAAATTAAACTCGAATTAATGGAGATTTTTCACGTTTTTTGCCAAGATGTTAGCAATGTCGTCTGCTGCAGAGTTGTTGTATGTGAAACTGCTTTACAGATATTTCTGAGAACCTTTTATGACTTAATGCCGAACAGTGCAGACATGTGTTTTGTTGTTTGATCGGGTTGTCCGAAAACAGATTTTCTCAATTTTACTTGTAACTATGGGGAAAAAAGACAGTTAAGACTATTTGTGCATGCACAATGAGAGTTAAGTTATGATCACGGACCGACTATTTGTGCCAGCACAATGAGAGTTAAGTTATAATCACGGACCGACTATGTGTGCCAGCACAATGAGAGTTAAGTTATGATCACGGACCGACTATGTGTGCTAGCACAATGAGAGTTAAGTTATGATCACGGACCGACTATTTGTGCCAGCACAATGAGAGTTAAGTTATGATCACGGATCGACTATGTGTGCCAGCACAATGAGAGTTAAGTTATGATTACGGACCGACTATTTGTGCCAGCACAATGATCGACTATGTGTGCCAGCACAATGAGAGTTAAGTTATGATCACGGACTGACTATTTATGCTCTGAGCGTGATTAATGTCAACACTTTAGGTAATCCGTAAACGGAGAAGACTCGTGACAATCTCACTAGAGTCTTTACTGACCGCCTCTATATAATGTAGAGTCTAACCTTAAACAATATTGCTAAAATTTAACTTAGAATAAACACTCCCACGGTAATACATTCACCATTTTACCGTTTCCATGACACATACAACATTGGACGCCTATGCATGAAAGTTTGAAAACATAATGGTAAACAAGAACCATAGCTTTACACTTTCCCTTTCCGTTTTCCCGCAGTATTTACAGCTTTATCAATCCTAATGGTGATACATAATGGCACTGAAAGTTGGCAGTAGAGTTCTAACAGAAGTCATAAAGACAGAAATATTGTATGCGCGATTGTGAGTGAATAATATAATTTGACCACAACTTGCCGTTAACAATCAGTCTTAGGCCTTTACGCATACAGACGATATTTGAAAACATTGTGACATTTGGAGAAGTTGCTCTTAAAGAATAATGTTATCCTCTGGTAACACCGTTTCTAACCCTTTGGAACAAATGATCTATCAGATATGTTTCCGTATTTAACGTATCTCCTTTAAATTCGATTACGTTGGAAATGGTTGAAACACGATTTTCGAAACGCATGAAAGATGCAGGCCATTTGTAACAAATATAGATTGAAATCTGGCTGTGCATTTATGCTACATGATCCGGGTGTTTACTGTCAGTCGTCAGTCCATTCCTGAAGCCTTTCTGACCAATGTGCGAATTTTGCTGATTCAGATCAGATATGTCAGTGTGCTCTTGATCTACACTGGACCTATGCCTTGTGGTTGGTTATCCCGAAGCAAAATTCATATATGGACCAATTAATACCTGCTCCAAATATGTACGCACATATTTACAAACTTTGGTCCGATGAAAACTCCCACTTACAAAACGACGGTTGCTGTATTTTCTGTTCATTGCATTAATTGCATATGTTGATATCGAGTGTTTGATGTAGTGAAGACCTTTATATCGGATATCGAGCATCAAACGAACGTGTAAATTAGTATACGGACTAATGAAAAACACCAAAGCTTTATATTATCGTCCATTGTAAACTTGGAATGCTTTATGCCAACACATTCGAAACTTGTGATTTTTTTTTGTCACCAACTATATATAATAAATATTATACGGACCGTTCAAAATGGTGTTAAAGAGTTAAGGAAACGAGCACTTTTCGTCAGGCCGTATTAAGCTTTTTCCAAAAGACAACATTTATATCATCTAGATCAAATTGTGCAACATCTCTTTAAATGAAAGTATTTCATTAACAATAGTTGAAAACATTTTGGTAAAAGAAGAAAGTGCTCGTGCAATTTCTTCTTTTGTCACAATGTTTTCAAAAACCGCGTGCTGCAAATGCGTCAAAATGTGTCTATACTTGTATTTGTGAAAGTGTTAATCAGATCTATATCTCTACAACTGAACGCATTCCATGATTCCTGTGTGCCTATCTGAGCAAAGGGCAATTCAACGTAATCGCTCTTATTGTCAAAACGGCCGAATGGTGATTTTTGCGTGACCACGCATTATGATGTATTTTTTTTAAAGAAATAAACATTCCATTGTTAACGAGCACGCAAACGTTATCAAGTATTTTCTCAGACATTGAATGCTGGTTTGCAGGTCTCAAGAGGTATATTAACATAACCCTTCAAAGCTGCAACAACTTTTTAGTACCTTCTCATTATTAACATTGCATTATGTATTCTTACTCAACATATTGTAGCCAAGGTATATGTATAAGCGGACACTTATACTGCCTTGCTATGGATCTAGCTTTTATAGCGATGTGGTAAAGGTCCAAGGTTCAAGCCTTGGTCAGGTCGGATCTTTTAGGACAATTACCAGCTGTTATAACTTATTTAGTAGGCTACCTTCACGCTATTTACATTGAATTATGTAATCTCTCTCAACATATGAATCGTGTCAGACAATTATCTTTGTTGTTGCATATACCAGAGACATATAAACACGTGTCTCCGCATATACGTACAGTGACGTCTCTGGTGAGTCTGTGCATGTACGTATAGTGACGTCTCTGGCGAGTCTGTACATGTACGTACAGTGACGTCTCTGGCGAGTCTGTGCATGTACGTACAGTGACGTCTCTGGCGAGTCTGTGCATGTACGTACAATGACGTCTCTGGCTAGTCTGTGCATGTACGTACAAGTGACGTCTCTGGCTAGTCTGTGCATGTACGTACAGTGACGTCTCTGGCGAGTATGTGCATGTACGTACAGTGACGTATCTGGCGAGTCTGTGCATGTACGTACAAGTGACGTCTCTGGCTAGTCTGTGCATGTACGTACAGTGACGTCTCTGGCGAGTCTGTGCATGTACGTAAAGTGACGTCTCTGGCGAGTCTGTACATGTACGTACAGTGACGTCTCTGGCGAGTCTGTGCATGTACGTACAGTGACGTCTCTGGCGAGTCTGTGCATGTACGTACAGTGACGTCTCTGGCCAGTCTGTACATGTACGTACAGTGACGTCTCTGGTGAGTCTGTGCATGTACGTACAGTGACGTCTCTGGTGAGTCTGTGCATGTACGTACAGTGACGTCTCTGGTGAGTCTGTGCATGTACGTACAGTGACGTCTCTGGCGAGCCTGTGCATGTACGTACAGTGACGTCTCTGGCGAGTATGTGCATGTACGTACAGTGACGTCTCTGGCGAGTCTGTGCATGTACGTACAGTGACGTCTCTGGCGAGTCTGTACATGTACGTACAGTGACGTCTCTGGCGAGTCTGTGCATGTACGTACAGTGACGTATCTGGCGAGTCTGTACATGTACGTACAGTGACGTCTCTGGCGAGTCTGTGCATGTACGTACAGTGACGTCTCTGGTGAGTCTGTGCATGTACGTACAGTGATGTCTCTGGTGAGTCTGTGAATGCACAAAGTCTCACTGGAACTGTCCGTGTCATCCAGCATGTTAAGTAGCTCTAGGTATCACTTCTGACAAAACTATACGAATGGAGTGCTACTTATATTGCGATCATGCATGTTTCAATGATACCAATAGAGGGATGCAACACAGCTATATTTCGTTGGGCAAGGTGCATACATATTTATTTGTGTTTCAACTATAGACTACTATTGGGCTTTCTTTGACCGAACCCCGTTAGTTGTAGTGACAATCGGTAGTTACGCAGACTGTCAATACATGGGTTGTGAGTTCGAACCCAAGCTCTGTCAGCATTCTTTCAGACGTTTAATAACTGTCACTATGACAAGCGCCATAGTCTTCCACCAATATGCTAATAGTCTATGTGGAAAAGCAGCCAGTTGCTTGTAAAGTATGTTGTATGTTGCATGGTGAGGAGAAAAACAGGATGAGGTGAACAGGCGATATGACTGGGAAAAAGTTGAAAACGGCGTTAAAACCCCAAATTTCATTCATACACTTCTTTCATCATTTTATGAGTACACCTATTTTTTTTTTTTTCTCAATAACCTATTCTTTATTCGTATATCGTATCATTACGAAGAGCATTTGCCATACTACATATATTTTATTCGCGATATACCAAAAAATAACCATGAGGCATTTGCGCAGTTTGGTATGACCATTTATTGTAATTAGACACTTGTTGATTCTAGGAATTTAAGCAAGCATTGTATTATATTACATGGACGTGTAGGCAGATGATTTAAATCTAAAAATGTCGAAAATAAACTTCTGGTTGGCTGTTCTGGAACGTCGCTCAAAAGATGATTTAAAACAGTGTTTTCTATTTTTACTCATTTTTTAAGACAGGCAATCCTATTTATCTTTTCCCTCTTACAACATTTCTAAAGCAATGACTAGGAAAACATCTGAAGAAAAATATGAATGAACAACTTTATCAATGAAATATAAAATATTATCTAATACGCTATGGTAAAAGGAGAAATTGCTAACAAAAAGTAATTATCCATTTTGCCACAATATTAACAAAGGTCGTCTAGTGCAGATATCTTAAAATTCCCCGGAATGTCGGAAGTGATTAATTATGTATGCAAATTCTTGCGTTTTTATTCATATAAATCCCACGTGAACTTGGAACTATGTCATTAAAGTGTACAAATTAATGCACTTTGCCAATGAGTTTTTCAAATTATTGCTTGTGTAAAAAAAAAGAAAGCTAAAGCATATAAAAACGGTTCAATACAGCCCAATATCGCCGCCACATATAATTGTTGAACTGAAATGGAGTGCTCTTTCAGGTTTTCTTTTGGTGGGGTCGTTATTTATTTTGGCCCTGAACTATCCGTATTTAAAGCGACAAAATAATGTTATAGCGGTGCTTTAGGAAAATCTGATTTCTATAAGTGATATATAATTATATCTATCATTCACCATCTTAAGTACATTGTATCATAGTATCATACTAACATTCACCTTATTCAAATTGAAATGTAGTTTCTATTTGAAGGCCACATGGCAGATAAGTCATATGCAATTCATTTGTTATATTACTTAATGTGCAACCTTCGTTAAATAAAGATTTTATTATTATTATTATTATTATAATCCATATCACCCACACTGAGAGTGATATAGGTATGACGTCATTTTCCTAGTTTCCGGTCATGTTATACTACACACGTTATATATACAAGCATACTGCGACGATGGTTCTCTCTTGTCTCTACTCTCACGACACCGCACGAATAATGAAACAAGCTATCGAGTTGTCGCGAGAACAGCGTCAAGTGTCTGTGTTTTCCGCGGAAATGGTACCCCTTACGGCAACTCAAATATTAAGAAAACGAAGGGACGGATCAAAAATCGGGACGATCATTCGATGTAGCAACTGATGGGCTACACAACGCACACCGAGTGGTTTCTAAATTCGAAAAACTGTGGGAGGAGACTGTGGTTTTCGCCCGGTTCCATAGCAACGGTGGTTTCTATGGCGACCATACTACAAAAGGAACAACTAGAGCCTAGACCCTTCATCCCTACCAAGTTTTGTCGAAATTCGTTGAATAGTTTTGGCGCTACGCTTGCCACAAACAAACAAACAAACATTTTACAAACAAACGGATAGAAACGAAGACCGACTGTAAGGGTCTCTAGAAGAGAGAACCAATAAAGAAATACGTAATGGGTATATTATTAGATCGGATACAAGCATTGTCCTGTGATAAAAACCGTATCTTATCTATATCCATGTATAATACCGTATTCCGTAAATTTAACAAATCGGACTTATTGTCACTGTCTGAAATTGTGTAGTAAACAAATACATTCACACAGATTCGTCCGCGTGTGAACAGGTACGAAGACACCAAATAGTTCCATTATTTCATCATCAATTATCATAAAAGAAAAAGAAAATGTGTTTGTTGTGAATGGATATGGAAAATATTTCAACTCGAAGTGATACAATTTTAACATTTTCAATTGTATCACTTCTCCATGAGATATATTCCATATCCACTCAAAACAAACAAATATCTTCTAGTTATTGCACGTGTGTACCTATATCTAGGAAAACCAACATTAGTGTAATTATTGCACGTGTGTTTATACATATATAGGACAACCAACATTAGTGTAATTATTGCACGTGTGTTTATATATATCTAGGAAAACCAACATTAGTGTAATTATTGCACGTGTGTTTATAAATATCTAGGAAAACCACCATTAGTGTAATTATTTCACGTGTGTTTATAATGGCAAACAGACGAAATCCGGGTTAAAATGCGCAGATGCGCTGGCTGTTATCGATCTGCACTGGTTTCAAACGCCTTTAGGCAGCTCTTATACAGAAAGCGTCTACCAGTGGGTCAGGTCGCCAAGGAAACTAAGGCGTAATCTTTGCTATTTATATCGTTCAACCTTTAGAAAAGTTATATATTTTCCCTTCATGCTTTAATTTCTTTAACAAAATATATAAACATTCCAAATGTTTCAATTGTCCTTAGACCTTATAAAAGCAGACTATGTATATACGTATATATAAGGTCAACGGTTAATTCTAAGAGAATCATAGGTACAGCCTTAGAGTTGGTAAGGTAGAGGTTTGCCTCGCTGCAGGAGGTCCAGCGGGTCATACCAAAGAATGTTAAAGTGGTAGGAACTGCTTCCCCTCCTTGGCGCTCAGAATTGTTGGGTTAGGATTACAACTTATTCGCTGATGTCAGAATAACTGAACCAATAGCATTGGTACCTAACCCAGACGATGCCGTGGTAAACGTGAGAAATGGTTGAAAGCGGCATTACAAGCACCATACAAACGAACAAGCTAAGAACCACGATGACATGCTGTGTCGATTTTCGTCATGGCTAATCAATCTAGATCAGAAATTATTTCAATATTCTAATCTAGGAAATGATTACATCATTTCGTTTAAGTAATTCAGAATTGGAACATTATCCTCTCGGCTATTGCAGGCGTTTAAAAAGATCGCTTTTGTCCCGCGGGAAATATCTGCAAGAAAGTTTCGTGCTTCATTTAACTTGGCTCCTTTGCATTTGTATGGCTTTACGAACAACAACTGTAACTAAGTTTTGTAACAATATGCAGTTGCAACAGTTTTTCATGAAGCCCGATATTTTAAACGTTTACCACTTGATGTCTCGAAAAATATGTCTTTTTATTTATTTTATATGTAATTCTTCTGAAATTTAATACGGAGAATGAGTTCAAGTAAAACAGCAGACGATGTATATATTATTTTGTTTGCAGATATATGCAATTTTCAATTCAACATTGTCTTCATTGCCTGGAGGATTGTCTAAACGCGCGAAAAGGAGGAAAAACATTTACCAATTACTTGATTACAGATGATTCTTTAAATATGTGCAAGGGACGACGTATGAAAACCATGTTGAAAGTGCCAAAATCAATATTAAAACGAATACATGTACAAAGACAAAACAAAATCACTTTATTTTTAAATACTTCATAATATGATGAAAAGTATAATCATGATTGATGTCGAAACTTTGCAGATGTAATCCTTTTTATGTAAACAATTCTTATATGTAACATGTATGTTAACGTTATGTATGGAGGGTAACCTGAATCATTGATTTAGGAGGGCGCTATATTTCTAAAGAAAACCGAACATACCACCAGCTTTTAGTCGATATGTATAACTTATTTATATGGACTTTCTGAGTCTAAATGTTAAAAAATAACATCAAAAATGTAAAGCTACACCATTTAAAATTATACATATATTATATAAATATGGTTAAGTCGATCAGATATAGTTTAACTTATAGAGTTAGAAAACTAATGTGTTAAGAATCCCCACTTTGCCTTACTTGGGACTTTTTCACTGAATGAATTTTGACTTACGAGAATATGATAATTGTTTATATAAGAGCGACGAAGATAAACGCACACAAGTATACACATGAAGTAATACGGTTAAATCATCATCGTGTTATGGATCGAATAAAAGGATCACACCTGATTGATTTTTGCAAATTACGGGATAAACTGAACAAAATCACTCTGCTAGATCCGTTCGATACATTGTAACGGACCACACTGTAGTAACGGACTTTTCAAATCACTTTTGGAAAGGGAGGATTTTTGCAGATAATATTTTCTTTACTTTGGTACTCTGACCATCAAAACTAGACACGGTTTTGATTAATCTGCGCCGATTACTCGAAGGGTGTCGATAGATATGGCATTGATAGAAGAGGTTATAGACACTTTAACACTTGATATATACGTTACCATTTTACCATTTTGTTTACCGACCCGCGGAATGCGAAAAGGCGCCATGTTGTTTCTATGCACAGCGGGGACTTCGCTGTCTATGTGCATACACACACCGTCTTCCCCCCCCCCCCCCCCGAGCTTTTACTCTCCGTCTACTCAAAGAAGACATCCGGATGAAATAGCGTACAGGAAACTATTATTCCATTTATGTGATGCCAATATGGAATGCATTACGACCCGTTTCTGTATAAAGCCGATTATGGCATATCCCAAATTAATTTGTCTACACTCTTTAGAGATAGATTTTAGCCTAACGGAGAGAAAGTCTTTTATCGGTTGTCACCGCTTCATTTTGACAGATGCTCCAATCACATTAAGTCGGACAGTGGCGGTTTCGGCGACTTATGTAAAAGTTCGCACGAGACGTTACTTTTCGCATAACACGCTTTTACATATGTATACAATACACATTTTCAGTTAATGTCAAAAAGAAGTTTTGAGTAAATTCAGAGTGTATTCATACCCCGGGTATGATGTGCAATAAAGCTATATTTATACTAATATCTGTAATTGTTTCATTACTTATGTTAATATATATACTGTCTGCTATTGTATATGCATGGGTATGTTGCCTACTGTTATTCTTATAGAACTTGTAAAACATGTTTATTACTGAATTTTGACACATTTCTGTATAACCCTTCGATGAAGTAGCCTCCCATTACTCCCATGGAGTATAGGAAGTTGTCATTGACAGAGGAGGTTCTATACACCATACTTAACACTAGATATATACGTCACTAGAGGGACATTTGATTGTTTGCTGGTTCATACACCATACTTAACACTAAATATATACGTTACTAGAGGGACATTTGATTGTTTGCTGGTTCATACACCATACTTAACACTAGATATATACGTCACTAGAGGGACATTTGATTGTTTGCTGGTTCATACACTATACTTAACACTAGATATATACGTTACTAGAGGGACATTTGATTGTTTGGTGTTTCTTTCTAATAATTAGTCTTCAATGTTACGTATACAATTGATCTATGTCGCATTTGAATGTATTGCAAAACTATCATCATCCTGTCGGTTAGTAATGGCATGTATGTACTCTAGCCACTTCACACGCAATCATTTCATTGTGATAACAGGAGAAATTGCTCAATGTAATCACTTTTATAACATTGGTTTGTTTGGCTATACATGTACTTTCATTTCGTTTGTTGCAGATTTGTGCTATGCGGGAAATGTTTAAGTTCCTAAAGACATTAAGAAATAATGGTTTGCAGACAATATATGCAAGCTACACCAGTTGTAGATGGGTGTTGTGTGGATTTTCTGTTTCAGGACTCGTTCCTCTATACCTCTATCCCACTGAGACAGAATGTGTCGACCAGGACTAGCCTGCGCGGACGGCAAATGCTGATCTTGATCGATACATTACGCAGAGTCCATACTTTGGGTTTTCTCGTGGAGCGGCTCATTATATGTTTATGAATGATTCCGTGAGCCTACAATTCACGATTTTCTACATGATTCATATAAATGGCCCTAGTAAGTGAAGGTTAACTGAAAAGGTTTCGGTTAGATGGTACGTATGTCAATATTCGCCTGGTCTTCAGTGATTACTAATTCAACAAGTTAACATATCGCATGAAGGTTTCTTAACACTTTCTAACTTACAGAAAGTCTGCAGCATACGGATTCAGCAAGTTTGTGCAAAAAGAAATTGAAAAGCGCTATTAGCGTAGTAATCATAAATGAATTGATTGTAAAATGCAGAGAAAATACGATAAATTGTTCAGTATAGGCAATTTCTCCCATCATCACAATGTCTTCAAACGTCATTTGTTGCGGATGCGTCAATGCGTCTACAATGCGGAAAGGATTGGTGTATCTTTCTATAAATGAGCCGTCTCGCGAGAAAACCAACATTATGGACTCTGCGTAAGGTGTCGACCCTGCTCAGCCTAAGCATGCCACGCAGGCTAACCCGGACAGACACTTTTCGCCTCCTGTGTATTTTTCTGTTTCAGGAAGCATTACTCTATACCTCTATCCCACTGAGACGGAATGTTTCGGCCCGGATCAGTCTGCGCGGACCAGGCTGATCTGGTCGATACATTACGCCGATGCAATTATGTTGGTTTTCTTGCGGGACGGCTCAAATGATCTTTACAACGATGACGTTTGGTAAATAGTAATTGTCTCTGATGATTGAATATCCTAAATGATTATGTCTACGAGTTACAGAAATTCGTTACTTGGGACAAATAGTCTTTTACTGGTGTATTCTGTATATCGACTGAATCTAAATGCATTTGTCACAATTTTTATGTTATTAGTAGTTCACTATTTCTCAAGTTATTTTCAACCACATGTTTATTTCATGGATACACTCTTCAATTATCAGATATATGTAACTTTCTTATCCTTGACGAGTTGGATAACCTACAGCTGCCAGATTGTACTTTTAGATACATATACCGGTGTCTTCAAATGTATTACTCTGGTTAAAAGCGATATATTGAAGCAGTGGTATGTGCCAGCACCAAACGAGCACTATATATTTATTCTCTGCAAAACTGCATACATGCTTTATATATAGTATGTAAATGACGATCTGTCATGCGTGTACATATATTGATATACATTATTTTTTTTTTTTTTTCTTCTCCTTCACAAATCCAACTATGGATAACCTTTAACCTGTATTGTTGTTTGTTTGTATTTCTGTTAATCGTGAAAAATTGTACATGTACTTACAATATCTCCTATAAAGGGGGCAATAAAGAAATTGTATTGTATTGTATTGTATTGTATTGTATTGTAGTCTAGGCCCATGCGACTCTTAACACTTTTGGTCAGGCCTGTATAAACCGGACTAGTTCTATTGACTGGTTTAAATATGGATGTACGCATCACCAACGGAATAGATGAATACAATTCGATAATGGTTGGTTGCATCATCAAAAACATTTCCTTCCGCATAAATCAAAGACTATTTGTGGCGCAATATTTGATAATTGCTATGATAAGGTTGACATTTCACTAATCATTGAGCTCTACTATTTGAATTCATGTTTTAACAAAATGCAAGCAAACGCGAATTTTATCTAAACAGATAGTCTTTTGAGGCAGAGCGGTATCGTCGTAAATAAATTATCTTTATTGGTTCTCTCTTCTAGAGACCTTAAAGTCGGTCTTCGTTTCTGTCCGTTTGTTTGTAAAATGTTTGTTTGTGACAAGCGTAGCGCCAAAACTGTTCAACGGATTTCAACCAAACTTGGTAGGGATGACGGGTCTAGGCTCTAGTTGTTCCTTTTGTAGTATGGTCGCCATAGAAACCACCGTTGCTATGTAAACGGGCGAAAACTATCTCCTCCAACAGTTTTTCGAATAAAGAAACCACTCGGTGTGCGTTGTGTAGCCCATCAGTTGCTACATCGAATGATCGTCCCGATTTTTGATCCGTCTCTTCGTTTTCTTAATATTTGAGTTGCCGTAAGGGGTACCATTTCCGCGGAAAACACAGACACGTCAAAACTAAATATATCGACACAAAAAGAAATGGTTTCCTATTACCTGATCGCTGATTGGCTAAAAATCCGGACACGACCAAATATCGACCAACCAGAGGGCACTTCACATAGCCATTACAACTTCCGTTTCCCGTACTTTTACACGAGGAGGAGAAGAAATATGCAAGTGAATTTGACGCTGTCCTCGCGACAACTCGATAGCCGATAGCTTGTTTCATTATTCGTGCGGTGTCGTGAGAGTAGAAACAAGAGAGAACCATCGTCGCAGTATGCTTGTATCATAAGTAATTTGGGGATTATCAATCGATTAGCCAAAATAGTGTCTGCCTGGTATAAACAGTTAAATGGACATCGACAGACACAGTTATAAATATGTAAAATATGTTTACTCGCTAGCCCGATGAATGACGGTATTGATAGAAATTGATCACATCAATTTTAGTATTAATACTAAGACAGCTGTAATGTAATCATATTGTCCTAACTTGCGAAGTTCTTGTCAAAGACTGCAGTTTGATTGGTTGATTCTGCTAG
This sequence comes from Serripes groenlandicus, assembly GCA_031761405.1. NCBI lineage: Eukaryota > Metazoa > Mollusca > Bivalvia > Cardiida > Cardiidae > Serripes > Serripes groenlandicus. The sequence continues at coordinate 5,037,180 of JASEVX010000003.1, forward strand.
CACATGCCGAATGCATCCCATATATAGCCGTTTACAACAGTAAACATATCAGTGATAAACAAGTACTAGGAGTAGTTTGCAGGGGGGTAGCTCCCTTTAGGCACTGTAGGCACGTGCCTACACATTGTTTCTAAAAATGTCCCAAAATGCAGCTGCGGCGATACACATCTGCGTAATGTATCGACCAGATCAGTCCGCGCTGTCCGCGCAGACTGATCCGGCCGACACATTCCGTCTAAGGGGGATAAATAGAGTAGTGATTCCTGAAACAGAAAATCCACAGGAGGCGAAAAGTGTATATCCGGGTACGCCTGTGTGGCATGCTTAGGCTGATCCGGGTCGATGCTCAAGTTGATCCGGGTCGATACTTTACGCAGAGTCCACAATGTTGATTTTCTCAAGAGACGGCCTATACATTGATCATTGCCAAGCTACGCCCCCGTAGCCGTAATAAATTAGAACATCTTGCATGAACCAACAATGGCGACTAGATTGTTCACCTCTACTTATAAATAGCTGTCTCATATATACAGGAACTAAGTTAATAAAAAATAAATTTTCGTAATCTGTACAGCGGAATAAAACAACTTGATATTTGGAATCAATACATAAATAATGAAACAAATTACTTTTGGAGTTTGAAAGGGTACACCGGTTGGTCTACAGATAAGTAGTCCCCCTACATGTCAAAGGTGGACCGAAATTATTAGTGTATATATGCCATTATAACGAACTAGTAGGGGCATGCAACACAGACCTATACATGCCTGGCCTATGGGGTTATCCGCCATGACAACGGCAAGCAAGGACCGAGCCTCCCGGTTGTTTAAAACCATCAACGCTATACCACTAGGTCAATGAGGATTCTGGGCTTTATTTTATTTCCATCCTAATGATAATGGAAACTATCGAAATGGTGTAAGCCTTTCCCCACTTTCAGACATAATATGATGCATCTGCAGCAGACGACGTTTGAATCCATTGTTTCAAAACGAGAATTTGCTCACAATGAACAATATCTCGATTTGCTACAATGTTCTTACCTCTTTCTTGTGCTTTCGTTTATAGAGATTGCGCACAGTGTTTGCCTAAATGTTTTCAAAAAAGTCGTCTGCTGCAGACTTGATGTATGTGGGGAAAGTGTTACGTAATGATGCTATCATGAGGCGAGTCCGTGCACAATGGCATAGACGATTTGTCACAGTATAATGGCCCTCTAACCGGGGATACAGTTATGTCATTTTGAAATATTGGGATCAGAAATATCACGCGTATCGCTTACAATTTTATTACGGACTGGTTGTAAATCATTTTGCTCATAGCATGACAAGGTTCTGTAATTTGTCGGAGATGATAGCTCTGATACCAGTCTAACATATTGAAAATATCATGCTCACTGGGAAGTTTATATGAGCCATTTCCCACATATTACAAATCTGAAGCAGACGATTTTGAAATCATCTTGAAAATGATATTGAAAATATCTATACATGAATGTTTAAACATTCAAAAGAGTTGAAAACTATGTGCCAATAATGCAAGATTGTCTAAAATGAGCAATTTCTCCTTTTGCCGCAGAGTTTTCAAAAGTCGTCTGCCAGTGGAAAAGGGGGTAAAATGTATCTTTTTACAGGTTAAGTGCTCAATGTTTACAGACGTTTGCATTGACTGTAGTGATTGTAAACTGTTGTTGAAGGCATGCTAAATATAAATGACGGTTGATCGGTATCGACTTAATTAATTCTTAAACTATAAGCTGGTGAATGTTCTATTCAGAGTTTGCTTTGGCCACGCAAAAGTCAGCCATTGTCTACATGTTTCAATGTGATTTCCCTAGAGCACATCCGAATTGGTCTACCTACACCATTGGAAACCCGACATTCAGGACTATGCGAACAGGGACGTTATATATCAACATGTACACACAGTGTCTAACACCTACTGTAATGGCACTTTTGTCGTTATTATGTTTAGCATCTTCAAAGTATCACAGGTGAGCAGTGGGTGAGCGTTCCGGGTTCGAATTACGTGATAAACTGGTTCTGTACAAACAAACGGCGCGAGTGCTGGATATGTCTCCAGGAAGCAGACATCGAGCGTGATGAATAAAAGCTTAACGCTTGTTTCGCAATCGATGTAAAATGAAGAAATCTAAACTAAAACCGCGAAATATCGGTCTTCATGCTATCTTCAGATATAACGATCCAATTATTTAATCTAATATATATATATTTCTTTACAAATGCTCAGTATGCACTTATCGCAACAACAGTAAAAGTGTTATGTAAATTAAGAACTTAAACTTGATGAACAATCGAACCAATATCCGAAATAAAGCGTATTCAAAGCCATGTTATATGTTCTCGGTTTGCCGACAGCATTGTTTCGTCTCTCCACTGATAATGCACCATAAACTCAAAGGTAAACCAATTATACTACTGTTAATCGTTCATGCAAACAGCTAGAACGTAATGCCAAATTGCACAACTTGGAGAGAAGCATACACAGCAGTTGTTCCTTTGGTAAGAGATTTATTTGAAATTAATTTGCCTAATGTGATTTCCAGATAGATGTATTTTGTAACCGAATTTTAAAAAAACACAACAAATATTGTTAAAAACATACGACCAAATGTACTGATAAATATACTTAGATGTTGTCCTATTTCTCGTCCAATGAAATCGCTTTACTTAATCGAAATAAAATATACCGGTTTTCTTTTTACATAGACATTTGTTATTGACGGAATATGTTTCTTGAGTCTTGGCGTATTCTCCAAAGCATTGACTCTCGCGCGACATAAAAAGAAGCACACCATCTGCGTAGGTTATAACTAGTCTTGATTGTGTTAACATACGTACTTCTTACTTACACTTAATACACTTTGTTAAAGCCCAAGTCATGTGATAGAAACACGAAAGCAACGAATTCGAATATGATCGTAAGGATGCAAAACATTACCTGTACGGTATTTGCACAGTTTACTTTTTAATATTTAACCAATCTTGATGTATTTTTTTCCAAAACATTATTGCTCACATTGAGCAGATATTTCCTGTGCCAGAATGGCTTCAATAGTCTAAAGTTGTACTTTCATTTAGAAACATTTAGTTGTATTTGTCTAGAAGTGTCAACAGACGCCTGTCGAAGACTTGTTGTGTGTGGAAAAAATGTTTTATTTGACGTCAATTTTCGTAGAGGCATCGGATCCCTTTTTCATTTGCCAATAATTCTACTGAAACGCGTAATGTTTCGCAATTCAACAATAAAATACCACAACAAAGACGCAAATCTTAAAATACTCTGACGAATATCGAACGTTTTATACACCATTATTAGACATAGCAGCGCTTTTTATATTGATAGGAGTTTTATCTAGCGGATAAGTGGAACCAAGTGTTTGAATTCTGAAAACATTTCATTATCTCAACAATTAAAATCGATCAGATAAGATTGGACCACCGAGTCCTATATCTTAACTGTTAGTGTTTTGTCCATACTCAAAAAGTGCTAAATATTCCTACAGGCGTGTTTTCGTGACAATACCCTATTTTATCAAACATCAGAATTGAGAGATTCGTGACGGCTGCAGGTCCCTAAAGGATTGTAACCCTACGAAATTTAGTTTGTGTGTGAGTTTGTGTGTGTACCAGACAATTATCTCGACTGCATAATGAGAACAATAATATATAATTTCATAACATTCCGTTTTCCTTAAATTTGATGAGTTTTATTCAAATAAATCGTTGTCAGGGCAGAGTAAAACGTTAAAGGTTTCACATTGATAACGATTCAAAGAAGAAAGTCTTATATTGAACAGTTTCAACGTATAATTTAGAATAATTGAATATCATTCTAGCTTACAAGAATTACAATAGACATACTGTACCCATATGAAGTAGCACTACAAATTGCCTGATTGAATAATTGGTTGGGGTTTAACGCCGTTTTCAACAACTTTCACGACGGCCAGTTCACCTACCCATGCGTTTCCTGGCTTTCACACACCAAAACCCTACACAACATACTTTCCAAGAAAATGGCTGCTTTTCCTCATAGACTGTTAGCCCGTTGGTAAAAGATACATGACGCTTGTCACAGCGACTTTTGTCAAACGGAGAGAATGTTGGTCGAGCTTGTAATCGCGCCTTAAATATACTTTTTAAACATATTTTTTTAACTCTCGGGGCGGTTATAATGGAATAACCTTTGACATGTCCCATGTTCAAGCCTATTACCGGTTACTCACGCAGGTAAAATGAATATACTGTCGCCACGATACATCTGGACTTATGCTATAAAATGCGTAAAACCCAAATAAAGCATAATGATTTTCTATTTTGGCGCTCAGGATTGTGATGTAGGCATTTCGTCCGACTCGATGATGTCTGGTCAAATGGACCAGTAAGAATTGTAACTCACCACGAAATCGCCATGATACAAATGCACAATTGTTGAAATTGGCATAAAAACACCATACGACAGAACAAACGAAACAAATTCCAACATACACAATTATTTTCACACTTCATTTTTGTGGCGATTGGTTTGACAATCGCCACAATGCTAACAGAAACAACAACAACAAAAAAAAAATATGGTCAGTTTTGAACAGCCCGTTGACTTTTTATTCCTAACTGCAAACCAATTAACCTACATCCGTTAAACCGCCAAATAAATAGTTCCATCAGTGATACAGAGACACGATTAATAATAATCATGTCAGTGCTACTTTGGTATCGGATTGATACTAAGATTTGAGATGTATTGAGATAATATCTACATATAGTTAAATTATGTAAATATTATATTTCTTTATGTTTGGGCAGATACTAAATATGAGTGCGCGTTCTATAACTCTCATGATACTCAAAACACCTCAATGACGCAGTAGAAGGCTACTGGATATTCCAAAAGGTTCTATAAATAGATCGCGAGAATGGTTATCGATTGTTCTTAAATCTCAATATTATAAACGCTTTATTTTGTAGCTGTTGCAATATATGAAAGCATCTAGATGATAAGACTCGATGTTAGCAGTGTACAAGTTAGACACGTCTGAACGTTCTAGCGTCAATTAGCAATCAATGCTGAAAGTGTAGCCGAATTGAGTTGGAGATCTATGTTATGCCCATATATATTGAAAATCGCAAGGCCTACACCGATATACTGCTTGTTACTTTTGCATGATTTTCTACACGATCGCTACTACTGTGCTATCGGCGCTTTGATTATAATAGACATTAAGTTGATTGAGAGACCACAAAACTAATATCACTTATATCACGCACAAGCCGATACGCAACGGTGTGAACGTAACTGCAAGATGGCATGTACTGTATTCCAAATGCTCAGTAAAATCTGAACTTTTCAGCCAACAATAAGGAGATCTCACTAAATCTAAACATGGATTCCATAGGAATCCGGGTTAGTGATTCCTTTTATATCATTTTACCGCCTCGGTGGTATAGTGGTAGAGCGTCCGTCTCGGGCATGGGAGGTTGCGGTTCGATCCCCGGTCGGTTCATAACAAAAACTTTAACAGTTGTACTAATGACTCCCTCCTTAGCGCTTAGGGTTGCGGGGTTATCATTAAGACTGACTGGCTGGTGTCAGGATTAATGGACCTGTAGCACTGGTAAATAATCCAGGAAACGCCGTGATATAACTGAAAAACGGCCGAAGGCGACGTAAAACACCAAATAATCAATCAACTTGGTATATCATGTTCTCGGTATTTGTAACAGGTAGTATTAATTGCCATGACAGATTGTTATCGCTGTAACGTTTTATTGTTCAAAGTGAAACACACAACAAAGCAAATATATTTTACCTAATTGATTTTAGAAACTATACGTGTGGAATTAAAAAGTCTAGTTTCATTAGAATGGCTATGCAAAGGCAATATGTAAAATGTTAAAAGCTGATGTCTCAATTTAACATTCAGACTAAACTTAGACGGATCACACTCTAAATAAGTCAGTTTACCTAAGACATTGCCTGTAAGTAGCAGGTCCACGTCGATATATGAGCCGTTCCACGAGAAAACCAGCATTATAGCATCTGCGTAATGTTTCAGGCTAATCCTGGCCGACACATTCCATCTCAGGGAGATAGAGGTATAGGGTAATGATTGCGGAACCAGAAAATCCACAGGAGGCGAAAAGTGTCTGTCCGGGTTAGCCTGCGCGGCATGCTTAGGCTGATCCGAGTCGATACTTTACGCAGAGTCCACACTGTTGGTTTTCTCGTGGAACGGCTCTTATGTCGCATATAATCTGATGTAATTTGGGTTCATCTTGTGAGTTACAAGGGATTATGTGCGATGGAAATGGAACAATGTTTTATAAGTCGTCGGTCAATAAGTTCTCTATAAGGCTGTACGATCGAAAATAACTTCTTATTTTAATCAGAACTATGTAAATATGTAAATGCCACTTGCATCCAACCACAACTCTAGTACAACCTGTTTAAACATTTACCAACCTGAAGCAGAGTAGAAGTCTTTTGAAAACCATATAAACCAAATATGGAAAAGCTCTATTATGAAAGTTTTCAAAATTATTGTATAAAGTGGAAATGAAAAATTGCTTAATACTAGCAGTTTCTTGAACAAGTGAGTACCGGAAGTTGCGTATAAAACAAAAAGGTTTTTAGGCGCCTTCAACAAAAGGATATAAAAACATTTCATGACAAATGATAAATCGCTGATCTTTTTCGGATTGTATTACGTTATGGAAGAAGCTGACGGCATCTAAAATATCAAAATAAAATATCTTGCAATGGAATAAACCATTTGTTGTAATACGCGACAGTTTCCTGTAGCAAAAACCCGTTGAGAACGATGTGCAATAAAGAGAAATTGTTCTTCCGTCAAGTTTTCAATTCGGTATTCGTATCATCCGGTGGTTTTAAAACAAACGACTTTTTAAATGTCCCATCGGAAAAACAGCTAATGTTGCCCTCACACCATAGCGATCACCAGTTGCGTATGGTTACGAATAAAACAGAGTGGTCATAAGTTCCGAACGCAACTCACACGCAACTAATAGGTTGTATAGGTTTGAAGAGTAACACAGAGTAAGTTCGGAAATTTTGAATATGTTCAATAATTCTCTGCGAATGCCTGCAATCAATTTATACGCAACAGGGACGCTACGCACGCAACACGATCGCAACAGGTACGCAACTCATAAGTTATGAACGCAACTCACACGCAACTAATAGGTGTTATAGGTGTGTTGACTCTTCGATGACCAAATCAGTACGCAGGTCAAACGCAACTTGTTAGTTTTTAACGCAACTCAAACGTAACTTGTAAGTTCAGCACGCAACTCAAACGCAACTCGCACGCAACTCGTACGCCGATGATCGCAGATATTGGGAGATCATAAGTTTAGTTCGCAACCCACACGCAACCCACACGCAACCCACACGCAACCCACACGCAACCCACACGTAACCCACACGCAACTCACACGCAACCCATAGGTCGAATAGGTTACACATTGACAAAAGTGTTGATTTCGGTTGCGTTTGGTGCGTATATAAATATATTTTGTTCACGTTTAAGCATACGCTATGGTGTGAGGGCACCATTAGATAATCAAAATCATCTGGTTATTTCAAAACATCAAAATAGATGTCCCATCGGTTAAACTGCTATGTTTATCAAATTCGTGTAATGCATGTTGGGAATCAGATACATAGTTAGTCGCTAATGGTATCTTTACCAGATAAAGAAATCATATCATTTTTCCAAAACATATATTATATTCTGTCGCCAAGCGTATCGGACAGTCTATACCAATCATATTATATTGATTAGTATCTTTAGAGTATTCAGTTATTTAGCGTTTGTATACTTCTTGTACAACTGTTGTAAATACTAGTAACTGTATATTGACGTTGTAAAGGAACTGATTGTAGCTGAAGATGCAACGTTTTCGAAAACCATTTTTGATATAAATCATTTCTGGTTCGATGTTTATCCAGACATAATGCACAATGTTATTCGTGTATAAGTTATATAATGAGGAAACTGCCTTTAGTTTTTGAAATGTAAATTCATGATTGAAATGTGCAAATCACTGACTGATAAAGACCTATGACGCACTAGCTTATTGACCGTATTATTAAAGGTGTTCCCAAAGATATGGGAGAGTATGACCCACATCATGACGTCATTGATTTTCAATTCATCTGATTTCTTATGATACACACAAGCAGCCGTCTTTGTTATTTTATTTTTTTCAAATTATTAAATCATCTTTTGTTAAATACTTCAAAACGGACCAAAACGAAATAGAAATAATACAAATTGAACAATACATATCTTTAACAGTAACTTTTTTCTCAATTTACGGTGTTTGTCTCTTCTAGCTAGGTGTTAATTTAGAATACTGCAATCGTTCTCCTCTGATGAAAGTCGATTCCTAGACGTAGCCTTTAACATGTAGCGATTGACCTACTCGTGTCCGTATGATTTGCCTATGTATTTCGTTGTTTAATGACTCGCATATAAGAAGCAAAGACAACAACTTGATTTGCTATATGTAACTAACAAATACTGTTCTTTTTCTCGAGCTATCATGCGATATTCCATTAATATCCAATATGTTTCTTATCATTTATATGTACGTGTAAGTATACGTAAGATATATATGTCTATATAAATATTCTCATATATTTCTTACATTTCCATATATGTTCATTTATATATTGATAGAATATATTTGTCGAAACAATATTGTGCACATAGTTGTCTTGACTTGATATTTGTATTATATAGTATATCGTCATATGTATGTAACTAGAAACTTTGTAAAGTTGAATCTTGAATCTTTATATCATCGCCTGTTATGATTCTACCAGCTGAGGTTAATGTACTTGGAATGCGACTTGATTATTATTAACTTAATCATGAAACATGTCGAGGGCTTGGCGTGAAACGGTTGTAACTAAAATTGCTATATTTTAACTGAGGTTAATCACCTCGCCATAAAGTCTTTATAAGCGTTAAATCATTTTTCTTGGTGAACAATGAAAATTTAGGTGCCATTGCTCGTTCTGAGCAATGGCACCTAAATTTGCATTGTTTACAAATGGGTAAAAATTGCCCCTAAACCAGGGTTTTCAAAATAGGTTTTTAGCTACAACCGTTTCACGCCAAGCCCTCGATGTGCAAACGCAAAATGAAGATACACGTATTTATTTAATTATATTTAGCTGATTTTACATAGTTGCAATATCATCCTGATTTAACTGAAATGTACGAGTTGGCATTTGTGAACAGTGTAGGTTCAGATCAGCATGTACATCTGCTCCGTCTTATCGAATGTTACACATGTTGACAGCGGTTTCTAATAAGCTTATGTAAGTAATATGAGTAGATCTTGATCGGATTGCGGATGTACAGGCTGATCTGGATCTACAATGTACACAGAAGCCAAAATTAAACAATTTACGCACGGAAGGGCTTATATAAAGTTACTCTATGTTCTCTTCTTAATTGGAATAAAACACATTTCGGTAGACGTAATAGAATATTTCAACGGCGGTCTTTTACAAACATATATTTCCATAAATAAGAATCCCTAATAGGTTTTCTTTGGGCATCGTCAAGCATATCAGAGCGCAAGGTATCATGGGAGAATCACGTGACCACAAACGTCATTAGAACGAGATCTGGCTGTATTGAATGATGACAACATGTGTAATAAAGTATTATTTTAGAAATGGCACGAAGATTCTGTAGAAAGAACCATACTAATGACATTTGAGACATGTCACCCGAAAACCGACGAAGGATTAAAATAGTTCATATTTTGCGATAATACTACATACGTGTACAGTCTCTCTGTGATACTAATCATGTTCAAAACGTGTGTGCCAAGATGCAATCTGTTTGAAACTTCTCCATAAGTTACAAACTAGTCATAGTGGTAGGAGTTATCTTTCGCTCGGAGTTAACAATTACAATATACCATGCCTCTCAAAAGCAACTTCACAGATATACCATGCCAGATGTAAAAGGTAAGGGGATATCATGATGGATGCCACGTCCTATGAAAGCAACTTTTTGAAGGGTCTTTATCCTTATCCTACATGCAATAAATATGCAGCGGACGACGAGAAAATAGAAGTATTATAACTAATAACAAGACGAATTTTGATGCAGAGCATCAAAGGACGCCGCGCATGATTTTGAAGCATGACTTAAAGGAAGCAGATGTAGTTCAGTACATTTAAATAACGTGTGAAAACAGACAGGATGTAAATATTTCGAACAAGAAGGCCAAATGTCCCTTTATCATAACCAAAAAGGCCAAGATGTGCCTATATTGCTCACCTGGCTACCATAGCCTATAATAAAAGGTTACCATACAACATGAAGTTTCTTAATTTTTTACCAATACACGGTTTCAAATCGATATCTCGAAATGTTCGAGAAAAAAAAAAAAAAAAAATCAAGATATCGCAAATTTCTGAGATAACGAGAAAAAAAAAAAAAAAAAAAAAATAATCGAGAAATCGAAATTTTCGAACATATTGATACCCTTTTTTTTTTTTTTTTTTTTTTTTTTTCGATATCTCAAACTTTCCGATATCTCGAACTTTTCGAAAAAGAAAATTATATTTTTTTTTGATATCTCGAACTTTCCGATATCTCGAACTTACCATTTTTTTTTCAATATCTCGAACTTTCCGATATCTCGAAATTTTCGGTATCTCGAACTTGTCGATATCTCGTACTTGTCGATATCTCGAACTTTCCGATAAAGTTCGAGATATCGAGATTTTTTTTTTAAAGATATCGAAAAGTTCGAGATATCGAAAGTTCGAGATATTGGAAAGTTCGAGATATCGAAAGTTTCGAGATATCGATATGTTCGATTTGTCAATAAATGTTCAAGTTAAAAACATTCGTTTTATCAATGTATTCGAGATATCGATGTGTTCGAGTCATCGGTATGTTCGAGATATCGATATGTTCGAGTTATCAATATGTTCAAGTTATTTGACCAATAAGACATTCGTTTTTTGCGTGTACAATGACCTCAGACAAATTTCGTACCTAAACCTCTTAATTTGCGAATGTCTAATCGAATGTCTAATGTCTAACTGATCAATTAGACATTCGTTTTTTTAATGTACATTGATCTCTGATGAATTTGGTACATAAATCTCTTAATTTGCGAATGTCTAATTGAATGTCTAATGTCTAATTGACCAATTAGACATTCGTTTTTTTAATGTACATTGATCTCTGATTAATTTGGTACCTAAATCTCTTAATTTGCGAATGTCTAATCGAATGTCTAATGTCTAACTGATCAATTAGACATTCGTTTTTTGCATGTATAATGACCTCCGACGAATTTGGTACCTAAATCCCTTAATTTGCGAATGACGAATTTGGAACCTAAGTATAGTAATTTGCGAATGTCTAATCGAATGTCTAATGTCTAACTGACCAATTAGACATTCGTTTGTTGCACGTACAATGACCTCCGACGAATTTGGTACCTAAATCTCTTAATTTGCGAATGTCTAATCGAATGTCTAATGTCTAACTGACCAATTAGACATTCGTTTTTTGATTGTACGTTGACCTACGACGAATTTGGAACCTAAATATCGTAATTCGCGAATGTCTAATCGAATGTCTAATGTCTAACTGACCAATTAGACATTCGTTTTTTGCATGTACAATGACCTCCGACGAATTTGGTACCTAAATCCCTTAATTTGCGAATGTCTAATCGAATGTCTAATGTCTAACTGACCAATTAGACATTCGTTTTTTGAATGTACAAGGACCTCCGACGAATTTGGGTTATAGATCTTGTAATTTGCGAATGTCTAATTGAATGTCTAATGTCTAATTAGACATTCGATAATCAAAATTAGCGAATGTCTAATCGAAAGTCTAACGTCTAATTAGACATTCGAATATTTTTTTTGAATGTCTAATGTCTAACGTCTAATGCTCTGCCAACTTCACACACTTTTATAAATAGGCAAAAACATCCGGCGAATTTTGGGCCCGTAAACTAAACAATTAAAAACGCGTAGCCTAGAAAGTTTGGGAAAAGTGAACTTTTTCTCTGAGCTTTGATGAATTGGGTCAGGGCCGTAAACCAAACAATCAAAAACAGCGTAGCCTAGACAGTTGGGGAAAAGTTATTAAATACAAATTAAATGTGTATAAAGTTTTGTAATAACGGTAGAAGACAAACGTATTTTGTATCTTGTTGTTTCTTAAATCAGTTAATACAATTTATTGATTCATAAAGGTTGTTTTTTTCAATCAAACAACAGAGGTTTTTTTAACAATAATAACATTGGTTTCTCCCTTTTCGATTACGTCACCCCATGGTACAAAATTAAAACCTATCCCATACTGACGCCGCGCTCCCACGCGGCGTCAACAAGAAGAACTTTGATGCAAAGCATCAAAGACGCCGCGCATGATTTTGAAGCATGACTTAAAGGAAGCAGATGCAGTTCAGTACATTTAAATAACACGTGGGGGAAAATTATTAAATACCCATTAAATGTGTCTAAAGTTTTGTAATAACGGTAGAAGACATACGTATTTTGTATCTTGCTGTTTCTTAAATCATTTTATACAATTTATTAATTCATAAAGGTTGTTATTTCAAACAAATAACAGAGTTTTTCTTAACAATAATAATGTTGGTTTAACATTCCCTTTTCGATAACATCACCCCATGGTACAAAATTAAAACCTATCCCATACTGACGCAGCGCTTCCACGCGTTGTCAATGAAAGCGTCGTGACAAACGGAGAGTTTATGAGCAATTTCTCCTTCCGATAAAATAGTTTGCTTTACGCCGTGTTCAACATTATTTCCGTTTTATCACGGCGACAGTTCACTTATTCATGATACCTGGGTAAACAAATCAGCACTAGGCTTGGAAATTCCCCTTGCCCAAAGGGCACCTCTTCCATTATCGCCGCGACATGGAATCGAACCCGGGACGCCCGGTTTCAAATTCCCGACGCTTACCACTCGGCCACGGCTGATTCATACGACAGGGAATACAACTACTGAATTAAGTATCAGACCATGCGGGAACGTCCATTGGAAAAGGTCACGTTGGTTTGTAGATCCAGAGCCTACTGTGAACCTGCACAGTCTAATCAAGTTCAACACTGTTAGTTTAAACTTGTTTATCTTACAGTTATTGCTCTTTGTTACTAGTTCTCTTGTCCGGAGAATAACTTAATAACTACGAAATTAAATTTAATAAAACTTCATACGATGGTAGAGCACAATGAGAGGAAGTGCAATATACAAGAACCATAACTCTAGTTTAGCTAATTAAAGAGTTATTGCCATTTGTTACTTTTTCTTGTCCGGATAATAACTTAATAAGTACGAGATGGAATCTAATAAAACTGTGTGCGATGATACAACACATTGAGAGGAAGTGCAATATACAAGAACCATAACTCTAGTTTAGCTAATTAAAGAGTTATAGCCCTTTGTTACTTTTTCTTGTGCGTAGAATAACTTTAAAACTTCAAAAAGGAATTTGATAAAACTTCATACTATGATACAACACATTGAAAGGGAAGTGCTGTGTACAATAACCATAACTCTGTTTTACCTAATTACAGAGTTCTTGCCCTTTTTACATTTTCTTGTCCGGAGAATAACTTAATAACTACGAGATGGAATCTGATAAAACTGCATACAATGGTAAAGCACAATGAGAGGATGTGCAATGTACAGGAACCATAACTCTATGCAAAGGGGAACTCACCAATGCGAATCCCACGTCGCCTACCGGCTTGTTGGTCCGTTTCTTCATACATCAGCGGGTATGTCGTAATGTTATCCAAACAAACCTAGTGATAAGCAGTGGAGCCACTTCAAACATCAGAAATGCCCCGACATGGGATCAAATCCGGTCCTCCCAATGTCATATGGCGTGACTCTGCACATAGTGTAACTTCAGACTTTTATAATAAGGAAAACAAGCAGAAATCAGCTTTATAAGTAAATTCTTTTTTTGATGGAATTAAACAGTGACATTATTCATGGAGTAATGACGTTCGTTCCTAACGATTCGCGTGGATGTTTAATGCATTATCGACACTATTTCAGTTATAGCAGGTTGGCGACAAAACATTTACATCATGATATCTAATCTGTACTAAGGCTAAAACAATGTTTTGCATTTTGAACGCACATAAACGATGTTTACCTATTAGTTATTGGCACCAAATGTATTAAGTTACAAATGACAAACGCTTCTGAATGAGTCATAACCTAGACATATCACTGAAGTGTATGAATACCCCAAGCTGTGGTGCCTGACAATATACATATGTATGAGAAATTCAAGGGGCCATAACTCATTTAAAAATAATTCCAGTGCAACACGCCGACAAATCAGCAACTAGGCCTTAGTATCAATCATTCTTGTGAAGTAATATTGAATTCTGACCAAGGTTTGCTGATAAATAGTGTTCACAAGAAATGGTCTATAGACCAAACTATGTATGAGAAATTCAAGGGCCATAACTCATTTAAAAATTAATTCCAGTGCAACACGCCGGACAATATGCACAACTAAGACTTGGTATCAATCATCTTGTGAACTTATATTGAATTCTGACCAAGGTTGCTGAGAAATAGTGTTCACAAGAAATGTCCAGACCAACGGACCGACCGACCAACCAACTGACAAACCCACAAACCGACCGACAAGCGTGACTCCAATATAGCCCCCATATACTACGTATCTGGGGGTATAATAAACAAATCAAGGCAAATAACACCACGGGTCGAGTGTGACATTCTACCATGTACCATTTCCTGTGTCGAGGGCGTTTATAAGATAAGGAATTATTTAGATATATATCCAGCCTAGAACAATGACCCTCACCGTAACTCTCGGTGTTTATCCTATAGTGTATTATCCTATATGTGTATCTAGCTAACCCGTTACCAGGGGACGTAGCTCCCTTTAGGCACTGTAGCACGTGCCTACACTTTTTTTCTAAAAGTGCCCCAAAATGCAGCCCGCGCGCGGCATACACATCTGCGTAATGTATCGACCAGATCAGCCTGCGCTGTCCGCGCAGACTGATCCGGACGACACATTCCGTCGTCTCTAAGGGGGGATAATCTACAGGAGGCGAAAAGTGTCTATCCGGGTAGGCCTGTGTGGCATGCTTGGCTGATCCGGGTCGATACTTTACGCACAGTCCAAACTGTTGATTTTCTCACGAGAACGGCCTACACTTTGATTATTGCCAAGCTACACCCCTGTGTTCCCACATACAGACGCACTAATGTTCCAGATTAATTTGAATTTGGCAATGGGAGAATGCCACGTGTTTAATCTTTTCTTAGCTAATTCCTTCATTCGTGGTTATTTGTCGAGTTTTATTCATAGGATTTACAAGTCGTCTGCCACACATTCTTTTAACGTAGTGGAATTGGTTAAATGCAAAAGAAAACATTATATCATGTTTTCTAGTGGCATTACAATGTTTGTTATGGAATTAAGTATTTTTTGACGATGTACCGTTCTAGCTCCCTAGCAAAGAAGTATTTATATTCGGAATCAATCTTGAATACTGCAGACAACCTAGACATGTATATTTGACTTTGTTGTTTTATAACTTGTATTATAGTGTTGGTGTGTGGGGATATTTGCCCTTAACCCTTTTCCCACATACAACACTTCTGCAGCAGACAACTATGAAAAAAAACTCTAGGCAGGAGGCACAAACAATCCCTTTAAATGAAAGAAAAAATAATTGAATAGAGTTGAAAACATGGTGACAAAAGGAGAAATTGCTGGTTTGAGCATTTTTTTTTGTTGACGCCCATGGTTTTCAAAAATCCGGTCTGCTGGCAGAGGCGTCAGAAATCGTCTATGTGAGGGGAAAGGGTGATAAATCAATGAATAAAACTTTGTACTAGTATTCTGTCTTCCAACTGTACAATAATTGAAAAAATTAAAGGTGTTTTTTTTTTTTAGCGAACAGACTGTTTGAGAGCTTATTGACAATCCCCATGTTGTGAGACGCATTAATGACACGTGATGTGATATCACCAATTACATCTTGTTACATCTGCGCGTCCAACAGTTATCAGGTGTCGATTGCTCGATAATGGAATAATAACAATAAAACGCCATTTGGACTCCAGTATTGTTTTACGATTGATAAGCCCCGACATATATTAAAGTCCTGCTGGCATTCCTGAATTTGTGGTTGCTGCAAATCCCATTAAAACAACAACAACAACCTGATAGGTATATTATGAAATTGAATTATTTATATTATATTGAAAGTCAATATTAAAATTGCAAATATGCATATTTAGAAATTCGGTTTGATATCTTATTTTTAATACTCAATATTCCAGTATTGCATGAGTATGTATATCAAGAAATTCGATTGTTTATATTATTTTAACACTCAATAATATTGATTATTGATTATTGTGTACATATAAAGAGAAATTCAATTGATATATTAGTTCAACCACTCATATATCAAGTTAACAGTCAATATCTTATTAGTACTTACGTATATAGAAATTCGATTGGTATTATTATTTTTAACGCACATTAGATTATATCGGTTATATTTATTATAACATTCAATAACTAATAATTGCATACGAATATAAAAATGCTTGTTGTTTACGGTCAATAGTTTGTTATTGCATAAGCACAATCATACATGTTATGAGGTATATATTTTTAACACTCATTATAATGCTGGTGACCATAGACCCACCCTTTTCTTGAAATTAAAACATTTCTTCCAGCATTGGTAGTCAACTACATGCATGTAGGTAGTCGCAAGTTGTATCTACATTATTTGATAGATTCGTGAGTGTTAGCCTAAGCAAAATAGTTTCCACAAGTTTTACAGTGAATGCTCGATTTCTACTAAGGGTGACACAGTTTGCATAAATCCAACATTCTATGAGTTGGATTCTACATCTAGGCATATATTACATATTATATAAAGACACACTAACTTGATGAATCTGTCTTATATCATACTATGTATATATGTGGCGTTCTTTATCACCGCTTGTAATGCTGCATACATTTGATGGAACCCATGTCGTTGTACCTTAAACAAGGTGAGTGAAAATAAAGATTCAACAAAAACTAGATTCAAATGGATTTAGGGATGGAAAAGAACCATTTATAGAGGCGCGCCACTTTGGTATTTATTTTCTATTTTATGCTTCCGATTCGGATATTCTCTTCGCTACTTGCGACAGTGCCTCAATCACACCACTTAGTCGATAATTCCAACGGCCTTTGTTTAGGCACTGAAATAAACACCCTACTCCTCTTCCTCTCTCTATCTGTTTCTAGCTCTCTCTGTTTTCTGGTCTCTGACTCTCTCTTCTCTCTCTCATCTCTCTCTCTCTCTCTTCTCTCTCTCTCATCTCATCTCTCTCTCTCTCTCTCTCTCTCTTCTCGTTCTCACTCTCTCTCTCTCTCCTCTCTCTCTCTCTCTATCTCTCTCTAAGTGACTATATGTCTATATAATATATCCTCTCTCTCATCTCTCTCTCTGTGTGTTCTGTCTATATATGAATGTCTGTGTGTGTGTATGTGTTTTCATCTTCTCTCTCTCTCCCTCTGTCTCTCATCTCTATCTCTTTCTCTCTCCCTCCCTCTCTCTCTCTCTCTCAATCTCCTCTCTCTCTATCTCTCTCTCTCTCTCTCTCTCTCTCCTCTATATATATATATATATATATATTATATATATCCTCCTCTCTCTCTCTCTCTCTCTCTCTCTCTCTCTCTCTCTCTCTCTCTCCTCTCTCTCCATATCTCTCTCTCTCTCCCCCCCCCCCTCTCCCCCCCCCCCTCTCTCTCTCCCTCTCTCTCTCTCTCTCCCTCTCTCTCTGTCTCTCTCTCTCCTCTTCTCTCTCTCTCATCTTCTCTCTCTCTTCTCTCTCTCCTCCCCCTCCAAGCCCCATTATACATGGGCAAGTAAGGGAAACGACAGTCCCATTTCTCCAATACTTGTTAATAAAATACGACTCTCTCTCACACGTCTCTCTCTCTCCTTCTCTCTCTCTCTCCCTCTCTCTCTCTCTCTCTCTCTCTCTCCCTCTCTACTCTCTCCCTCTCTTCTCTTACTATCTCTCTCTCTCTCTCTCCTTCTCTCTCTCTACCTCTCCTCTCTCTCTCTCTCTCTCTCTCTCTCTCCTCTCTACTCTCTCTCACCCCCCCCCCCCCCCCCCCCCAGCCCCATTATATCATGGGCAGAAGGGAAACGACAGTCCCATTCTTCTCCAAATACTTGATATAAAAATACCGTCATAATTTAACTGTATAATATAAATAAAGAAAATAGGGA
Organism: Serripes groenlandicus; assembly: GCA_031761405.1. Classification (NCBI taxonomy): domain Eukaryota; kingdom Metazoa; phylum Mollusca; class Bivalvia; order Cardiida; family Cardiidae; genus Serripes; species Serripes groenlandicus. The sequence goes on from JASEVX010000003.1 coordinate 5,055,568, forward strand.
TAATTGAATTTTGTTAAAAATGTCGTATAAACAACACGAAATAAAGTTTATATGGGACTATTGTGAGATTTAAAACGTCGTCAATAAATCATAATCAAGTTATGTTGACAAGTGTTAAGCTTTATGCATCTCGAGGGTCGAACCGCGAAGAAACGCCAAGAATGTTTACCCTTTTGTTAAAAATTAGAAACATATTAATTTAAAAAAAAAAGATTAATTAAGGTACCAAATTGAAACACATAATATGAGCAATTGTACCACTTCCAAGATGTTTAAATGCCTTGCTGCAGAGCGAGCGGTCTCGATTCATTTGTATCCGAAAACATATGATAGGACTACACTATGCAATTGGACCATGCAGTAACACAACAGTTGTGTAAGATAGTACAGCTTGTACTTTGATAAATGAAAGGCAGAGATAGTTTATGTTTGTCATTGGGAATAATTTATTTGTTTACTTGGGTTTAAATAGTGTCAATATATCATAGCATTATGACATGTGATAGTACTGATCCCTGGGTAATTAAAGAGTAATTGGGGTAATTAAAGAGTTATTGGACAGGAATAGTGTCTTTTCCCAAGGGCACTTCATCATGAATGCAGTGAGTCAGAGACAGACCCACCGTAAGTTAAAAACACCCACGTTAACCCTACCAGTAACAATGCACTACAGGTATTACTCGAAAAGAGAGATACTATTACATTAGGCGTTCTGTACTTACAAAAGAAGACCAGGTTACTTCCCGATACGTACAACACAAATTAATTGCATCTTCACAGAGTCTATATGTGCCTTGATTAAATTTATTTTGTTTACATTTATATATCACTAAATATAGAAGTATTACATAAACTGTGATTGTCCGGTTTGTGTTTAGTGAATAAATGAGTATTTAACAAAGATTTAAATATATTTTGCTTCGTTGGATATTCCAGACAGAAATACACGATCTTTACGCAAACAACAAACATAGTAAAAATGAGAAAAAATATCTTCAATAATGCGAATGACTATAAAACATGTCTAACCAATGAGGGGAACAAACAAACAATGACTGTGCCAACTTATTGATCTAGGTGTCCCAAAATATATCTTCAATTTTAATTGACCAGCATTAGGACGTCATCCGCATTAAACTTCCCTGATTTTATGACAATGCACACTGGCATAGCCCTTTCCTTTCAGTAATACGAATTTCTTTAAAAAACTGTATCAATGTGTGTATACCACGTGACTTTTGACGTCATATTTGCATCGTCAGACAGCAATAATTGCTCTGATAAGAAAGTAAAAACAAAGCTACAACCTTTTATTTCTCATGACGCAGTCTACACCGCTTACAATGTCCCTAATCTCCGGTTTTTTACAGGAAGATTTGATTGGTGTTCTAGTTTTTTCAAACACTTCGACGAACCTGTTCTCAGAATCCAGTTTTTGATAATGCTCCACTGTCGACGATGAAAAAAGGTTCGTCGATGTGTTTGAAGAAACTAAACCACTAATCAAAGTCCGTAAAAACCCGGATATAGTGCTCTGAAATGCGGTGAAGACGCCGCCATATTTCATAAAAATGATGAAGTAATAAAAAAGTACCTTTGTTTTCACTTCTTGCTGTCCCGCCGTAGCATTGTGAGCTCAAAGTCACTGTATGCGCAAGTCACCATAGAGAAGTCCACATACGCATTCGAATGAGGCAGTAAACGAACACAGTGGAACAACATTTGAGTTGCATATGTCTTTAATTATATCACACCTATTTTAGCATACCACTAGTTATAACTTGGTTGGTTCTTGGCGTTTTTAAGGAAATAGACAATAGACACTATGTTATTGACGTAGACTACATAGTTTTCTAGTCGAACATACACATCATTGACATCTATACAATACATAAACAAGCTACGGATTAATTCATAATACGCATTTCCTTTTCACTTTTCAGATATAAAAACATGTTCCAAGAGATTTACAAAACGGCAGCTCCATTACAGTATCCAGAGTTTAGTCTAAAGACTGTCTGCATACAATAATAGAGTGTGGAAATTCCACATAAATGGAGTAGAAAGAAACACAATTTGACACTATCATTGGGTATACATGTGTCGATGAGATTACAAAAACGGCAGCTCCTTTACAGTTATCCGAGAGTTTAGTCTAAAAGACCTGTCCTGCACAATATTAGAGTGTGAAATTCACATAAAATTGAGTAGAAAGAAACACAATTTGAACACTATCATCTGGTATACATGTGTCGATGGGAAGGGGGAATATATTTAATTATATAATGTGTAGCCAAACCCTTTAGCGTCCACTAGTATTCAATTTTAGTAGGGTTTAATTTATACGTTAATGTTGTGTTTAGAATACGAAATTGAACAATATATCTAATCTATATCTTGCACTGATGGAGCGTATATATTTATAGCCACATATCCTTTAGGAATGACACTAATTATCAATATTCATATTCATATATTTGTAGTGTATTAACTCTTCAGCGCCAAAGGGCAATATTGACGTTTTTGCATACAATCTATCAGGTGAGCCAGCTCGTAAAGGAGCTGTCTCACCTGAAATCAGCCATTGTTGCCTTTTTAGTTATCAAAAATAGTCCAAACTTTTCTTACATGAGAAATGGAAAGGCCCGATTTTGACATGGAAGAGTCTACTTTAAACAATTCGCGCTGAAAGAGTAGGCCTCTAGTCCTTTAAACATACAATGTACTACAAGTAAAACACAATATTAACTAATATTGTGCTGTTGCCGTATACAATGATAAACGACTTGTTCAGCTCAAACTTCTCTTCTCGAGTAGGGCATGATAGATAACCATAGATAGATTCTCACGATACCCTTGGTCCCTACTTGCATTAGAAGATAAAACTTATTCAAATTATGAAAAGTGTAGAACATTTTCGTAATATACTTATGACGAAGATCATTATGAATTTAGATGCTATCCACAATTTAATCAACATTACAATACAAACAATACCTTGAATCCGATCCAATGCCCTAGATGCGCCCCAGTATTATCATAAGTCAATGAGCCGAGGATATTTAAATGCAACCAAATTTGTCCTAAATATGCTAATATAACCACTGACAAGTAAACGTCAGACGAAAAATTCCGGTTTAAAGTAACGATCAAATTTCGAGATCGATTATCACAAAATGCATAGCCACGTTTGAATAAAATTGCTAAACTGCTAACTTTTCCATACATTGCAAAACATATTTGTTCAAATTATGTCTTACTTAAGTCACCCCAACTAAATATAACATGTTTCATTTTACTACACGTTTGCAACCTTGTTTCATAGTAAGTTTACCTTGACAAAACAAAGCATATTTCTTTTTATTCGACTTGTTCTATGATTATTATGATCATTTTCCCATGCACACGCGCTTAAAGCAGCTTTTGAAAACAACGTGACAAGCGGAAAATGGCTCTGGATGATCAATTCCTCCTTTTGCCTACCATCGATGTATTTCCTTTTTAAGATTTAACGTTTTAGCCAATATATTTTCCAAGTTGTCTGCTGCAGCGGGTAAATGTGTATGTACCAAATTTGTATGTACTTTCTCTGTATAGCCAGAAAACGCTAGCTGAAGCAAGTACTAATATATCAAGTAAAGTTTTTCACTTTTGTATCAAGATTGTTTACCTTTAACAAAAGTTAAATTATCCAGATACTATAAAAAAGGTTCCTGTTGAATGCAAGACACATCTATTTCAAATACTTTAGAAGATAGGGTAATCGAAATCATAATGAATAAGTTTTAAAACGGTTTAATACCACATACTTAAACATTGAAGATCAGAAAGTGTTTAAATAATTGATATTCTGGGTGTTAACTTTAATAAAGCAGCTGTCTAGTCGTAGTATTACCTCCAAGCTATTAAAACAACATCGAAAGTCAATCGATTCGAAAACTATTTTGTGATTTATCCAAGAAAGCCCTTTCCTCATATAGACGCTTTCTGACGCCCTCTGCAGGCAGACGGCTTTGAAAACATAGTGACAAAAGAAGAAATTGCACACAAAACGTGCAATTCTCTCTCCTTTTGCCAACATTGTTTTCCACTTTTTGTCATAGTTATCCCTCCATTATGGAGATTTTCTAATGTTTTAACAAAATACGTCAAAGTCGTCTGCTGCAGCATTGTCGTATAGGGAAAGGGTTATCCTTTTTAAAAACACTTTGATAAAGGACAATGGAACTCGTGGTCGATTTGATAATAGTACTAAGTAGAAACACACGTGTCTAATAGCAATGATACTGACGATGAGTGTTATAACTATACAAGGAGCTGTCCGTAAGACAGCACACACGGGACTATGCCACTGCTTAACCCAGAATTCTGACTAAATAAAGAAATAAAGGGGTCATAATGGCTTTATATGCAAGTAGAGTTATATACCTGATTTTAACCTTAGTTGGGAAGAAATTGTATATACAGTTTTATTGCAATACATCAAGTAGTACTTAGATAATAACTTGTTATTAGTAGGGGCACTGAAAACTTAAACCAATATGTTTAAGTCGATAACGAGCGCATACTTTGCATTATATGCAGGATAGAGTTAGTCTAACATGATTATTACATAGGTGTGGTTGTTTAAAGTTTCAATGTATTTAAAAATCTAGAAGTAACTGAGCTATGGTGTAATATATGCTACGTGCATGCTAAACCTAAACCAAGGGTGACGCCCGACTCCATGATGAGGTGTACGCATAGCTCTTATATCTACCCGAAAAGTTGAGCTAGTGCTCATACTGCTTGCAAAGGAATACATACAAACGGCATATCATGTGAATCTTTATGAAGAGCATGTACATGCGGAAATCATATAAAAGCTGTTCGACGCTTTCGATTTTGATTCGTATGTAGTTTATGCGGCGTTACACCTTTTCAGTTATATCATCGCGTTACCTGGTGTAAGTTGTACCAGTACTACTGAGCGCGAAGGAGGGACTTACTATTACAGAATTTGGTATGACCCGGCAGGGGATCGAACAAGTGACCTCACACAAGGGCGGCAGCACTATCACTCACCACCGATGGGTGGTCTCGACAACTAGCGATCTGTCGCACATGACCAAACCACACTGATGACATTTACGATCATTGTAGACCCGATCAAACTGTCTGTCTACGCAGGTTTAATCCGGCTCTACAATGTATGCTTATTAGAAAGGATTTCATGACACTTCTGAAAAACATTTGACCGTTCCCGCGAGAAAACAACCAACATTATGGCCTCCTGTGTAATGTATCGACCCAGACAGCCTGCGCAGACTGATCCGGGCCGCCACATTCCTCTCAGGGGAGATAGATGTAGAGTAGTGTTTCCTGAAAACAAAAAAATCCACAAAAGGCGAACATTTTCTATACCGGGTAAACCTGCGCGGCAATCTAAAGGCTGATTCGGATCGTTATTTTACGCAGAGTCTACAATGATGTTTTTCCTCGGCGGGACGGTTCATAGTCCCTTTTAATTAAAAAGCATGGATATGCAAGCAAATCCATAAAACAATTGTCATAATTATACTACGGTTGGCTTTCCTTGTGCACGTATTATAACAACTGCTGTGTATGTGATGCCAACACAAGCGGAGATCGAGTACATTTATCGTTGTTCCAGGTGGGAAAACCAACTATAGTTTAAGTTTAGATAAACAACTTATGCTAAAGTATCACATGAATAACTGCTTTTTAAGAAGTTTCTTGAAATAAAATTGTTATTGATAAAATGTCCAGATGTTCA